>OZ038445.1:30427022-30447022 GCA_964036265.1 Daptonema setosum | reverse complement strand
AGTGAGTGAGTGAGTGAGTGAGTGAGTGAGTGAGTGAGTGAGTGAGTGAGTGAGTGAGTGAGTGAGTGAGTGAGTGAGTGAGTGAGTGAGTGAGTGAATGAGTGAGTGAGTGAGTGAGTACAGGCTCACAGGTGCACGTTTCTGATGCAAATGGGTCATTCATACATTGTTATAACAACCTGGCAACTCACTGAAATGAGATTAGGCCTTCACCTATAGACAGTAGGTCAAGCTGGGTAAGCATTATCAACAACGAAAATTTCATGGAACGTGGTGTAACAGTTTTGAAACACCATCCGCTATCGAAAGAGCCAATCAATCAAACCTGCCCATACTGATTGTCATGTAAACATGCATGTGAATGACAAACTGTGATAAGTCCACTGATGTTTCATGATCCTCCAATGAGTAGAACGAGTTTAGTGAGTTGAGTTGAGTGCTAAATGGTCTTTTCGTACTTACTTGAAGAACCTAAGAAAGTAAAATTAAAAAAGCCTACAGCATCCGGGGTTCCAAGGCCGTCTCCGATCCAAGTACTAACCGGACCCGACGTTGCTTAACGTGACAGATCGAACGGGATGTCGTGCGTACAACGTGGTATGGCCGTAGACAATAATTACTGATGAATGACCCACATTGATTGACTTCATAGTTATCATTCAGTCAATAAGTGAATCAGTTAGTTGAAAGACCATAAATAAGTCAATCAGTGTCAATCACACAGTCAGTCAGTCAGTCAGTCAGTCAGTCAGTCAGTCAGTCAGTCAGTCAGTCAGTCAGTCAGTCAGTCAAGTCAGTCAGTCAGTCAGTAAGCCAGTCAGTCAGCCAGTCAGTCAGTCACAGTCAGCCAGTCGGTCAGTCAGACGAGTAACTGAAATCCGTTATTTTTTCATTACAAATCACTAGGGTAAACCCGTTGCTACGCAACTGTTTGTTAAGTTTACAAAGCTAATTATTTTAAAATAAATATCATAACCCGTTGTAGATAAATATCACACGTTAAACTTACCCGATCCTTAAAAACTTGACTTATTTGCTTACGTTTTCGTTTGGAATTTAGTTCAAATTAGACAAATGTGAGAAAAACCCGTGGAATCTTTTAAAGTTTGGAATTCATTACCACTTGTTTTTGTTCACTCAGTTTTTTTCGTCCCGTTGGTACCACCTAACATTGTTCATAACCTAATTCATGACCTGAAATAATAATCTATAGTGAAAATAAGTCTAAATAATTAGTATTGTCGTAGGATAAGTTCAAATACATAATTGACCTCTACACCGTAGTGAAGAGTAGTAGTAACTTAACTTAACCCGACCCGTAATGAATGACTTTATTTGAACACAGATTTTTTTATTTATAACTCGACATGATACTGTGTAGTGAAGATAAGCTTGAATAAATTGACTTGTCTTATGAAAAGGTCAAACACAAATTTACAGTAAGAAAACCCCGTGGATTTTTTCATCCACTCGTGTTACCGCTTTTTTTGTTCGTGAAAGATAATATTTTTATCCATCCCGTTAAAAATGCCTAAGATATTTTTATCGACATAATGACCTGACATCAGCTAAGCTAACTTGACTTAATTTTTCAGTAGTGAAACGTTGCAGTAGCTTCAATAATTTGACCCGATCCGTAATTAAAGAATCGATTTGAACAAAGAATTTAAGTGACAAATGTGAGAAAAACCCGTGGAATCTTTTAAAGTTTGGAATTCATTACCACTTGTTTTTGTTCACTCAGTTTTTTTCGTCCCGTTGGTACCACCTAACATTGTTCATAACCTAATTCATGACCTGAAATAATAATCTATAGTGAAAATAAGTCTAAATAATTAGTCTTGTCGTAGGATAAGTTCAAAAACATATTTGACCTCTACACCGTAGTTAAGAGTAGTAGTAACTTAACTTAACCCGACCCGTAATTAATGATTTTATTTGAACACAGATTTTTTTATTTATAACTCGACATGATACTGTGTAGTGAAGATAAGCTTGAATAAATTAACTTGTCTTAAGAAAAGGTCAAACACAAATTTACAGTAAGAAAACCCCGTGGATTTTTTCATCCACTCGTGTTACCGCTTTTTTTGTTCATGAAAGATAATATTTTTATCCATCCCGTTAAAAATGCCTAAGATATTTTTATCGACATAATGACCTGACATCAGCTAAGCTAACTTGACTTAATTTTTCAGTAGTGAAACGTTGCAGTAGCTTCAATAATTTGACCCGATCCGTAATTAAAGAATCGATTTGAACAAAGAATTTAAGTCGGACCTCTAATCAGTAGTGAATTGTAGCAGTAGCTTAAATAATTTTTTTCGATCCGTAATTAATGAATCGATTTAAACAAAGAAGTTAAGTCGAAAAGCATTGATTCAGTAGTTAAACGTTGCAGTAGCTTAAATAATTTGACCCGATCCGTAATTAAAGAATCGATTTGAACAAAGAATTTAAGTCGGACCTCTAATCAGTAATGAATTGTAGCAGTAGCTTAAATAATTTTACTCGATCCGTAATTAATGAATCGATTTAAACATAGAAGTTAAGTCGAAAAAGATTGAACCCGTTTAGCAATTCAGCATAATTTTTCATGGTGGTATATGTTAATGATTCCCGATGTAGGTAGATAAATAAATAAGAAACATTGGCACCGTGGCACAAAATTTACGGCACCTTCAGTTGAGATCAGTTCAGTTGAGGTTGTCAAGATCAGCATATTGGGAATAACCTTCGAGGGTGTCGATGACCATCTCCCCTCAACTTTTATGAGAGAAGGTGATGATGATAGGATTCGAGGTTTCTGATGATAATGAGCAAAAGAGTTTTTCAGCGTTCCACTTTTGATATTTATATCGATTTATCGGGCGGACATACCCACCGACAAGTTTGTTTTAATATACTAGGGTAAACCCGTTGCTACGCAACTGAGTGTTAAGTTTACAGAAAATATTATCGAAGTAAACCCGTCAACATACAAAATTAGCTTCGTTATATGTACCACGAACCCGTTGCTATGCAACTCAAGTTATCATTGATTCATAGTTCAAGTTGAAACTTCTAACAATATTTCTAGAAATAAACAATATATTGCCTCCCGTTGAAAACTCGCTACCCGACCCGAAATTTCAATACATTACATAACATATCCAACACTCTAAGTTTGGAGTTTATTGTCCGAATATTTGTTGTTTTGAGATTTTGAAACTCCATGAACACACTAAAAAGGACCAGTGGAAAAAAATTTAATAACCCGCTATTTTCTATAATGAAGAATCATGTTTTACCCATCCAGTATAAAACTATTAAGATCTTCGGTTAATGAAGGAAGACCAGCTGAAATATTCAAACTTTACCCGATCTTTTATAATCTTAAACGCTTTTATTTTGAACTACCACAATATTAAGCGGCATTTCAGTTAAGGTCTTTAAGTTTTATAGTTCAGTGAATGGGAGGGGAGGGTATCGATGATTGCACCGTTTGTTAAAAACGAATCATTGCGTGAATCAATAAAATTGTTCATGAAAGGTCATCATTATGACCTTCAGGAATGTTAAGATTTCAGGTTTGAAAATCAGTTGAACGGGTGTTGATGACTTCGTAATAAAAGTTGAGTAAACCACGTGAGAGTAATTATGAAATTAATGTCAATGCCGGTTGAGTTAGAGGTCAGATTTGAAAAACAACTGAAGGGGACGTGATGATTTGTTTTGATTCTGTCATCAAGTAATAAAAGGTGTTTTAATGTTCTTTCCTGGTATTTATACTGAAGCGTGACACACACACAAACCGACATACATACATTGTCTAATTTATATATAGACTAGGGTAAACCCGTTGCTACGCAACTGAGTGTTAAGTTTACAAAAAATATTATCGAAGTAAACCCGTCAACATACAAAATTAGCTTCGTTATATGTACCACGAACCCGTTGCTATGCAACTCAAGTTATCATTGATTTATAGTTCAAGTTAAAACTTCTAACAATATTTTTAGAAAAACATTATATAGCCTCCCGTTGAAAACTCGCTACCCGAGCCGAGATTTCAATACATTAAACTTACCCGACTCATTAAGTTCGGAGTTTATTGTCCAAATACTTTTTGTTTTGAGATTAATTTAACTCCAGGAACACACTAAAAAGGACCCGTGAAAAAAATCAAATAACCCGCTATTTTCTATAATGAAGAATCATGTTTTACCCATCCCGTATAAAACAATTAGGATCTTCGGATAATTCGTAATGAAGGAAGACCAGCTGAAATATTCAAACTTTACCCGATCTTTTTTTATTAAAAAGTTTTTTATTTCGAACTACCACAATAATAAAATTGCTCATGAAAGGCCATTATTATGACCTTCAGGAATGTTGAGATTTCAGTTTCGAAAAACAGTTGAACGGGTGTTGATGACTTCGTAATAAAAGTTGAGTAAACCAATTGAGAGTAATTATGAAAGTCCAACACGTTAAGGCCTGTTGAGTTAGAGGTCAGATTTGAAAAACAACTGGAGGGGACGTGATGATTTATTTTGATTCTGACATCGAGTAAGAAAAGGTGTTTTAATGTTCTTTCCTGGTATTTATACTGAAGCGTGACACACACACACACACACACAGACATACATACATTGTGTAATTTATATATAGAAGTTCAAGTTAAAACTTCTAACAATATTTTTAGAAAAACATTATATAGCCTCCCGTTGAAAACTCGCTACCCGAGCCGAGATTTCAATACATTAAACTTACCCGACTCATTAAGTTCGGAGTTTATTGTCCAAATACTTTTTGTTTTGAGATTAATTTAACTCCAGGAACACACTAAAAAGGACCCGTGAAAAAAATCAAATAACCCGCTATTTTCTATAATGAAGAATCATGTTTTACCCATCCCGTATAAAACAATTAGGATCTTCGGATAATTCGTAATGAAGGAAGACCAGCTGAAATATTCAAACTTTACCCGATCTTTTTTTATTAAAAAGTTTTTTATTTCGAACTACCACAATAATAAAATTGCTCATGAAAGGCCATTATTATGACCTTCAGGAATGTTGAGATTTCAGTTTCGAAAAACAGTTGAACGGGTGTTGATGACTTCGTAATAAAAGTTGAGTAAACCAATTGAGAGTAATTATGAAAGTCCAACACGTTAAGGCCTGTTGAGTTAGAGGTCAGATTTGAAAAACAACTGGAGGGGACGTGATGATTTATTTTGATTCTGACATCGAGTAAGAAAAGGTGTTTTAATGTTCTTTCCTGGTATTTATACTGAAGCGTGACACACACACACACACACAGACATACATACATTGTGTAATTTATATATAGACTAGGGTAAACCCGTTGCTACGCAACTGAGTGTTAAGTTTGCAGAAGATATTATCGAAGTAAACCCGTCAACATACAAAATGAGCTTCGTTATATGTACCACGAACCCGTTGTTATGCAACTCAAGTTATCATTGATTCATAGTTCAAGTCAAGTTGAAACTTCTAACAATATTTTTAGAAAAAAAACAATATATTGCCTT
Source organism: Daptonema setosum (assembly GCA_964036265.1). NCBI lineage: Eukaryota > Metazoa > Nematoda > Chromadorea > Monhysterida > Xyalidae > Daptonema > Daptonema setosum. The sequence continues at coordinate 30,441,483 of OZ038445.1, read as the reverse complement.
CTGTTGAAAACTCGTTACCCGACCCGAGATTTTAATACATCAACTTATCCGACACATTAAGTTCGAAGTTTATTGTCCGAATATTTGTTGGTTTGAGATTAATTCAACTCCAGGATCACCGTGGAAAAACTTAGAGCCACCCGTGAAGTTAAACACTTATAATAAATTAGTCTTCGTTCATATATCCATTATACAGGGTGTCCCAGCGAGGGGTTCACGATTTGTTTTTCAAATAACTTTTGTATGCGTTGAGCTATATTCTTAAAATTTTATAATTTTAATACCAATACATTAAGAATTTTTTCGCTTCTTTAAATTTTGAAATTCGTTGGTTACAGCTTGTGTTACTGTCAAGTGAAAAAAAATCTCTTTTTTTGAACAAATTTTCATTATAAGTTCTTTTTCAAAACATATTCAAAACTAATTGAAAGTGGTAATACGACAAATATACTCAGAAATTATGCGAGAAACAATGGAAAAGAAAAGAATTCTTCAATATGACCACCGGATTTTTCAATATAACGATTTTCATGGGTTTCGAAAGCGAAAAATTACGGTTCTGCAGCAGCGTTTGCCATTTTAATTGAGAAAATTTCTTAGAGATTTTCGACTGTGTTTATATCGTGGGAGTGAACTAATTTCTCGAAATTCCACCAAAACCAGAAGCCGTGGAATCAGGGCATTCCGCAGGCCAATCCGGGGTACCTCCAGGTCCGACTCATTCAGTGGAGTGATTGTGCGTCCGTCAAGTTTGGGTGCGTGCATGGGTTAGGTGAATTCAAGAATACGGTGGTCATATTGAACAAGACTTATTGTCCATCATTTCTTACACATTTTGGGACTATATTTCCCTCATTCTCACATTTGAATTAGTTTCAAATATATATATACAGAAGAAATTCTATTGAAAAGTCGTTCAAAATTAGAGCTTTTTTTCAATCGACTGTAACACGAGCTGTAATAAACGAATTTCAAAAATTCAAAAAGCGAAAAAATTCTTAGTGTATTAGTATTGAAGTTATAAAATTTTAAGAATATTGCTCAACGCACACAAAAGTTATTCGAAAAACAAATCGTGAACCCCTCGCTGGGACACCCTGTATATATTCGTTTGAATATACAAAGATGTTTACCCGTTCCGTGAAAACCCAACTTTTTTTCAAACCTAAAAACGTAAGCACCCGTGGCCACAACAGTTAGCGTCACATTAAAACTGCAATGCCAGTTGAGATGAATGATTTTCCAGTTCAAAATATGGGGAACATCTTTGGGTACTCTCACATACATCTGTGAGTAGGTGATGATGATAAAATTCGTAGTTTATGAATGTGATTAATCATGAGAATGAAACATTTCGATAGAATTCGAATTCGAATAAACCGATCATAAATGTTAAACTACATTTTAATTATCTTGACCTCTTGGATAATTGAGGTACATTAAAGGTGGGTTGAGGAAGCGTCGGTTGAGGTAAGTATTTGTCATGTTGAAGGGTATGTGATGATTTGTTTTAATCTTTTGATCAGGAAGGTGGTGACGATGATTAAACCAATGGGTTCCAAATGATAAAAAGAGGTTATGAGCGTTTCGTTTCGATCTTATATAGAGCAGAGCGTGACACACACACATACATACACACAAACGGACATGGATTTTAATTATATAGATAAGACTAGGGTAAACCCGTTGCTACGCAACTGTTTGTTAAGTTTATAAGGCTAACTAATTTAAAATAAATATCATAACCCGTTGTAGATAAATATCACACGTTAAACTTACCCGATCCTTAAAAATCCGACTTTTTGCTGACGTTTTCGTTTGGATTTAAGTTCAAATTAGAGAATTACTGTGAGAAAAACCCGTGGAAACTTTTAAAGTTTGGAATTCATTACCACTTGTTTTTGTTCACTCAGTTTTTTTCTTCCCGTTGGTAACACCTAACATATCTTAATTCATGACCTGAAATAATAATCTATAGTGAAAATAAGCCTAAATAATTAGTCTTGTCGTAGGATAAGTTCAAATACATAATTGACCTCTACACCGTAGTGAAGAGTAGTAGTAACTTAACTTGACCCGACCCGTAATTAATGAGTTTATTTGAACACAGTTTTTTTATTTATGACTCGACATGATACTGTGTAGTGAAGATAAGCTTGAATAAATTGACTTGTCTTAAGATAAGGCCAAACACAAATTTACAGTAGGAAAAACCCGTGATTTTTTCATCCACTCGTGAAGTTCGGAGTGTTACCGCTTTTTTTTCATGGAAGATAATATTTTTATCCATCCCGTTGAAAATGCCTAAGATATTCTTATCGACATAATGACCTGACGTCAGCTAAGCTAACTTGACTTAATTTAAGTAAGATACGTACAATTACAGATATAAAATCTCGTCGACATAATGACCTGACATCAGCTAAGCTAACTTGACTTAATTTAAGTAGCAGTAGCTTAAATAATTTGACCCGATCCGTAATTACAGAATCGATTTGAACAAAGAATTTAAGTCGAAAAAGATTGATCCCGTTTGGCAATTCAGCATAATTTTTCATGGTGGTATATGTTAATGATTCCCGATGTATGCAGATAAATAAATTAAAAACATTGGCACCGTGGCACAAAATTTACGGCACCTTCAGTTGAGATCAGTTCAGTTGAGGTTGATATATCAAGATATTGGGAATAACCTTCGAGGGTGTCGATGACCATCTCCCCTCAACTTTCATGAGAGAAGGTGATGATGATTATAAATTTCTTGATTCTGCATGAAAATGACATAAAGAGTTTTTCAGCGTGTCACTTTTGATATTTATATCGGTTCATCGGGCGGACATACCCACCGACAAGTTTGTTTTAATATATAAGACTAGGGTAAACCCGTTGCTACGCAACTGAGGATTAGGTTTACAAAACTCAAACTATCGGGTTCAAACTCAGACAAACCTATCGATTCGTACATTAGCTTCTCTTTAACCCAGGTTATACATATAATCATATTTATAGCCACATTTTCAGCCAGTGTAACTTACCTGACCCGTTGAAATTAGTTCATTCCATCCACTACTCTAATCTATTTTATCTGAACGGTGTAAATATTTATACACCGTGTTCAAAAGCACAAACCCGTTTTTTTCACTGTCGTGCATCGATCTGTCATACATAATGTAGAACTTAACATAATGATTTATAACATATCTGAAAATTGCATTCCATTGAATTTAATCGAACCATTTGACTCTTAACTTCACACTGACTTGTTCAAACTGTTGTCTTAAGATTTGTTCAAGTTACAGTGAGAATACCCGTGGAAAAAGTTACAGCCACCCGTGAAGTTAAACACTTAATATAACCTACATAGTTTGAGTTCGATCAATACAAACGTTCAAATATATATTTTTTATCCATCCCGTGGAAAACCAAAAACTAATTTTTATTTAAACCTTAAAACAAAAGCACCCGTGGCCACACCAGTTAGCAGCAAAATATTACAATTCCGTTTAAGATCCATGATGTTTCCAGTTCAAAATATGGGGAACATCCATGCGTGTCGATGACAACTTTTTTGTGAGTAGGTGATGATGATAGAATTCGTAGTTTATGAATGTGATTAATTATGAGAATAAAACATTTCGAATAAACCGATCATAAATGTTGAACGAAATTTCAGTTATCCTGACCTTACGGAAAACTGAGGTACATTGAAGGTGAGTTGAGGCACTATGTTTAGTTATGGAAATCGGTGTTAATCGACTGAGAGGGTGGCGATGATTTTTCTTCATTGAACTTTTAATCTGAACGTAACTTTTTTAAATAAATGATTGAAAGAGTTTTTCAGAGTTTCATTTCTGATATTTATATCATCGTGTGGACATACAAACTTAGATACAAACTCTATTCTTTTTATTTATAGGACTAGGGTGAACCCGTTGCTACGCAACTGAAATTTAAGTTTTCATTGCTTAATTTTCAGTTGCAGCTAGTCATAAGAACACCTTTTCAAGTCGTTTTCTTCTTTAAAAAACAGCTGAAAGCATTATATTTGTTTATTACAATCATGACTGATTCTTTTCAGTGATTGACATCTTCAAAAATTGCGCACTGAATCATCACATGTTTTCTATTAAAATGGGAAATATCACATCATTATACTTATTAGTGTATATATAACAATTACTTCAAACAATGCTACTCTGACGAATTATGCCCAATAATTTCTTCATAAACAATATTCAATGTTTTGTGCTGTAGAATTTGGTCTGATTGATGTGGCGCGTAAACCTGAATGCGTGTTATGATTATTCGAGTTGATATGCGATTCATTCAATTTTATCACATACCTTCAGATTGTTTTTACATCCCACACGTGACATGGCTACATAGAGCTGACCATGACCAAAACACGCAGAACTCAGCATCAGTCCTGAAGAATTGTAATCATGCATGTATAAATTTTTACTTATCAACTCAAATCTATCAGTTTGACCAGTTCTGTTTAATGTTTGGCCCTGAGCTTTGTTGATCGTCATCGCCCAGTTGAGTTTCACTGGAAACTGGTGCCTTTTCAATGTGAATGGCAGTCGAGCATCGGATGGCATCAGTTTTATCCGTGGTATTATAACCACATCTCCAGTTTTAGGGCCAGTCACTATGCGTGCCCGGATGGAATGTTGCTATGAAGAAGAACAATGTGTTGTAAATGCAGAAATAAGGATTTTTATCAAACGTAAGTTTCTGGTTCTAATCTCCTGAAAACGTACTTGCAGTTGGAGGCAGGTAAGTCGGGTGCCATTTGCCAGACCGCCTGCAGGATTCAGATTTCTCAGCAAGATAATAGGAACACCGGTTTTTAAACAGAGTCTAAAAACATAATGGGAGTTACGAATAAAGAACTATGAAAAAGTAGGATAATATATGTAGTTCCCTACTTGTGGGGGGGGAAGTCCGCCCATGTTTATGCTGTTCAAATACTCTGTTGGATATTGATTTTGACATTCGTCTTCAAGTACGGTGTCAATGCTGAGATATACTCGTTCTTCGCCATCAACTCTGTCCAAAATATATGAATTGAGGCTGTCCACCTGAAATAGGTTGTTGTTCGATATGTGTAGTGTTATTTAACATAACCATTTACCATGAAACATACCATATCATTTTTCGGTGCCAATAAGGCACAGTTCTCTTGTCCAGGACCAACGAATGACGGAAACACAAAGTTAATCAAATCCTCTACAGTGTTCGATCGCATACACTCAGGTATTGTGATTATGTCAGGATTCTCGTTCTCCTCATCCACACGGATGCCGTTACCGATTCGTGACAGGAATCTGGGTAAAATGTATTAATTACGCATGTTTCAGAGTAATTCGGACAGAATTTGCGTTTTTTCAGATTTGTATGTAATTCGATCAAGTCACCAACTTCAAGAATTCTATTTGGTCCTCTTTGTTTGAACTTGTGGTGATCTTTTTGACTCGTATATTCTCTTTGAGACTTAGCTGCGTAACATCACCCCATCCGTTCCAGAATTTCAAACATTGCCTTATGGTTTCTTCTCGACTGGCCTAAAAAAATTCGTTTTATAGGTTGTTATTACAATAACATGATCGTGAACCAACTCTTGGTATAACAGGAAGTACTTGGCGAAAGTCGCCCGCAAACACCATTACCTTTCCACCGAAGTAACTTGTGTTTCCAGTCAAGTCCTGAAATTGTTGCATTCACATAAATTTTATTGGTACCAGTTGTTTCTCACAAACATTGTACCTGTAATGACTTATCAAGGCAATTGATATGCATCCAACTGGTCATCGGCGCTTCGTCGTATATCAACAAATCGGCGTTTCGTATTAAGTCAGCCCTTTTGGACTGGCTCTTGATGGAACATCTTGAATTGATGTCCATGCGTGCCACAGGCATACGGAAAGTGCTATGCGCAGTACGACCCCCGTTCAACAGTATGGCTGCCACACCGCTGCTGGCGGTAGCCAGGACGATCGAACCTACAAATTTTAAGTTTTCAGAACTTATTATTTTGTCCCTTAACCTATGTTAACCTAATTTACCTTTTGATCTTAATGCATCGATGATAACATTCAGTACATATGTTTTGCCACATCCGCCCTGAGCGTCAATGAAGAACATACGTCCAGTTTTATTTGAGACAGCGTTAACCACAGCCTCAAATATCTGGGCTTGTTCAGCAGTGAGCTGTTGCACTCGTTTCTCGATGTCGATTATCACGTGATTTCTGAATATTCAAAGAATTATATAAAAAGTGAAAATTGCATGTATCAAATTCTGAAAACGGTGGTGAATCACCTACAAACAGTAGGTGGTACAAACCTACCGCGCATTGTGTTATGTACATACAAACATATACATAAACAGTATAGTATGTATGTAGTGGGGTAATATAGTTCTGCATACTATATTCATCTTTTGACCAATTGTCTGTGTTAACCTTTCGTTTAATATTTCCTGATTGATGTCTTTGGTTTCAAGTTGCGGCATTCCCGTGTAATCCTCGAGCGATCGACCAAATCCTTAAGTTATGTACGTGTTGTTTTCATATTATATTGGAGCTGCATGTAACTTTTTCGATATAAATATATCTAAATGAAAACATTGAACTGTCTGAAGTTTTTGTGAAAATTGTGCATCTATTTAATTTATATTTTATACATCAGTCAAGCATTGATTGTTATATCACACATTTTCTTTATGGAACTGAAAAAAATTCTACGAAGAAAAAGTTTACATTAGCCAATTTATCGCAGTAATCAAAGCTGAATTGCAAAACTGTATTGTTCGAGACATTTACCTGTTAGTATGGCATTTATCTCATTGAGTCCTTCGTTAATGATGTCATTGAATGTTGCATCAGGTTCATGTCGTTGTCGGGAATGTAAAATGTCGTCAAGGATGTCATGCTGAGAATTTATTAGTGTGTAATCATTATTATTGGTGAGACCTTAAAATCCTTTTATATAACCTTAAATGCCTCCCATAAATCGGCAGAACATCCAGTTTCACAGAACTCAATAATTGTACAAAAAAGTAGTCTCAGTTGACGACCACTTTTATACGCAATGGCCTGAATAAGTAACCAGTAAAAAGCTGTACATACATATACGTAAATGGCACATAAGTTGATTCTGCCTCTTGTAAACAGAGTTTCCACTCGTTGTCGTTAACTGCAATACCCAAGGCCACCGCCGCTTCATGGTAACTTGAATGTACCACTCCCTCAACTCTTCGAATGTCTTCGTAGCACCGGGCACCGACCACATGACACAACAGTAACCGTAAATAATACATTTCAGTTTGATTAGGCGGCACCGTTCGCATGCGGCCAACAGTCGCGGTCATACCAGCTAAAATTCAAAGTTAGAATATAATTGTTTTCGATTCATGATCTTTTCATCTAATTTAAACCTACTTTTCCTTGGTATCCACATCTTTTTTGGTGTGTACCAAAACATAGTGGGATACTCCATATACTTGAGATTCCTGCCTTGAGGATACTCTTCGTTGGCTTCAAACCACGCAGTGAGTGTTGTTCTTGGTGGACCAGAATGGGCAAGTGCTTCCAATTCTGAAATTCACCTTTGGTCTAACGATGTGTTCAAAAATAAAAATGAAGTAGATATTTCTCACCAGAATCGTCTTGGAAATGGACGAATTCTTGATGTTTCATGTGAATGGCCAGTCGTACTACATTGGGGTAGTTGTCGTGCAGCTTGTATTCCAGAGTTCGCCAAACAGCTTCATGACTTGATAACCAACGTGAGTCGAGATATCGCTGAATAATTTTTTTCTTTTTATGAAGCAACAAAACGTTGTAAAGTTATTTTTTCAACCTGTACTTCATCTATTTTATGGTCTTCTTTATCGGAACTGGCAGACAGCTTTATCAAGGTCCGATCTCCACCTTTATGTAAATATTTGTGGAGATACTTCACTGCCCGCACCGTTCCACATACTTCCACATTGATATGACATCGATACCTGTTGATTATTACATACTGTAACTATAGCAAAAAAATTACCGTAACTTAATGAGTATCATAACTTATTAACTTTTTCTATGAGAACTTATTTAAGGTTCAACCTGAGCAAAAGAAATGGGCAATACGGTACAACCCAGCGGTTGTCCAGTTCTACTTCATGACCACCTCGATGAACTGTAACAGTTCGACCATTATCCGGCCTTTTATAGACCGGATACCCGTCGGTGAAGGTCGTGTGTCGCGAAAATGTGCGGGGGAACCGGTGACGACAGCGCTGAATAACATTTTTACGTTTTTAAAAAAAACATCGAATTTTTTATAACATGAGTTCGTAACAACAAAAATCGAATTCTAATCGATAGCATGGAAAGTTTGCTGTGGAAAGGGCTTCTACAGCAAACAGAGTTATTATTATGGATGAGAATATATGTATGTAAGTCTTTCAAATTTCAACATTAACCTCATCTTGCATGCATGGACTGCTTGGATTCTCCGCCCCGCAGGGTCCATGCATCATGAATTTTTTCACTAAATCGAACAATACCGGTTCGGTTTCAGGGTCAGGTAATTCAGCTCGCACCATAGTATTGATATCATCTGGGGTTCGTGGCTTGTGGTCCTGAATCCAAATATATGTACTACATATATATGTATGTATGTACATAGTTTGTAATCTGAATGTGAACAGCAGCACAAACCGATTTAAACGTGATCAGAATATGAGCATGAGGTGTTCCGCGCTTTTGGAACTCCACGCAGGAAACTCTTGCTATCACGGAACCAAGTACCCCGATATTGTATAAATCGTTGCAAAAACTCTTGAGCTTCAATTGGAAGACACGACACACCAAATCTGGTCGGTCAGATGCAGCTTGGCCGGGTAAGAGATTTTCTGAAGTTTGTTATATGTATTGGGTTGAGTTTCTCAGTCACATGCGAAATTTATGTTGATCACTTGCCTGTTATTTCATCCCAAGATTGATTGGCGGTAATGGTGATGAACATATCAGGAGCACCGAACTTTCTTACCTAAAACAGTATAGCAATCTCAATTAATGAGGAGACTAAATTTGAATGCACGCGCACTTTTACCCATGATTAGTAAGACTACTAAATTTGAATTCACGCGCACTTATACCCAAGATTTGTGAGACTACAAAATTTGAATGCGCGCGCACTTTTACCTATGATTTGTAAGACTACAAAATTTTTTGAATGCGCGCGCACTTTTACCTATGATTTGTAAGGCTACTAAATTTGAATGCGCGCGCACTTTTACCTATGTTTTGTAAGACTACTAAATTTGAATGCGCGTGCACTTTTACTCATGATTTGTAAGACTACTAAATCTCAATGCGCGCGCACTTTTACCTATGTTTTGTAAGATTACTAAATTTGAATGCGCACGCACTTTTACTCATGATTTGTAAGACTACCGAAACAAAATGCGCGCGCACTTTTACCCATGATTTGTAAGACTATTGAATTTGAATGCGCGCGTACTTTTACCCATGTTTTGTAAGACTACTAAATTTGAATGCGCGCGCCTTTTTACCACTTTTAAGTGTGAAAGTCCTTACATACATATGAGTATATAGCGACTTAACTGCATGTGTCTGTGCATTCATGGAAAAGTCTTACTGAGGTCCAAACATTCAAATTTAGTCTCCTTATCAAATGAGAGGAGCTATATTATACATTCAAACGATTTTGAAAGTCTTTAACTACTAAACGCACTAACAATTGCCATACTGTCCTGGTACTGCTGATGGCATTGACGATCTGAGCCGGTAAAGGTGGCTGGCAGGATTACTCGTTGTCCAACTGTACTCGAATCATGGTCTCCGTTTTCTACTGCATCAACGATCCCTAATGTTTCATGTTGTGGTTATTACAAACTCCAATAGAGATGAACTGATTTTAATCAAAAACCTGAATATAGCTCAGCGCGTAGCTGGCTTTGGTGATTTCTTATAAACGATAGCCGGTAGCTCTCAATCTTGGCAGCCACATCCACAATGTACTGGAGAAAAATTCTCCCGGAACCGAAAATATGGCACATTGACGGTCGGAAGTGCATTCTTAAATCCATTAAAATTATATTCAATGCTAATTTGCTGTTAAGCAATCTTGTTTGTTGAGTATTTTACCTGTGAGCGTAAAACTCCCGCGGTGTAACGTTCGTACGTTTTCGCATGGTTTCGGTTTCACGCTTTATGTTGTTGTGGAATCCCGGTTCACCGTTTGGAAACAGCATCGTGTAGTGTAGACTGTCATATGATGGGTGGACTTCGTTGATTCGGCGAAGAGTACCATCCTAGAAGTAGCTGAATTCATAACGATTTTAAGCTGTACTCGATGGGAACTTCATATTGTATTCAAATTGTGACTAACAGACTTATGGAGCACAATGTCTCGGGTGGATGCATTATTAGCTTCGTTTCCAATCAAAACGGCACCAACGTCAGATGCCATCGGTTTGTTATATCGATGTTTATCTGATAATCGCACAGTGGGTCAGGTTACTGTAATGCTCATTACCAACTGGTCAATCATATTCGAACCTAAACCATGCAGATCACTCTTCATGATTATCTTGATTTCCTCCGTAGGATTTTGTTCCTGCACCGTTTTAGCATTCCGATACAGAGTCACAAAAGGGTTGTTTTCAGTGAGCATGCTCTGAAGTGAAAACATACATATGTAACATGCATGTATATATATATATAATTAGCTACTTTATTCTGTTGCTATATCTTGTACTAATGAGAAACCTGTAAATCTTGTAACAATGAGGGATCAATTTCAGGCATGTGCCGTTTTCGACACTCCAATTGTGCCTGCTCTGTGTCTATGGTGAAAATCTGTGCAAATTTAGGATCCTCGCCGTTCCGTGCCATCCAATTACCAATTCGGTGCATCCATGCACCCTGAAACGCTAATATATTATTTATGAAAGATTTTTTCTCTTCACAAACATTTATTTTAAAACAGTATGGCCCTCGCTTGTTAATACTTTCATCGACTTTTATGCCAGTGGACGTGAAGGAGAGGGCTTGATTGATTTGACGGCTTTGAGTTCTAAAAACGTTTATATGCGTAAACAAATATGTATATTTTACTTGTTGACAATTCATTTTAGCAATATAAATTTTAGTCGGCAATCGTTTTTACCGATAAATTTTGGAGCGCGCAGAGGTGCCGCCTGTCAATTCTTGAAGTAAACGTGGAACTGTAGGATCTGGCATTCTTGGCATCTCCCCGTAGCAGCAGCACTGGCTGAATATTGGATTGGCAATCGTTGACCTGCTTGATTTTTCATCAGCCCAATGAAATGCCTAAAGTTAAATTTTTTCATAAAATTCCTTTCTATAATGATATGCTGCTAAATCTTATTATACCTGGCAATGTGCGCAAACAACATCCATCTTTCCCAAATAATGACGGATGGATTCGACATAAATCGTAGTCTCATCTTCCTTAGTTCGGCCAACCAACTCTGATATGTTGCCTCTTTCTTTTGTTGCTGAAAACCCATTGAAAACCGTTTTAAAACTTTCACTTTTGAGTGAGCCATTTTTAATATAAAAAATCCTAATATGTACCTTTCCGTTTTGATGCGTTGCGCTGCGCATTGGCATCCAATCTCTGCCTCTTTTCTTCATTATTTTCAACTGAAAAAAATCTCAGAACTGTTCAAATCCTGGTATGAAATCAATGACAACTAAGTATTTTTGACATTCATAAAAAATGTCCAAAAACATGTACTGTACCTCATCTTTTATAATAAATAACGAAGTTCAGTCGATGCAGTTCCAATTTTTTTGTTAACCAAATTACCTTTCCGGTTCGCAGTTGCACGTCGGGCAGCCGCTTCATGTCTCTGATTCTTTTCTTTTTCATTCTCAGCTTGATATACACTCACACTCACTCACTCACTCGCTCGATTATTCACTCACTCATTCACTCACTCACTCATTCACTCATTCACTCACCCACTCACTCACTCACTCACTCACTCACTCACTCACTCACTCACTCACTCACTCACTCACTCACTCACTCAATACAACGTATTCATTAACTGAAATACCTTTCCGTTTAGCAGCTGCACGTCGAGCATCCGCTTCTTTTCGCTGATTCTTTTCCTCTTCATTCTCAGCTAAATATAATGAATGCATGAAAGCATAATCACACACAAAGTGAAATGATTTTCAATATTAGTTTACATGCTTTTTTAAATGATTTAAAAGCATACCTCAAAAGTTACGTTTAAAGCATTACATAATATATGTGAAAACACGGATTCCCAGTTGATGTAACCTTGCCGTCGATTTCTCTGACGTTGTGCGGCCTTAGACCGAACATCTGCGGATGACGACATGACAATTTTAATGAAACAAATTATAAAAATAAGTGGCACATGGCACCATTGAGTAAAAGTATTATAGCAGACGGAACGTGGCGAATGTGCATATACATACATATACACGTATGTAAATACGTATGTATGTAGGTTGAGTTCGTAAAACCAAATGCTTATTGAAGAGTACGTGATGACTAAATGCTTATTGAAGGGTACGTGATGACTTCTTCTCTTCTGACATGAATGAAGTGAAAGGTTTTCTTCGTTCATTTATACTAAGCGTGACAGACATACATACATCGTCTAATTTATATATAGATAGACTAGGGTAAACCCGTTGCAAAGCAACGGATGCTTAATTTTCTGCGTTTAACTAAAAATACAACCATTCAACAAATCTATTTTTGTTTTGAAACCCGTTGCTGCGCAACTGAAGTTGACCATTCAGACAAACTTTTTACGTTACCTCTGTGATGTAACATGACCAAAATTAAAGTGGTTAACAACCAAATTTAATGTTGTGATTATACCCGTTACTTCTAAACAAATAAAGCCACAACAAATAATTGTTTACTGTTAACTTAACTCGTCTCAGTAAACCAAAAAAAAAACTATATTTTGGACCGTTATTACCCGTCTCCTCACACCCGTTAATTACAAAACTAAATTATTCAGTACTGTTAACATGACCCGTCTCAGTATGATCAAAATGAGTGTAAATTCATAAAACTTTTTAAAACTGTTTCACCGTTATTACCCGTCCGGTGAAGATCTGACACCCGTTCATTAAAACCCCAATTAATGTCGCAGTTCAGTTGACATGCTCATGTTAGGTGGTGTTGATGATTTTCATTGTTGAGTGCTTTTTTGGGATAACCCTCTCATTCCTGATTTGGTTCCGGAACCGCTGTCCTGTGACCTACATAATGTAATTACTGGTTGAGATGGGTTTTTTATTTGGTAAAAAGCGTTTGATTGAGGGGTAAGCGATGATTGGTTCGGTGAAGAAATTAATGTCATGTTGTTTCGTTCAGTCAGTATGGGTTGTGATGTGACTGAGAGGGTGTTGATGACAAATTTGATTTTCATTCGTCGATAGAGGGTGATGATGATTATATCCTTCGTAAAAATGGCACAAAGGGGTTCTGAACATTTTGTTTCTGATATTTATACTAATTTTAGCGTGACAGACACACACACGGACATGGATTTTAATATATTAGACTAGGGTAAACCCGTTGCAAAGCAACGGATGCTTAATTATCTGCATTTAACTAACAATACAAATTTTCTAAAAAATCTATTTTTTTATTTTCAAACCCGTTGCTGCGCAACTGAGAGTATTACCCGTAAGTAAAGAATTCCAACAAACTTTTTATTTGATCTGTGATGTAACATGACCTAAAATTAGAGTGGTCAACAACCAAATTTAATGTTGTGAATATACCCGTTACTTTTCAACAAATTCAGTCACAACAGCTATTTCGTGTTATTTGTTAACTCAACCCGTCTCAGTAACCCCAAAAATATATATTTTGAACTGTTATTACCCGTCCCGTCGAGATGCACTCTCACACACCTGTTAATTAAAAAAACTTACAAAATTTAATCAGTACTGTTAACATAACCCAAACCCGTCCGGTATAATCCAAGTTATGTAAATTGATAAAAAAATCCTAAAAATTGATTTACTGTTATCACCCGTCCGGTGAAGATCTAACACCCGTTCATTAAAAACCCAAGTCATGTCGCAGTTCAGTTGACGGGACATGTGAGGTGGTGTTGATGACTTTCATTGTTGAGGATGATTTTTTTTGCAATAAGCTTCTGGTTCCGAATTTTGACCCGCAATGTTAATTATGACCTACATAATTACTGGTTGAGATGGCTTTCTTATTTGCTAAAAGATCGTTTAAATGAGGGGTACGCGATGATTGGTTTTTATGTTATGTTGTAGAGGAGTTCAGTATGGGTTGCGACTGAGAGAGTGTTGATGACAAATTAAATTTTAATTCGTCGATAGAGGGTGATGATGAATAAAAATCTTTCGTAAAAATGGCAAAAGGAGGTTTTGAACATT
>OZ038445.1:30352673-30424322 GCA_964036265.1 Daptonema setosum | reverse complement strand
AAAAGGCACTAAGTAAAGGACATGGTTAATGAAATGATTAACCGGCTTTGTATCTACTAAGTATGTATATGTATTGTATATTTATAGAATATGTATGTATATGTATATATGTATGTCTACTACAAAAACCTATCAAAATCCAGTATAAAATACTAGAGAAATGTTAACAAAACGTTTTGTTGGTTCAGTTCTTCTTGCAGTCCTTGTCATCCTTGTCGCAGTGACCCTCCTTAGCCTCCTGAAATAATTTTATGCAGTGATAGGAAAGAAGCCTGAATAGTTACATAAAAGAACAACCAACTCGTTTGAGCTCGAACCAGTACTCAATCTGAGGGTAAGCCACACCCGGAGCCATTTCGTAGAACTTGTCCTCCAGGGTGGCCTGTAGGCGAGGGAGTGAGTGAGTGAGTGAGTGAGTGAGTGAGTGAGTGAGTGAGTGAGTGAGTGAGTGAGTGAGTGAGTGAGTGAGTGAGTGAGTGAGTGAGTGAGTGAGTGAGTGAGTGAGTGAGTGAGTGAGTGAGTGAGTGAGTGAGTGAGTGAGTGAGTGAGTGAGTGAGAAAATGAGTTAGTCATTGTCTGTAATTCAGTTAAACAGTCAGTAATTCAATGAGTCAATCACCTTGATCGATGATTCGAAGAACGGGTTATCAAGAAGGACGCTTTCGTCAACGCCATCATCCTTCAGCTTCAGACCGAGACGGCTGCCTAAAATTGTTGACTGTCTGATTGATTGAATATATCATTGACTGACTGACTGATTGATTATATCATTGACTGACTGATTGACTTTACCATTGACTGACTGACTGACTGACTAACCTACTGATTGATTGACTGACGGACTATGAAATCTGCTTATTGACATAGTATGGAACAAATGACCACAGACTGAGTACTGACCATCATACATCCATGATCCAATGCCAATATGGCACTTTACGGTATCCTTGCTCTGAGTGCAGTTGTTCGTCCTGAGTACGGCCTGTTCCACCTGCAGCACTGTACCGTCGCTGAAACATCACATTAATTATTTTTTCCGTCACACCCCTATTCTTCATTATAGATATTATTTTCTAACTTATGTACATAAATGGGCATAAATGTAGCATTTTAGAGAGATTACAAACTTTTGAAGTGTTAGTCCCTTAACTGGGCCTTTCAAAAGTAACTACCTGAGAACGAGAGCCGGGGCTTCATTCGCCTGGTTACCGAGACGCTCGTCTGAGTCCGCATCTGACCTGCAAAAAGTAATCAATCACTCATTGATTCACTCACTAACTCACTCACTCACTCACTCACTCACTCACTCACTCACTCACTCACTCACTCACTCACTCACTCACTCACTCACTCACTCACTCACTCACTCACTCACTCACTCACTCACTCACTAACGGACTGAAGATCA
The DNA here is from genome assembly GCA_964036265.1 of Daptonema setosum. NCBI lineage: Eukaryota > Metazoa > Nematoda > Chromadorea > Monhysterida > Xyalidae > Daptonema > Daptonema setosum. The sequence goes on along the minus strand of OZ038445.1, from coordinate 30,422,914 downwards.
TGATATCAGGTGTCCACAACACATCGGGATCGTGCACAAACAGCTGATCGATGCCACCGTACTTGGCCGGGGTCCCAGTCAAGGTTATCGTCATCCCACGACTGTCAGTGAGCAAATGTGTTAGTGAGTAAGCGAAGGAGTAAGTAAGCAATAAGATTGAATGACCAACTGATTTATTAACTGACTGACTGACTGACTGACTGACTGACTGATTGACTAACTGATTGATTGACTGACTTGCTGACTCACTGACCGATTAACTGACTGACTGATAGACAGTTCATCACCAGAATAGCTGAAAAAATCCAGCTTCCTGGTGGGACTCGAACCCACGACCTTCAGCTGACTGAATGAATGACTAACTGATTGTATGTGTGACTAACCAAAACTAGCCAAGCGTTGACGGCCAATTCTCCTTTGTGCTGAAATAAAAATAGCATGAACAGAGAATGGCATGCATTTTCAACACGGTATAAAAACTAACATGAGGTAAATTTTGTGTATTGACACGGATTTTACTGAACCATGTTACATCATTCTTTTTTTGAATTATTCACTCTTTTTCATGAACTTTTGCACAGCATTTGTTTTGCACAGTATATAACTATCATTAGCTTTTTTATTTCAGCTTAGAATTTGAAAAGTACATAAACCGACACTGTTAATATATTAGTTGTTAAAATTACTGGTACACTTATACAGTTAATTAACTAACGTAGGTGTAGTACAGAGGAAACAACCCTCTATGTCTACTAGTATACTCAGACAGTTGATTAACTAACGTAGGTGTAGTACAGAGGAAACAACTGGGTCTCGACCAGCAGCTGCTCGCTGTAGTCGTCCACTGGACTATAATATAAACATGTTACGCCTAACTTAAAGTCATCTAAGGTGATTGAAATTTCTCACTCGTTCACTCACTCACTCACTAACTCACTCACTCACTCACTCACTCACTCACTCACTCACTCACTCACTCACTCACTCACTCACTCACTCACTCACTCACTCACTCACTCACTCACTCACTCACTCACTCACTCACTCACTCACTCATTCACTCACTCACTCACTCACTCACTCACTCACTCACCGACAGCAGTCTTCATAATCATCAAGTAAATCATGGTACAACTTGGATTCCAAGTTGCCTGCGATGGCCACGGCCGCCAAAACGCTGACCAACAAAATCGAAAGCTTCATTTTTGTAATCTGAAGTTTATTGTGACAGATTCGGATTCCTCTTTTTTGGTTAAAATAGAGTGAACTAAAATTGTGGAAGAGCTTCATACAGTGCTCTCGTTATAAACAGCACCTTCACCTTTTTTGGTGGACTTACAGATTGTTTAATGAAGCTTACACTGGTTACAATTTTATCTGTTACCTCTCATTTTTTTCAATCGCTGAAACGCTTCAGTACAAAATAAATATACTATGTATATTAGTTAAAGAAATATGATATGCATATTTGAAAATGACTTTCAAATTGAATTGAAAATTGAGCAGTAATTGTAGTTTCTTGGTCTGGAAGAAATCAGGCGTTTGTTAAGTGATTAGTCCAGGATGAGTGTATATCAGATATTGAGTACTCTTATCAGAATCAGTATCCAACAAACGCTTCAACAACCTGAGGTACTGCAATTCGCCATTTCTCAACAAGCTGTCATTTTGTCGTCTCAGATCAGCAGACAATCTCAGCAAACAAACTTTATTCCATCATCACTTTCACGTTATTCAATCTGTATGTTTAACAAGCAACCTTAAACTTGAGGCCATCATGTAATCATTTTCGGTTGTGTTTTATTTGGGGAATGAAGTTACTCTTGAAACACGAAAACGAAAAACACGAAGTGCATAATAACAAAACGTACGAAGCAATCTTACATGACAAACAGTGTAGACATGTCGTATATGAATGTGAAATAATGACTGCTGCAGTCACGTGGTTGACTCGGTTGCTGACACCCTTGGATCACAAGACCCATCAAAGTGTACACACTTGACATGGCCGTGGCACAAAACAACCTTTGCCTATGGTCCTGGTGGTGGCTCCAGTCAACTTTTGCAAACCGGCTGCTTTACAACGTGCGTTGCTAAACATTAGATGAGGGGGGGGTGGGGGGGGGGGGGGTAATTGATGGGGCTTCCTTGGTAACTGGGATGCAAAGAAGTTCTTTTTGAAGTGGATGAAACTCGACTGACTCTCAAGTCAGCCAACAAACTTGAATCAGAATCTGACAGTGGAAGCGATTGAATGCAAATTATATTTTTACAGAACAGTTGGAAACTCACGTAACTTGGGTAGCACGGAACACTGAATCTGGTATACATCGTCATGCCACATGGGCAGTAATGATAATGATAAGCATGTTAAATACGTAACTACTGAAGAACTCGCATGCTCTGGACGTGATTCTTCGAAAAATATCCTCATTTGCATGGAAGAGATTATCAATTTGTCAAAATTCTTATTTTCTGCAAACACAATGGTATTTTTGAGCCTTTATATCAATTTTGTTAAAACAGTGGACCCGGGAATTTTTCATTTCTAAACACAGATTTTTTATTAAAATAAAGGATTTTCTTGGATATGGCATAACAATAAACGCCTAAAATTTCTTCATAATTTTTTTTCATATGCGGCATAAAATCGTTTCACTATGAATAAAGTTATAATGAAAACAAAACGTTACTTTTAGATGGGACACCCTGTACATGATATACAATCAGACGTACGGCATCTTCATTTGTTATATGCTAGTTGAGATGCAGCAGAAGCGGCATACCTTTATTTTAAATGCGCGCCCAACGGATCATGCACATGTGACTAGAATGCGATCGTGTTTGTGTGCTCTGTTTTGCTTTCTCTATGCACTTTGGTCGCTTTTAATAACTTTACTGAGTTTTTATCAATGAAAAACAGCTATGCTTCAAACTGTCTTTTGTAACCGTAAGATTGTTTTAATGAATTCAAGTCGCCATGGTGGATTTTCATAGTTTGGAACCAAGAACAACCTTGACAATAGTTTCAAGCGTTATTAAAAACATGTTATTAATATCATTATAATGTTTTAAAATGTTTTGTTACATATGTGATGGTTGTGTTTCTGGCTCTACAGGCATTTTTTAGTTATTCACCATGTTTTTGCACATTCATGTTTTTGCACATAGTCAACACATGAACAAAAAATTGCGACATTCAGATACTTTCCTGAATTGACTGGTAAAATAAGAAAAAATGTCGAACGAAACTTTTTAAGTCACTAATTATTTTGTAAGCAGAAACATGATATGCCTATATGCCTATATATCGAGTGCCCTATACCGCTGTTACACAGCTTGTCTACAACTTTCACAGGAATTCCTCAAACGCACAAACTTTTTTGGCCCACCCTGAGTGTGTAGTATTATTTGGTTGGATATGGGTGCATGTGGATCGTGTAGTTGATAACTAACTTGGAAGTTTCCCGAGATACATATATATGTACATAATTGATTAATGCAGTTGTATGGGGGGTGCAACAAACAAATACATACATACTTGTATATAAATATTCTACATATGTATGTACGTTGGCATACGAGTTTTGGTTGGTTTAGTGCTCATGCACCGCCGACACCCAAGTACATACAGGGTGGCTAACATACACATGACAGGTTCAGTTTGAGCAGCTATTGGCAAACTTAGAAAATGTATTTAGCCCATTTTATCAAGCAAGTCTGAGCCTTAACCACAGACGAGTAATGAGGTTATGCTCAGCATATTTCATCATACAAGCCTAAGCCTAAAATTAATTAAAGACAATTAGAGATATTTTGGTTAGCACATTTGATCCTAAGCCTGAGCCTAATTCTAATTTGTTTTGACCAGTAATGCGCCCACATGTTTGATATAAAATGGTGCCGTTCATTGGCTTGTTGCATCAGCGGCACATAAAAAAGCTATATATTCTATGAACTAAACTTTAATCACTCATCATTTTGTAAATTGATAATGACCCTGTACATGGTGTTAGGTATGTAGGTGCCGTGAGTAAGCATGTTTGGTAAGCCACACCCTGTACATGGTGTTAGGTATGTACATAGGTGCCGTGAGTAAGCATGTTTGGTAAGCCACACCCTGTACATGGTGTTTGGTATGTAGGTGCCGTGAGTAAGACTGTTTGGTAAGCCACACCCTGTACATGGTGTTTGGTATGTAGGTGCCGTGAGTAAGCATGTTTGGTAAGCCACACCCTGTACATGGTGTTTGGTATGTAGGTGCCGTGAGTAAGACTGTTTGGTAAGCCACACCCTGTACATGGTGTTTGGTATGTAGGTGCCGTGAGTAAGCATGTTTGGTAAGCCACACCCTGTACATGGTGTTTGGTATGTCCATAGGTGCCGTGAGTAAGCATGTTTGGTGAGCCACACCCTGTACATGGTGTTTGATATGTAGGTGCCGTGAGTCAGCATGTTTAGTAAGCCACACCCTGTACATGGTGTTTGGTATGTATGTAGGTGCCGTGAGTAAGCCTGTTTTGTTAGTCGAACACCGTGTACATGGTGTTTGGTATGTAGGTGCCGTGACCGTGAGTAAGCATGTTTGGTAAGCCACACCCTGTATATGGTGTTTGGTATGTACAATAGGTGCCGTGAGTAAGCCTGTTTGGTAAGTCACACCCTGTACATGGTGTTTGGTATGTAGGTGCCGTGAGTAAGCATGTTTGGTGAGCCACACCCTGTACATGGTGTTTGGTATGTAGGTGCCGTGAGTAAGCATGTTTGGTAAGCCACACCCTGTACATGGTGTTTGGAATGTATGTGCCGTGACGTGAGTAAGCATGTTTGGTAAGCCACACCCTGTACATGGTGTTTGGTATGTTGGTGCCGTTAGTAAGCGTGTTTGGTAAGCCACACCCTGTACATGGTGTTTGGTATGTAGGTGCCGTGAGTCAGCATGTTTGGTAAGCCACACCCTGTACATGGTGTTTGGTATGTAGGTGCCGTGAGTAAGCATGTTTGGTAAGCCACACCCTGTACATGGTGTTTGGTATGTAGGTGCCGTGCCGTGAGTAAGCATAATTGGTAAGCCACACCCTGTACATGGTGTTTGGTATGTAGGTGCCGTGAGTAAGACTGTTTGGTAAGCCACACCCTGTACATGGTGTTTGGTATGTAGGTGCCGTGAGTCAGCATGTTTGGTAAGCCACACCCTGTACATGGTGTTTGGTATGTAGGTGCCGTGAGTAAGCATGTTTGGTAAGCCACACCCTGTACATGGTGTTTGGTATGTAGGTGCCGTGAGTAAGCATGTTTGGTAAGCCACACCCTGTACATGGTGTTTGGTATGTAGGTGCCGTGAGTCAGCATGTTTGGTAAGCCACACCCTGTACATGGTGTTTGGTATGTATGTAGGTGCCGTGAGTCAGCATGTTTGGTAAGCCACACCCTGTACATGGTGTTTGGTATGTAGGTGCCGTGAGTAAGCATGTTTGGTAAGCCACACCCTGTACATGGTGTTTGGAATGTATGTGCCGTGACGTGAGTAAGCATGTTTGGTAAGCCACACCCTGTACATGGTGTTTGGTATGTAGGTGCCGTGAGTCAGCATGTTTGGTAAGCCACACCCATACGTCATAATAACAACCGTCAACGCCGTTCGTTTCATCAACGTTATTTCCGCCATCCAACTTGTTATTTTGCTCAAATTTCTAGATCTTATGAAAATTATGCTGTAAATGGGATATAAAATAATTGTTAAACTGGATATTGATGAACAGCGATGCATACCGATTTTGATATTGAAGGCTCAGCTAAGTTTGTGACCATCATAATCACTATTTATAGTTGTTACAAAAATACGCAGTGTGTTTCATCTATAAACATATATTTGGCACAAGTACTGCATGTATGTATGCAGGGGATTACTTGTGTTTGAACGTTCGGTTCAGGCCGGCTGGCACATCAACCCAGTTCAGTTATCAGTTCTGGCTAATCGGTGGCATTGCATTCATGTTTGCATTGGCTTAGGCTTAGGCTTGCTTAGGCTTAGGCTTAGGCTTCAAGTTTTGTTATTGGCTCTTGCTAATCGGTGGCTTTGCATTCATGTTTGCATTGACTTAGGCTTAGGCTTAGGTTTACTTAGGCTTCAAGTTTTGTTATTGGCTCTTGCTAATCGGTGGCAATGCATTCATGTTTGCATTGGCTTTGGCACACAAACACGGATGAATGTGGTATAACAGTAGAAACGTATGTTCTACTATCACACTCTGCCTGAAAACGTGTTCTGAATTAAGTGGTATAAAACCTGTGGCCCATCCGAATGATCATGTTTCATTTTTAAAATAATGATTTCACTAGAAGTTTATAGGCTCAGGCTTAGCCTTGGAACACATTTGTTTTAAATTCACTGAACATGCCCACTTGACTGAATCGTGTTTGTTTGCTCTGTTATGTTTACTGTTAGCTCTGTTAATGGTGCACTTCTATTTATTATGTTTGGCATAATTGAAACGGATGCTTTTGTTTTCAGCATTCAGCTAATCTATTCAGAATTTATATTTGCAAATTTTCAACTACGTCTCTTCAAAGAAAACCTGGGTAACGCCAACTGTATTTAAATTAGTTGAGACTTGGGGTATATCTTAATTTGCTAAATCTGCCTGTCAGATTTCGCATTTGTAATTTTTGTGTTTGTGTGGGTATGGGTATTAACAGAAATAGCAGCTCGGGTGTCGGGTATGAGTACCGTATATACCCGGTATCTGTACCGTATGTACATACAAATGTGCAGTTGTACCATGAAACTGGTGGTTACCGTCACATGCAATCTGATTACACCTTGTATTGAATACTAATCAAAGCAAGCTCGTGCACCTTGTGCACTCACTCACTCACTCACTCACTCACTCACTCACTCACTCACTCACTCACTCACTCACTCACTCACTCACTCACTCACTCACTCACTCACTCACTCACTCACTCACTCACTCACTCACTCACTCACTCACTCACTCACTCACTCACTCACTCACTCACTCACTCACTCACTCACTCACTCACTCACTCACTCACTCACTCACTCACTCACTCACTCACTCACTCACTCACTCACTCACTCACTCACTCACTCACTCACTCACTCACTCACTCACTCACTCACTCACTCACTCACTCACTCACTCACTCACTCACTCACTCACTCACTCACTCACTCACTCACTCACTCACTCACTCACTCATTCACTCACTCACATTCAAGCTTTCCGCTTACGCACCGAAGTATCTTAGACAAAGTCATGAATAATTGAATGTTTACTCGTAAACGGACGTAAGGTTAACGGTTGCAGGCAGATACAAGTACTGTACATGTATGTAATACATACTGTGTGTACGTTATGTTATACCGCACTTAAGCCATTAACTGTACTATAATAAACGCTTTATTCGATTACTTTTCCGTTGTATCACTATACAAATACCATCATACATTTATCGCTATGCACTTTTCATACGGTTATTTGTTATATGTATTCCAGTAGATTATCACCAGAATCTTTGTAAATTTAAAATTCATCATGCAAAACGGCTTCAACGTGTTTCACATTAATAAACGACGGCATATGCAAGTTTAGAATAGATTACCGTAACACACGTCAATAAGCAACGATTTCATGAGAGGCAACAATCTTATTGTGTTCCTTGCACGTGTAAGGGTGCGTTCAGAGTTGTCTCAAGAATTTTAATTGTAACACTTTCAGAACTCATAAAAGCAAGTTTTGATCCAACCAAATGTTTCAAACATTTTTATCGGGAACAAATTTTTTTATGAGCATCGAAAGGTTTACAAATAAAATTCTTGAGACTTTCTCAAGACAACTCTGAACGCGCCCTTACTGTGTTCATTGCAAGTGTTACAGTGTTCATTGCAAATCTTACCGTGTTCATTGCAAATCTTACAGTGTTCATTGCAAATCTTACTGTTTTCATTGCAAATCTTACAGTGTTCATTGCAAATCTTACTGTTTTCATTGCAAATCTTACAGTGTTCGTTGCAAATCTTACTGTTTTCATTGCAAATCTTACAGTGTTCATTGCAAATCTTACAGTGTTCATTGCAAATCTTACAGTGTTCATTGCAAATCTTACTGTTTTCATTGCAAAGCTTACAGCGTTCATTGCAAAGCTTACAGTGTTCATTGCTGCAAGTGTTACAGTGTTCATTGCAAATCTTACAGTGTTCATTGCAAATCTTACAGTGTTCATTGCAAATCTTACAGTGTTCATTGCAAAGCTTACAACGTTCATTGCAAAGCTTACAGTGTTCATTGCAAATCTTACTGTGTTCATTGCAAAGCTTACAACGTTCATTGCAAATCTTACAGTGTTCATTGCAAATCTTACAGTGTTCATTGCAAAGCTTACAGCGTTCATTGCAAAGCTTACAGTGTTCATTGCAAATCTTACTGTGTTCATTGCAAAGCTTACAGCGTTCATTGCAAAGCTTACAGTGTTCATTGCAAATCTTACTGTGTTCATTGCAAAGCTTACAGCGTTCATTGCAAAGCTTACAGTGTTCATTGCAAATCTTACTGTGTTCATTGCAAAGCTTACAGCGTTCATTGCAAAGCTTACAGTGTTCATTGCAAATCTTACTGTGTTCATTGCAAAGCTTACAGCGTTCATTGCAAAGCTTACAGTGTTCATTGCAAATCTTACCGTGTTCATTGCAAATCTTACTGTGTTCATTGCAAAGCTTACAGTGTTAATTGCAAATAGTGGCAAAAATAGCTTAATTGCAGTGAGCAAATTTTTCAAATGTTGCTCGTTAGCTCGTTAAAGGTACGTTCATGTTTTAACTGCGTTAAAAAATCAAATTTACAGTATATTTTGAAGTAAATAAAAAAAATAGATACATATTGTAGCAGACTTAATGATTGAAGACACGGCTCACATGTTCAAGCCAGTTGTCAATCAATTACCATAATTATGCACTCTGTTAATAATTGTAGTTATAGTTTATAAGATACTGGTTAATCACATAAAATGCAATATCCGTTGACATTTAATAAACAATCGTTGATTGACGTTTCATATGCAAAATGTGTAATAAGACAGTCTGCCCATCAGTCCGTCCAATGATGAATATTTATGAGATTATACAAACTGCCAAACCGTGTCCAATGTACCTCGATAAACGTTTAGGAAAATTTACATGTGATAAATGACTGACATGTGTGAGCTACTGTTTGTACTTTCGTGTATGTGAGATTAAAAGTTGTTAATTTTTCATTTTTCAATTTTCCACTAAAGCAACTTACATTTACTATATTGTATTGGATATGTGCCAATGTTAATGTGTTGATACGCCGTCTCATAAATCTGATTACAAGCAAACTTGACTTGTACAGCTTGACTGACAAATTGTGAGATCGTGTTAAACATCGCCGGTTGTTTATAGTTACCTGTTTATTTATTTCAGTTAATATGAAGTTTCTTCAGACCATGTTTGTACTTTATGCATGTTTATCAAAGCTAAATGAACTCTAAATTTAACTAAATCGTTCTAGCGCTTTCCTCCGTACAGATTTAAGAGAACTCCAGTTTTTTTTTCTCAACGGTCTACTAAGTTCTTCTCTGGATTAGATTTTCAGTGGTCAGTCCTAATCTCGGCAATGTTGTACATTGAGTTGCACTTCTGTAGTCTGTTTATTATATTCCTAACCTGTATGTAAGCTGAAAACGGTTGTCTCAAGCCACAAATAACCTGCTTGTTTTATATAAAAGCATTGCTTGGTGTGTCACACAATCCCAATATAAGGATTGGTCATTTTGGCGTGTTTGTTCATTCACCCCATAAACACCGAAGTCATGTCCTTTCAGTCAACAAGGTGTAAGGCACATTTCAATTGATCGCGTGAGCAACCAGATATTTTTTGTTGACAATCAAAGTTACTTCTTTTCATACAACCTTGTGAGTTATATAGTTTCGTGATTGAATGAATATATATAAGACAAATTGTCAGTTGATAATATGTCTGCTCTGAGTGATTGGTGAAGCTACTCCTAACTCAGTTATAAAAGTAAACGTGTGTTTTTGTGCAATCACCTGCATTTACGCAATAAGTCCAGTCACGTGTCACGTGTCAGTATCGGTTCAGCTAAATCCAATTATGTGTCCAGTATACGAACATACATAAAGGGTGGCCAAAAATGTGGCCCTTTTGAACAATACTACCTGGTTTTACCAACAAATCAATGTTTTAAAGCAAAGCAAATTATTAAACGATACAAATGACATGAAATACACACACTCAAACACACTCGGTTAAGTTTTGATTCAAAAGGCGCCCATTTACAAATGTTTGTGCCGCTGCCGCTGTAAGTATCTGAACCTAGTAAAATTACATATTTTTTGTCAAAATGTCCTCTATCTAATGTGCTATACCGCATTGTTGTTGTTGTTGTTGTTGAGGGTCGGTCGCACGGCTGAAAGTCGGCGGCCGTCGCGCAGCTCCATAATTGCAGGTGCTATTGCGAATTACCCTGGATTTGGTTAGTTAATGAGTTAACCTCTCACTTACCCTAGTGTAGGGTTCTTAATCTAAAACTGTGTATTTTAGTTCTTGAACATAGCAGGGAGATTTATTGAAATCTGCCCGTGCTTTTGATGTATTTTATAAGGTTAGATATGGACTGTTTCGTCTCAAGTTAGTGCTATACCGCATTGTCAGAGCTTCTCTACAACTTTCACAATTTCTGGTAAAAAATGCCAAGTTTTTTTGCCACCCTGTATGTATGGCGTTATGGCACTGACGTTGTTGGTACTATATAGTCGTCGATTAACATAGGATTTTTCGGAACCGCTGAAGCTGTTTTTGTTTCGTGTAAAACCTTTTATTCGTATCAAAATTTCCACAAAACGGTGAGAACATCCGATCGAAAACATTCGTTGCGTGTTATTTTAGTCAATGAAAGAATCAGGGTCAGCATCGGAAAGGTTTTATCACTATTTCAAAGTCCGGAGTCAGCAATCGGGAATTGAAACCGGCAAACAATGAACCGTTATACATACTTCATGAATTACATTGTTTTTGAATAAATTGTCAACTTTAACATACCGCACGATTCAAACGATGAGCCATGTGTATGTACACGTTTATCTTATTGCTCGTGGTACATTACTTTTGTTGTATTCTGTTGTAGATAATCTTGTGGATTGCACATCGCAAAATAACTATTTTTTAAGTACGTAAGTTGCAATTTGGTTGGATTGTCATGTAAATTAGTGCTATTAAGTCGGCTTACTGTCATCAGTTCAAATTGGATTATCCCGTTTCATGACAGCGTTACGTGCAACTTGAGCAAATCAATGTTTATATTGTTTTAGTTAAGGATGATATTTATTGCGATATGTGACTCTGAATAGTGAATAATGTTTCGGTACTGAAATGTGTGGTCATGTATGGTCGATGGGACTATAATCAAGTCAAGCAGCCGTGCCCCAGGCTCAACACCTCATAATAAAATCCAAGTATACTGTATGTACAGATGTATATGGATCATAATTGAGTTAAATGTGATAATTTGATTATTATGGTGCTTTGACTGTTCGCTACGGTTTCCAGTGCTGTTATCGTATACAAACTGTGTACGTACATATTGAAAAACTTTGATCTATTTATTTGTTTGTGACAAAAACTCCACGTCAGCAGTTTAGCTGCATAAATAAATATAAATTTGTTTTTATATAATTTATAAAAAGGCTTGGCGCCTGCATACTATATTAACTATCTGATAAACAGTCAGTCAGTCAGATTGCAATTTATGGAACATAAGAATTTAGATCACAAAGAGGTATTGATGAAGTACAGTGTTTAGATGTTGATTGTTAAAACATTGACTATTGCCACCAATGCAAATTCATTTCATATTACACACGTATGCTGCTCGTGTTTCATTATGGAATACATTGTAAAACTTTCAAACATTGTTGAAGGTGAAGACTCTTACTGGGGACAGTGGTTGCGCTCATCTCTTCGAGGTAACAGGCCTTTAATTAAGTAAAAAAACATGCCTAAAAATATAGGAATTGCGGGTCATTCCACTGAAGATTGAAGCACTTCAGAACTAAAGTATCCGCATCATTTGGAGCCATTTTCAAATTAATATTACCATATGCAACTGACACTGGAGGCAAAATCTTACAAAAAAACCGATTCGGATTTTTTGCATAATCAATCATGAGCAGTAAACATATCATTGTTCTCTCAAGTTGCAAGAAACAGACATGCTCCCATTGAATTGATTCCCACTGAATTCCTTTATGTTCAACAATTTTGCTTGATTCTCTAACAAGCGGTTGACTGGAAATAATGCTTCCACTTTTGACTGCATAGAAATAGAACGAAAGCCTTTTAGTGGACGTGAAAGATTCATGACCTGTGGAAAGCATGTTGGGACGTGGGGGTGTCTGGTTGGGACTTATACTGTACCATACATAGTGGTCTACCACACCGTACTACACTCCACTGCCCCACGTTCACATGCTGCCGGCTAAATTCGTATCACTACAAATATCATTTACATATACCAATGTCAGTCAGTCAGTCAGTCAGTCAGTCAGTCAGTCAGTCAGTCAGTCACTCAGTCAGTCAGTCAGTCAGTCAGTAAGTAAGTCGGTCAGTCAAATAGTCAGTCAGCTACTCAGTCAATCTCAGTCAATGTGAAGCACCACGAATGGGCTATAAATAGTGGCTGTCTTTGTGTCAGCTCAACTAAAAGACGGTGTTTCAGAGGGTGTTAAGTGCTCGTTTTGTTTGTTTGCAGTCTTCTTGCTCTCAGAGCTTAGAGATACGGTATTCTTAGTTATCAAGGTTCATTTCTCTCAACAATACACCCATTTCTCCCGTGTTGTTTCAAAAAATTCATCATACAATTTATATAATAATACCCTTGACATTTTGGCGGACTATAGAATATTGACAATCTAAAATTCATATAAACATGGAAATTCATTTCGATACTTTAGTTGTAAATGACTTCAAGCAGTTGACCACAACAGTTTATAGCGTGTTTATCGTTACTACGGGTGGCATTGTCCTCGCGCACATGTGTAACATTTTTGAAAATTTTGGCAGCAGTGTTACAACAACTTTGCGACGATGAACTGTTTTGTTTTCTCGTCTAGAAACTTTAAGATGCATTGGTAGGTTGAGTTTCGAAATAAAATGCGTAAAAAGCAACTATAAAACTGGTAATATTGTTTCAGATGTTTGCTGGGACAACAAATGCAGTTATAACAAATGAAACCACCCATAACCATATATCTATATATACATGACTTTTTGTCCATCATCTGTGATTTCAGATTTTTATACTTGGAACGTTGTAGACGGCTGCGGAACTTGTTGGTTTCTTCATAAAAACAACAAAAGTTTCCTGATACAAGATGGGCTTCAATCCTTTCCAGTACTTCTTCAATCTAACTCGATCCAATGTGGAATGTCAGTGGCTGGTTGACTGAACACCCATTTACTTACTCACTCACCCACTCACTCACTCACTCACTCACTCACTCACTCACTCACTCACTCACTCACTCACTCACTCACTCACTCACTCACTCACTCACTCACTCACTCACTCACTCACTCACTCACTCACTCACTCACTCACTCACTCACTCACTCACTCACTCACTCACTCACTCACTCACTCACTCACTCACTCACTCACTCACTCACTCACTGAGCACGGCAGTTACGCTGCAGCCCGTCGTCACCGTTACTTGATGCGCAAACACTACAACTGGGGTATTCGTGGCAAGAACGGTCATTGAACAGATTGATTCAAATAATCTCAGGATAAATCCTTCAAATTATTTTTTAAGCGGGCAGATATCAATATATGATTGTGCCCGAATTCCCAGTTTTTTTTCCAGAAAACATGCTTAGTAAATATTACACTAATTTTACTATTCAACTTTTGATTTCTCCTCCAAATGTAATTCAAAACATGATCTCCTTTTCGATTGTAAAATATTTATTTTATACATGAATATGTGTATGTATTTTCATGTAAGTACTGTATTTACATATACTCTGATGTTTTTGTATGTATAACTAAGGTTCGAATATTTCGCGACAGTTTTCCGGGACATTGTCGGGACAGTTTTTGTAAAAAAATTTCAACCACACTATTTTTTGTTTGTTTTTTGTAACATTTTGACAGGCACATTACATTAAAATTTTCATTTAGGGTGTGTGGCAAGAGTCTTATACAAATACCCGTGAATTTGTCGCCTTTGTCGCAAAATATTCTAACCTCAGTTATATGTATGTGTATATGTAGTTGTGATCACTAAATTCAGCCAATTCAATCATTATTTTTTTTCGTGTTGCATTGCAAATATTCTCATACTGCCATGCAGTTATTCAGTATTCATTTATGTTTTTATGATTCCTTTCAACAATGTTACTGTGTACTGTATTCCTCATTGTGCAGCAGGTTTATCCCCAAATGTGAGAATGTAATTAATTTGTCGTTTAGAAGATATCGTAGTAGTAGCGGTAGCTACTACTATATATGATTGGGCCCGAAAGTTTAATTTCACCCTTAAATAATCATCCTATAAACTTTTCATTGGCACCATTGAATTCTCCATAGTTTAAAACCTGGGGGTAGCCAAAATTTCTAATTGTTTTAATTAACGGCACACGCGCAAGGACCGGCGCAAGCGCACGCCTACCCATTAACGCAAGCAACTTTGTTTTTTTCGCCAAGTGGGACAAACCCATAACTGTTTTTAAAACGTCCCGGTTAGGAAGTGTGTTACCACTGTTGTATACACACACGCGTGGTCCAAGGAATGTGATGAAAATTGATAGGCTCTCATAAAGTAGCGAGCTGATTTTTTGACGAAAATAACGGATCAAGGCGCAAGCAAGATACTGAATCTTGATATGCCATGGCACATATGTGATGGCACATTTTGTGGCTCAAATTTTGGTTCCATTCCATTTAAATCTGGTTAGACTGAATGGAAGAAAGTTTTTTTTGTAAAGCTGACGTTCTGGTCGCTGAAAGTTTTATCATGGAGCTAACGTTCGAAGGCGCAAACAATATAATGGATACTTAAGTGGCACATTGAGGCTTTAATTAATGTTCTTTCATTGCAGGGTGACCGAAAATTCTTTATACAGGGGGATTCGAAATTACAATACAGGGTGATATGAAATTTCATTTTACGGTTACTAAAACAGTTGTAGTTGATGTCCCAAAAACCATTACAGGGTTACCGTAAAAATTTATATTCAAAATTTCATTACAGGGTGATCGAAAATTCATCATACACGGTGAATCGAAACTCAATAACTGAGTGATAAGGATTTTTTCCACTTACAATTGCTGACCCAAAAGTCATTACAGGGTGCTTGAAATTGTCTTTGGCGAAAATTTCATTACAGGGTGACATGAAATTCTCCAATACAACGTGATATGAAATTTTATTTTACGGTTACTACAGCATTTGTAGTTGATGTCCCAAAAATCATTACAGGGTTACCGTTAAATCTCTAATCAAAATTTCGTTACAGGGTGACCGAAAATTCATTATGCAGGGTGAATCGAAATTTCAAAACAGGTAATATTGAATTTTTTTACTTACAATTGTTAACCCAAAAGTCATTACAGGGTGGTTGAAATTGTCTTTGGCAAAAATTTCATTACAGGGTGACTGAAAATTCTTTATACAACGTGATATGAAATTTCATTTCACGGTTACTACAGCATTTGTAGTTGATTTTTTTTTTTATTGTTGGGTTGTCTTACTCGTATTAAGACTTCGCCGGGTCCCAATCACGAATGGTGCTTGCCATAAGGCATATCATGGAACAAGTTCCAAGTCACTCCATCTGATGTTCAGGGCATATTATTTAACGACCATCAGCCAGTAGGTCACACTTCTGTTTGACTGCCATAAGGCTTGTTGGTGACGGCCCCGGGATTCGAACCCGTGTGCGGCCGGCCAGGCGGTTTCAGAGTTTAGCACCTTAACCACTTGACCAGCGAGCCAGCTTTTTGATGTCCCAAAAACCATCACAGGGTTACCGTAAAATCTCTATCCAAAATTTCGTTACAGGGTGATTGAAAATGCATTACAGGGTGGTTGAAATTGTCTTTGAAAAAAATTTCATTACAGGGTGATTCGAAATTCCAATACAGGGTGATATGAAAATTTCATTTTACGGTACAGCATTTAAAGTTGATGTCCCAAAAATCATTACAGGGTAACCGAAAAATTACTATTCAAAATTTCATTACAGGGTGACCGAAAATTAATTATGCAGGGTGAATCGAAATTTCGAAACGAGTGATGTAGATTTTCACGTTAGCACTTACCATTGGTAACCCAAAACCGAAAAATCTTCACTCGAAAATTTCATTACAGGGTGATCAAAAATTCATCATACAGGGTGAATCAAAATTTCAAAACTCGATTATAAAATTTTTTACTTACAATTGTTGACTCAAAAGTCATTACAGGGTGGTTGAAACTGTCTTTGGCGACTTCATTACAGGGTGACTCAAAATTCCAATACAAGGTGATATGAAATTTCATTTTACGGTTACTACAACATTTGTAGTTGATGTCCCAAAAATCATAACAGGGTTACGGTTAAATCTCTATTCAAAATTTCATTACAGGGTAACCGAAAATTCATTACAGGGTGGTTGAAATTGTCTTTGGCAAAAATTTCAATACAGGGTGACTCAAAATTCCAATACAGGGTGATATGAAAACTTCATTTTACGGTACAGCATTTAAAGTTGATGTCCCAAAAATCTTTACAGGGTAACCGAAAAATCTGCGATCAGAATTTTATTACAGTGTGACCTAAAATTAAATATGCAGGGTGAATCGAAACTTCAAAATGAGTGATATAGATTTTTACGTTAGCACTTACCATTGGTAACGCAAAACCGAAAAATCTTTACTCGAAAATTTCATTACAGGGTGATCGAAAATTCATCATACAGGATGAATCGAAATTTCAAAACTCTGTTATAAGGATTTTTTACTTACAATTGTTGACCCAAAGGTCATTACAGGGTGGTTGAAATTCTCCTTGGCGAAAATTTTAATACAGGGTGACTCGAAATTCCAATACAGGGTGATATGAAATTTCATTTTACGGTTACTACAGCATTTGTAGTTGATGTCCCAAAAACCATTACAGGGTTACTGAAAAATATTTGTCCAAAATTTTATTACAGGGTGACCGAAAATTCATTATGCAGGGTGAATCGAAATTTCAAAACGAGTGATATAGATTTTTACTTACATTTGTTGACCCAAACGTCATTACAGTTTGGTTGAAATTGTCTTTGGCAAAAATTTCATTACAGGTTGACTCGAAATTTCAATACAGGGTGATATGAAATTTTATTTTACGGTTACTACAGCATTTGTAGTTGATGTCCCAAAAACCATTACAGCGTTACCGTAAAATCTCTATTTAAAATTTCATTACAGGGTGACCGAAAATTCATTATGCAATGTGAATCGAAAATTTAAAACTGAGTGATAAGGAAACCAAAAAATATTCACTCAAAATTTCAAAACAGGGTGATCGAAAATGCATCATACGGGGTGAATCGAAATTAAGGAAAATATCTATAGAAAAGATGATTTATTGACTTATGTATAGAAAAGTTGTATACAAGAAACGAAAATGCCAAACGGCAATAAGTGAGTACATATGATTGGTCAAAAATGGCATCTATAGATAGAAAAGGTGAAAACAAGGAATTTAAGACATATAGTTTAACTGTAAGTAACCTTAAAAACATTGAGCTTGCAGAGTAATTTGTACTCAACTCAATTGGTCAATCATATCAGGCTGCGATTTTTTTTCTATCAAACTTTTAGAGAATATTGTCACAGTTACTACCAAACAAATTTTAGGATTGGACTCGAACAAACACTCTAGCAAACAAAGTCAATAGCATATCATTATATAGTCAAATAACACTACCAATTACTGCAGATAAAATAACACTAAACAAAATTTTGTGTGCCGTTGACCACGAACAAACATTCAAATTGGCGGGGTGGAAAAAAATACCGAAAAAAAATTTTTTCCGCGAATTTTCATTTTTATTTTATGGATATTATTTTGCAGATTTTTTTCATGTTTTTTTTCGTGGAAATATATTGATTTTTGAAAATAAAACGATTTTCAAAGTTTAATAAAATTGTTAAAAATTATTTTAACATAACAAAAAACAAACGTATTTTCATGAAAATTACATGAAAAAATCAGCGAAACAAGATCTATACAATAAGAATAAAAATTCCCGGAATTTTTTAAAAAATTTCCCAACAACTTTTTCCGGTAGTTTTTTTACCACTCCGCCAATTTGAACGTTTGTTCGTGGTCAACGGCGCACAGAATTTTGTTTAGTGTATATATAAGCTTTACAAATTACTTTGATCAGTTGATTTCTTTGATTACAAATTACTTTGATTTCCACGAACAAACTGAATTCATGGTCGCCTTATACGCAACAGTTATTATGTACTAAAAATAATAATTCCTGGAACCCCATAACTGTCCGTGCTAATATTTTGTTTATAGTAACTGTGACAATATTCTCTAAAAGTTTGATAGAAAAAAAATCGCAGCCTGATATGATTGACCAATTGAGTTGAGTACAAATTACTCTGCAAGCTCAATGTTTTTAAGGTTACTTACAGTTAAACTATATGTCTTAAATTCCTTGTTTTCACCTTTTCTATCTATAGATGCCATTTTTGACCAATCATATGTACTCACTTATTGCCGTTTGGCATTTTCGTTTCTTGTAACAAATATATTTTCGAAAATTATTGAATTTTTTATAACATACGTGCACTTGATGCTTGACAACGTTGTGTTGATGAAAGTTGCTTCCAATAATACAGTACAGTAACGTACAATGAATCAGTCATTTCCATTTCACAGGTTATCCTAATTTTGACGAGATTTTCTGAGCTATGGCTATTTCTAATCCAACCTTTTTATGATCTGATTTAATTGCATTACATTCAGTTTTTTTCATTAATTGCATACCTTGACTTAACAAGTAAATCATCGCACAATTTTATTGTAAGGCATGTGTAAACTACGGAGCTCGATAAGACTATAGTTGATAGTTGACTCGTTAACTTTTGAAACCCGTGATGACAAAAGCCGAACATTTTCGTGCCAAGCATATTATTCTTCAACATTTAATGCAGCTAATTACTCCAACATGTTACAACTATTGTTTAAACTTTTTACTGAAATCTCACATAATCTACTTTTTTCTTTATCACTACATATACTTACATATATACATGTGTGAAGAAGTTCCCTCAGTGGTAATATAAAAATTAGTTTGTAAAATGGTTTCCAAAGATTGGTTGAATGCATGATGAAACTATCTAACAAGCAAATGCTGTGCAGTACATAATTGCAAAGCGCAACCAGGTTTCCGTTTTATTCTTAAAAATAAGTTTATGCAGCAAAACAGCAAAAACAGAAAAAAGACAAAAAGGTCTACGCATCACCTCATAATCTATCATCTTCTCACCCATTCTTCTATACTATCTTAATCTTTTACTGACTTGTTTTACCCAAGTTCTCATTCAATCGTCCCATCAAACACACACTCATAAATTGCCAACATGAAAGTGAAAATTTTTCTATTTCAGGAAATAGAATCGTCAGTTTTTTGCAAAATGTTGTGACATATTAAATTATAACTATTCGATTGCCAACTTGAACACAGCGTTATATACTCGACTTATTCAACAGTTTCCGTTCACGTTTCACTTTCGTGTATAAATGTATTGAGCAACCAAACCAGTCAGCATCAACAGTAAAAAATGCACGCAGTAAACTTTCGCTCACCTAAAACAATCGTGTGACCATTCAATAAGCTTGATATGTCTGTTACATATTTAGCGAGCAATAAACGCACACTTTCAATCATCAACAAGTCAGTCAGTCATTCATTCGGTCAGTCAGTCAGTCAGTCAGTCAGTCAGTCAGTCAGTCAGTCAGTCAGTCAGTCAGTCAGTCAGTCAGTCAGTCAGTCAGTCTGTCAGTCAGTCAGTCAGTCAGTCAGTCACTCAGTCAGTCAGTCAGTCTGTCAGTCAGTCAGTCAGTCAGTCAGTCACTCAGTCAGTCAGTCAGTCTGTCAGTCAGTCAGTCAGTCAGTCAGTCAGTCTGTCAGTCTGTCAGCCAGTCAGACAGTCAGTCAGCCAGTCAGTCAGTCAGTCATTCAGTCAGTCAGTCTGTCACTCAGTCAGTCAGTCAGTCAGTCACTCAGTCAGTCAGTCAGTCAGTAAACCAGTTAAGCCAATTCACGTGCACTAGCATACATTTTTTCTATGATTAATGGATTTTAAATCACCCATTTATCATTAAGAGCCACTTAATTTTGTGTAAGCGACAGTAATAATCTGTTTTTTTTCGATAGTTTTCCTGTTTTGATAAAGCAGTTGGAAGTTTCCGTGCTGCTGAATACTTTCTCTCATTAAACTACATTTCAGATTATCTACTTCATTAAGAGCAAAATTAAACATGCAAACAATCTCAGTGATGAAAGTTTTCAGATGAACTAGTTCTGTGGAGTAAAGGACTAGTTATGTGGAACACTGACTAAGGACTATGTAAAATACCGAATAGTTATGTGAACTAAGGACTAGTTATGTGAACTCGGGGCTAATCATAATGACTGAGGACTGGTTACGTGGACTAAGGGCTATTTATATGAACTAAGGACCAGTTACATATGGCGATTAAGAATAATAAGATAAGAAGAAGTCTATACAATCATAAAATATGAAACAGTAAGATAGGAAGTAAGGAAAATATGGATGAGCTAGGATTAACCAGGAAAAGTTTTGTGGATTAAGATCTAGTTATTTAAACGCTATTGTAATAAACGCCAATTCATTTCGCCATTGACTCAATCTGAAAATCTCAGTCTAAGAACTTCTAACCCCCATATCACAGAAACTTTTGGCATTGGGTGCCTAAATTGGTGCATCTTTATGCAAGAAAACTTTGAAGTTCTATAACTCACGTGAGAATTGGTTTCAAATTGAAAACTTTTGTTCAGAGGTGAGATCGTCTATTTTTACACATGAGAAAAAAAAGAAACTCAAAACAAACACAATATAATGCATTGAAAATGGTATGGCAAAACTTTATGCACTGCTGCTTATGACAAAATCGTCCTTTGGCACCTGGTCTCGGAGCGAAAACTGAGTGCGATATAAAATGCATGTTTTTTTATCCAATTAAATGTTTTTACTTTGAGTTTTTCGTGATTGCATTATGAGGAAAAAAACGAACATTCATCTGAAAAAAAGTTTTTTATTTTTAACCGATTATATCGTGAGTTATAGAACTTCAAGTTTTTTGCATAAAGATGCACCAATTTAGGCACCCAATGCCAAAAGTTTCTGTGATATGGGGGTAAGAATATCGAGTCGCCTTGATGTTATTTCAAATTACTAAAAACGTCTGTTGTTTGTGTTAGATACAATTTACAAAACACAGCGCTACATAATTATAGTAATATGGTGTTCTGTGTTTGTGTGCTGTGAATAATGTGATGTAAAAAGTACTTGCACTGTGATGTACTTTGTACGTCGTACATAAAATTTGTTGGACTGACTCCCAAAGCGCGCACTCAGACATTACCATCTAATTCAAAACACAAACCCATTGTTAATTAATTATGTATATTAATAATCAGTACATTATGTACAACAAAGTATAAACAATATATATAATGCGATAAGAAGCTGGTGCAGCACGTAATGGCACTCAAACAATTACATTTTTGTTACATTTTCCTGTTACAAATATTTTTATCACGTTGTATAATGATTCTCATGACTATTTGAAAAACAAGAACAAAGCTTTGTATGTTATTAGCAATCCTGAAATACTTTTTTTAAATGTAAAAAAATTTAATTTTCATTGTACCTGAAAAAATGTTATATTGAGTGGCAATGTTTGATATTCTGCTCAAGCTAAGTAGGTTGTCCATCCTCTTAACTTCCAATAACAGTTAACGAAACTCGACCCACACAGCCAAAGAAAGTTTTTTATGTAATATTCACCATGTTGTAACTAAAATTAACCATGATTTTTCGCGCGATAGTGGAATATATTCTGCAGCTTTGCCGGTATTTTTGCGTAAACAAACGAATTGTCTCACGCTGACGCGTTTGATAGTTGAATAGCATTTGATAGTTAATTAGCATTGACGTCGTTGAAAAGTTTTAATACAGTTGTCATTTAATGAGGATTACTGATGAACATGTAGCATTCACAAACAAAACATTACACGTTTTGTTTTTCAGCCATTTTCTATATAAATAGTTCTACAAACAAACCTTTTCCTTGATATATTTATATAAAAATATAAAAAGTAAACTTTATTTCGCTTATGTAGCTTAGATGTACGTCAAAATGAAAATCATGACATCAGGCGCCTCACTTTCATTCACATTATTATTAATTTTGAATGGTTTAAATTTTAACTCTGCTCAACAACCTGATGACCCGTTTGCAGCTGAATCTGCTGCATCCAATAGTCAAACTAAATGTTAGCAACTTACTCAGTCAGTCAGTGAGTCAGTGAGTCAGTGAGTCAGTGAGTCAGTGAGTCAGTGAGTCAGTGAGTCAGTGAATCAGTGAGTCAGTGAGTCAGTGAATCAGTGAGTCAGTGTGTCACTGAGTCAGTGAGTCAGTGAGTCAGTGATGCAGTGAGTCAGTGAATCAGTCAGTGAGTGAGTCAGTCAGTCAGTGAGTGAGTCAGTCAGTCAGTGAGTCAGTCAGTCAGTCAGTCATTCAGTCAGTCAGTCAGTCAGTCAGTCAGTCAGTCAGTCAGTCTGTCAGTCAGTCAGTCAGTCAGTCAGTCAGTCAGTCAGTCAGTCATTCAGTCAGTCAGTCAGTCAGTCAGTCAGTCAGTCAGTCAGTCAGTCATTCAGTCAGTCAGTCAGTCAGTCAGTCAGTCAGTCATTCAGTTAGTTAGTCATTCGGTCAGTAAGTCAGTTAGTCATTTATTCAGTTAGTCAGTCAGTCAATCAGTGAGTCAGTCAGTCAGTAATTTATTCAGTTAGTCAGTCAGTCAGTGAGTCAGTCAGTCAATCAGCCAGTCATTTAGTCAGTTAAGCCACGTTCATTGTAGCAGCACAACCTGGTCAAACGCAGTGCCAGTCTCAACATGCCATCTTCTTATCCAAATGTTTGAGCAACGTACAAGTGAGTGTCATTATTATGATTGTTGTGTTTTGGGTAATATATTAGCTATTCATTCATTAATGAATCGAGTATTCGGGCAACTGCATTGTTTTAACCCGGACTAGGCGTTCAGAATAAGATCAACAAAACCATGAGAGTATCATTTACATACATATGTATGTTCTTAGTCTTAGGTTTAGGTTCCTTACATGCAATGGGCTGCCAATTACACAGCTTCACTGAAATCAAATTTAATCAGTTTATCAGTCAGTTATGTAGTTGATCAATTTGTTTATTTCTAACAAACTTACTAATCAACATGAGTCTACTAATCAACGATTTCAGCCTGCGGACGGAGAATTCTGCCGCAGTCATGCTTCGGTTTGTGGTTCTGCTGTGAGAGGACCGATGTGTCAACAACATGCTCGTAGTTACAGGTGATTTACTCACTGATTGTATAGTTGGTCGCTTCTTCATTTAAGATTCCCTTACTTCACTCATTCACTCCCTCACTACCTACTCAGTCACTCAGTCACTCAGTCACTCAGTCACTCGGTCACTCACTCACTCACTCACTCACTCACTCACTCACTCTTTCACTCACTCACTCACTCACTCACTCAGTTACTCTCTCATTCACTCACTCACTCACTCACTCACTCACTCACTCACTCACTCACTCACTCACTACACAACTCACTTGCAGCAACTTATGTGGTGGCTCACCGAGCAGTGACAAAGTGCAAACATTCTGCTCAGAATACAGCTCAGTATGCATCGTACAACAACAACAACAACAACAACAACAACAACAACAACAACAACTAAAGCGTGAGCCAGTAGGCGAAACATTATCGCCTGCACAGGTTAATCAGTCGTATTTTAACAGTGTGTCAAAACAATGTTAACAAGATTTTGCAGTGATGTTTTGACTTAGATATATTATACAAATATGGCTAGTTTATTGTTACCGTGTGTGGCCTTGCTTTGTCCATGTGCGCATGTGAAACATTAGTGAGAACTTTGGCAGCAGTGTTACAACAACTTTGCGGCGATAAACTATTTTATTTTCCTGTTTAGAAACTTCAAAATGCATTGGTGAAGCTTACTCTGAAAACTAAATGGGTTAAGTTTCGAAATCGAAGAGGAAAAAAGCAACTCTAAAATTGGACCTAATGTTTCGCATGCGCGCAGTGTCAATGCAGGGCCACACGCGGTAACAATAAATCAGCTATAGTCATTATCCTGTTTTATCCGGTTAATTATTACAGCAAGCCCAATGTGCCGAGTACCAACAACTTTATGTGACCAAGTGTTCAGGTTGGTTGATTGTTGTTGTTGTTGTTGTTGTTGTTGTTGTTGTTGTTGTTGTTGTTGTTGTTGTTGTTGTTGTTGTTGTTGTTGTTGTTGTTGTTGTTGTTGTTGTTGTTGTTGTTGTTGTTGTTGTTGTTGTTGTTGTTGTGTATGTAAATGTTGATCATTACAGTACTCCCAATTGACCAGCCGTACATCAACTTCTGCCGTACAATGGGCTTCAGATGTCAATGGCCAGCTGCTCAACAAACACAAAAACGTCAGTTTCCAGCATATCTTCTAGTAACTCGTTTTTTTCAAAACACTTTATCATTAGTATGAAAAACTACGAGTTACACTCACCCACTAATATTCATTCACTCAGTCATTCATTCGCTTACACACTCATTCACTCCGCCGAAAGTCAATTCAGACTTAAGCGTTGGTTGTTTTACATGCCTATGTATCAGGCTTAGGCTTAGAAATAAGTTTCTGCTATGTATTGGGTATTCAAGGACTTCAATCACTATGTAACTCACTCACTCACTCACTCACTCACTCACTCACTCACTCACTCACTCACTCTTTCACTCACTCACTCACTCACTCACTCACTCACTCACTCACTCACTCACTCACTCACTCACTCACTCACTCACTCACTCACTCACGCAGTTTTCCATAGACTACCCTTTTTTCATCTTCAAGTTTTTCAAAACGGTCATATGCCTAAGCCTAAGCCAAAGACGGAGCCAAAGTTCATTCCTAAGTCTAAGCCTAAGTTCCAAGCTCGGAACTAAGCCTAAGCCGGAGCCTTAATCGAATGGATTGAAGTTGAACAGCAAAATAAGAAAAAGGGTATGGTATGGAGATTCTGCTAGGTAATTTCCCAACCCTACCCTTTTTTCATCTAGATTTAGAAGTATTTCGATCCGTCTTTTTGGCCAAAAACAAATGCATAGCAGAAAGTTATTTCTAAGCCTAAGCCTGATACATAGCCATGTAAATAAGCTAATGCCTAAGTCTGAATTGATTTAGAGACGATAAAATATACAAAAGAGAAAAGGGGTAGCTTTTGTAATTCTGCCTCACTCACTCACTCACTCACTCACTCCCATTTAAAGCGGCCCAACCCACGGCCTCAGATGATGACTTCCCCTTACTACCTGCTTCTCCGAATGAGAATGCCAGATCAGCCGATGGATTCCCTGTATTGCCTCCCGTTCCTGGAGAAACACCGGCAACAACACCATCTAATCAATACACAACGTTGTCCGAAGGTGATTGATTGACTGATTGGGTGATTGATTATTTATTCGATTGATTGATTGATTGATTGGGTGATTGAGTGAGTAAATGAGTGAGTGAGTGAGTGAGTGAGTGAGTGAGTGAGTGAGTGAATGAGTGAGTGAGTGAGGGACTGAGTGAATAAGGCAGTGACCTTTGATTCGGAAACGTCAACTTAACGGATAAGCCATGTTTTAGAGGATCAACGTATTCGCGCCACCTGCAAAGCCTTTGAAGAAGACGCCCGACTGAAATGCTTCAGCTCGAGGGACATAGCCAGCGGGGATCTACCTGGTTGCAACAATTACGTCAGGTTGCATTCAATCACTGATTTAGTTAACTCTCATTCAGACATAACATTGGTCGTTGGTCATTTTAGCAAAACCACACATGTGACCTTCCTGTCCAATTGAAAAACACTTGTTGGACCATTTGTATACACAGATTTGTAAATATAAATAACACGTAGATGATGTATTCAAACCTGTAGAGCTGCAAATGCGTTAATATTTCTGCTACCAAAACTAATATGTAAACACGCCTTCACAGTTTATGCCGATCATGTTATTTTTCTTCATACGGCTGTGTTCGCAACCTTGAAAATATTGTTACCACTCTCGACGTTTATGTATGTTTTACTCTAAAATGATCTGAGAGCCATGTTTTTTATTGTAATTAATCGCATAATCAGTCAACAAAAATAATTGTTGAAAAGCACTTAAAAGAATTAGGTGTTATCGGCTGACTGGCAACTTATCGGTTGATTACAGAAAGTGTCTCAAATACTACCAAGATGATGAACCTCTCCGAAAAGCAGCCTCCGTTTTCAATGGAGGTGTTTCATACACAAAAGACAACTGGGGAGTGAGCGGTATTCCATTCTATCCGTTCAATCCACAAGGTTGAACTGACTGACTGACTGACTGCTTGACTGACTGACTGAATAACTGACTGACTGACTGACTGACTGACTGACTGACTGACTGACTGACTGACTGACTGACTGAATGACTGACTGACTGACTGACTTAATGGCAGGTTCAATCGGTGGTGGAACGTCTGGGCGAGCAGATTTCGGCTCGTGGGGAGGCGGATTCTCCGAAACAAAAGGAGTCAACGATTTCTGGCAACAGGGCAGTCAAAGCGGAGGCAATTGGTCAGATTCACTTATTCACTGAATTTGACACTAACTTACTCGCTCTCTCTCAGACTCACTCTTTGACTCACTGACCCACTGACTCACTCAGTCACTCAACCACTCACTAACTCACTTACTCAACCACTCACTCACTCACTCACTCACTCACTCACTCACTCACTCACTCACTCACTCACTCACTCACTCACTCACTCACTCACTCACTCACTCACTCACTCACTCACTCACTCACTCACTCATTCACTCACTCACTCACTTACTCACTCACTCACTCACTCACTCACTCACTCACTCACTCACTCACTCACTCACTCACTCACTCACTCACTTACTCACCACTCACTCACTCACTCACTCACTCATTCACTCACTCACTCACTCACTCACTCACTCACTCACACAGGTACGATGGTAAGTACGGTCACACAAACGGATGGGAGGTGCCGATTCTTCCATGGATCAACGGCAGACAAAACGCTGTGGTCGACGTACCCATTAACGAGAGAACTTTCGGTTTGTAGTCGGTAGCTAGTTTCTTGTAATAAAGTCATTAAGTCATCAAATCATTAAGTCATTACTGTAAGTCATAAGGTGGCTTAATATTAGGGTTGAACCTGTCTCACTTTTTTCAGGTCAACCTATCGGCGTCAATACGGGAAACTCTGTCGGACCATTTTGGTCGGACAGTAACGGAGCCAATGTAGATTGGAGAAATGGTTTGTGAGTGAGTGTGTGAGTGAGTGAGTGAGTGAGTGAGTGAGTGAGTGAGTGAGTGAGTGAGTGAGTGAGTGAGTGAGTGAGTGAGTGAGTGAGTGAGTGAGTGAGTGAGTCACCTCAAAATCCATAGGGGCATCGTGCGAGTGATTGAGTAAATGAGTGAGTGAGTGAGTGAGTTAGCGTGTTAATTAAATAACGCAAAATGTTCCGCTGCTTGGCGGAAGTGGAGTACAGACTGGCACCAATGTCGGTTAGCCTCATTTACTGACTATTACGCAGTCGTGTAGTCAATCACTTTTACATGGTAATGCTCATACATGTATGTAGACACTCACATATTCACTCACCTTGTCACTAACTCACATATTCACTCACCTTGTCACTAACTCACATATTCACTTACCTTGTCACTAACTCACATATTCACTCACCTTGTCACTAACTCACATATTCCATCACCCTGTCACTAACTCACATATTTACTTACCTTGTCACTAACTCACATATTCACTTATCTTGTCACTAACTCACGTATTCACTCACCTTGTCACTAACTCACATATTCACTTACCTTGTCACTAACTCACATATTTACTTACCTTGTCACTAACTCACATATTCACTCACCTTGTCACTAACTCACATATTCACTCACCTTGTCACTAACTCACATATGTACTGTATTTACTTACCTTGTCACTAACTCACATATTCACTCACCTTGTCACTAACTCACATATTCACTCACCTTGTCACTATCTCACATATTCACTCACCTTCTTATCACTAACTCACGCACTTGGTCAGTCTCTCACTCACTTCCAAATCAGGTTTCCCCAGCGTCGGAACCGTTGAGAGGTTACAAAGCGGTCAACTGGATCCATTAAGTGCTTTCCGGTGGGTCAGTCAGTCAGTCATTCAGTCAGTCAGTCAGTCATTCAGTCAGTCATTCAGTCAGTCACTCAGTCAGTCAGTCAGTCAGTCAGTCAGTCAGTCAGTCAGTTAGTCATTTAGTCAGTCAGTCAATCATACTCAATACTCGTTACGCTGCGTGATATGTTACTTATTTACAGTCAATTTAAAATCTGTAAATAGTTTTATATCTTGCTCGTGAAACAGTAACATGAGTCATTCAATTGACAATTTCAGATGTACTTCTCTATAAAGTACTTATTTCCTCCTTTTTTTCTTCTCTTTTCTTCTATCTTATTATTTTTCACACTTGGGCTTCGACTGAAGAGTCCCACCAATCCAGGCGTCTCGATTAAGGGACGAAACGCCAACCCTTTTTTACACACTTTTATTTATTATTTATTCAGTCAGTCACTCACTCAGTCACTCACTCAGTCAGTCAGTCAGTCCAGTCAGTCAGTCCTTTTGTTTAGGGGTGGCTACGGTCCACTGGGTCTGTTTGGTCGTGGTGGTCAGGGTCAGGCCTTCGGATCTCCGTTTTACCTGCCAGCCGGAAAAAAGTGAAAGTAACAATGGATTTGATAAAGATGAAGTCGATGCCTTTTTTGTATTCCATCAGGCAAATGTTGTTATTAATAATGTTAGATGATCATCCAACCATGTACATATGTACATTATTGTTTGATCTTGCCCATTCCATTGTCCCTCTCAATTAATTTTTTTTCTGTGTAAATACAAAGGTGTGTACATAATTTATGTATGTACATAATTCTAATTTTAGGTTTCCACAGCCCTACAAAAGCTGCCATCCAAAGTAAATAACCATGATTTTTGTTTAACCATCCATAAAATTTCAATAGTTCTTTCGTGTGAAGTATGAATTTTGAAAATCACAGAATCTGCATATTTACAATTACAACAGAGTTACATAGTTTTCGATTAATTCGATCTAATCATTTTGTTAATTTTTGTTTGATGATCCAAATACTGCGTTCTGCGACCAGCAACACGAATGCAACCATCAAGCCGATTAGCAGAACAAAGAAACAACCGGACAGGTCGGCCACATCCAAATTACTTGGTGACATCTTACCAATACTCTTGGCATCGTCGGAAGCTTGGCCAACATTCAACGAGCTTCGAGAATGACATTCACTATCGTATGGTGGTTGCAGGTTGAGATAACGGGTGAGCATCTGTTCTATTGCTGGGCTGTAATCACATTAATACGGTCAATCAGAGCACAGGTCAAACAAATAAACAAGTCTATCACTAAACTAAACTAAATCGCTCACAAACTTACTTTTGTTATACCTAATTACAGTAAAATACATGTACACATGTAGGTACTCACTGAATTATCTGATCAAAAAATCTTTCACTGAACCTGCATCCACTTTCTCTCTCAGTCACTCATTAACTCTTGTTCACTCAATAACTCTTGTTCACTTATTAACTATTGCTCACTCACTCACTCACTCAATCTCACTCACCGTGTTTCCATTATACCGATGTTGAATAACCGCAACAGTTCTTGCCCGCGACTGTCGTTAGAAAATGCATAGCCCACTTTACTAATGGCTAAAGACAGAATTATTTGACTAATAGAAAGATTGAATTACTAGCTGATTCACTGAACAGCTGTCAAACTGAATGAGTGACTCACTAACTGACTGACTTAACTTGGCTGACTGAGCTCGCAGTATTATTAACCTGGTAAATCAGGGACAACCTCCAACGTAAAAGTTGTTTACAATATTATAATCCACATAAATTGCTTCACATTGCTCGATTTTTCTTTTGTGGTCCTGAAAGTATTTTTGAAAAATCAATAACAGAAAAGAGCAAGTTCTAGATCTACCGTTTTTTATACAAGGTGTCCAATAAAAAACGAAAATAATTTGGTGACCAATATTTTGTAATACGGTACCTGATTCAACTGTGATTTTCAGGATTTGTTATCAACAAAGTTACCCAAAAGTATATCAGTTAATTACAACAACCACCACTTATGTACAGTATGGTATCAATACGCGAATACGCGCATGGGTCATGGAACCAAAACTGAGGTACATATATAAACGTGGTCCTAAAACCCGATCCAAGGATGATCAAAGCTTGGCTGCCATGGTAAAAATATCGACTATCATGTTTAATTCAAGGTCATTCCTTGATCAGACTTTTTTCTTGTATTATTGTGTTGTTTGATTCGGATCAAGACTTTGCCGGGTCCCGAACGGTGCTTGCCATATGCATACAAGTACTGTAAACTCACCATGGTCCATCATGGTTGCGCAACCCTTGACCCATGTATGGTGCAAGATAACACTAAGATAGTAGTTATCCGTTAGTTACGTATTTCAGAAACTGTAGGTGCAATCAAGCGCACCCTACAAGCAATCATGTAGCATACCATTCGGTTTCGAACACATCCTTTGTTACCGACCTAAAGCAACAGTCAATAAATTAAATAAGCACCTAACCAGAAAGTGTCCCCTTTCAACTGGTCTCAATCTGCTCATAATTTGAGGATTGATGCCATAGCTGCTGTTCCACCACACGTCCCCGTAAATATCAACTCTGTGTGGCAGATACAACAGATCCTCGATTGATTCCACCGGGAATATTATTCGGTTAAATCACTCACTCACTCACTCACTCACTCACTCACTCACTCACTCACTCACTCACTCACTCACTCACTCACTCACTCACTCACTCACTCACTCACTCACTCACTCGCACATACCTGATACCGGTGTTCCTCCAGCAGCAAGGATGATAGTAAACGAGATCGATATAACTGAGTGATTAAAGTCAATCCAAAAGTGAGTGGCAGAAGAGTACCAAGGAATGTTGGTCGAAACTGACGTATTGACTGACTGAATTCAGGCGAATAAGCGATGCACCAATGATATATACGACTGATGAGGAACAGAACTGCACAATGAGTGAGTGAGTGAGTGAGTGAGTGAGTGAGTGAGCGAGTGAGTGAGTGAGTGAGTGAGTGAGTGAGTGAGTGAGTGAGTGAGTGAGTGAGTGACTCAGTGGGTGAGTAAGTGATGAAAGAGTGAGTGAGTGAATGAGTGATTGAGTGAGTGAGTGAGTGAGTGAGTCAGTTAGTGAGAGAGTGATGAAAGAGTGAGTCAGTGAATGAGTGAGTGAATGAGTGAGTGAGTGAGTGAGTGAGTGAGTGAGTGAGTAAGTGAGCGAGTGAGTGAGTGACCTCATAATCTAATCCGGGATATGGGCATCGTGTGGTCCTGCCCTTATCTCTGGCAGCACATGCAAAGTTCAATGGTGGCCACATATTGTGTCGATCGTAGTAGCCTATCTTGACACTGGTTACTGATGAGTTTAGCATGTTGTCATTAGGTGACTCCAGATAAATCTGACTCAACAAACTCTTTACTTACAGTACAAAAAGCCCGTGTGTTTTTCTGTCAGCAAAAATATTGCGATGATGATTGAAGTGCGTGTTAAAACTGATTGTCTGATGTTTCATTATCAAACGTTTTGGGCAATATTTTTGCTGACAGAAAAACACTCGGGCTTTACAAACACATGTTGTCATGACCGGTAGCTTTAATCACGGTCCAAACATGATCCAAACATGGCTCAAACATGGTCCAAACATGGTCCAAATGGTCCAATCATGGGCCAAAGCCAGACCATTTTGATCCATCCATGGTCATTCGTTGGTCTTATTTCCAAAGCTTATACACGTGAAACCACCATGGAAAACGATGGTTGAGGGATCCTTGGACCATGTTTGACCAAGGTAGACCAAGATGGTTAGCCGTTACTTGGGTCATGGACTGTTACATCTGCACCTACTGTATGCACATGTATTTATCTGAGTAAACCAGGCTTTTAAGCTGCTTAAAACCAACAAATACTGTAATTTGATCTGATGTTTTTTGGTGCGTTTACTGTTACTGCGTGTCTGGTAACGAATAATCCAAACGTACGATGTGATTGAGAGTTGAGACTAATTAGTTTTGAGGTTTTATGGAATCGTAAAAAGAAAGAAAGGCATGTTTCATATTTCACACGAACTGTGAATAAAATGCTGGTTTTATCCTAATATTCGTCAGCTTTATTTCGACCAATGTGCCTCATATTTATTGCTCTAGTGATAATGGACTTAACGATTAATCAGTTTACGAGCACCCAATTATTATAATGCTGTTCGTTAATTGATTTGATTTACTCATCATTAATTACAACCAAATCCAACACGTTTTTATTAAATAAGTTTTTATTGACTGCGCAATTGTGGCTGTTGTTTTATAGTAATGGGTATTTAATCAGTAGATACATAAACGTGCTATATGAGCATTTACAGTGAAAATAAAAAGATAACATAAAGACTGTTGTATTACTATGAAATAATGATTTTTGTTGAGTTGCCTTTGAAAAGATAGACCACAAATTGGACGGACTGCGTGATATTGTAGAACTGTCCAACCAATAAGCAGTTTGTATTAGTCAATCAAATATTGGTGTTGCATCATCAAGAAAAACTACATAAATAAAAATAGTTGACATTAAATATACTAAGCAATCCGTAGTAGAGAAAAGAGCAGAAGTGGTGGGTGACAGGAGAAAATGTTACAGAATTTGGTTTATTAGTACAATTGTGCAGATTATTTATATAATTTTAGTAAAACTGATGAAATGGAATATTTGTGTCATCAACCACAATCAAATCAATAATTAATAATCCAAAGTATTAAAATGCAAATTCAAAATCAACGCGATATACAACAACAGAACGAGATGGTTGGTTGGGGATTGAGGTTTATAGACGCTGGACCGGTGGCTTGTTTATGTACCAATCACATACGCATTCATACTGATTGGTGCATACGTTTATGTACCAATCACATACATTCATACTGATTGGTGCATACGTTTATGTACCAATCACATACAGTCATACTGATTGGTGCATACGTTTATGCGTGCGGGCGTGCGTGCGTGCGGCGCATCAGCGAATATTGAAGATATATATCAAATATTGATAAGAAAAATGACTATTCTTTAACATTATTTTGTGTATATAAGTTTATGTGGCGAAAAAGGAATCACGATGGTGAATATTCTTACATATAAAATGACTTTTTGTTTGTTTGTACCACAGATTTGGGAGTGAGAAAGATGGTGGTGGGATTAAATGTTATACAAAACAGTTGTTACACACGACACATTATCCGTTAACTCCACGAACAACAAACATCTGTGGCTCTGTGCTCATTCGGGTGTATTTTTATGAATAATCATGTTAAATTAATTAAAGAGAAATAATACAAATGGACAAAGTCAGAATATTAGTGTTATGATGGGGCTACTATTGCATTAAAATGAAAATGATGAAAGAAAGTGTTAACAAAAGAGGCTTCATATGTAAATAGTAATCGAAGTACAGCGAGTTGGGGTCAATCACTCAACATATGTTATAGTCGAGTCGAGTCATTCATTCTTTCAACTGTTCATTATTAACCTGCTAACTAATCAAATAAAATGTGATCAGTCAATCTGACAATTCACCAACCAAAATTACCCACAATAATCACTGTCACTCGAAAACTGAAAAGTCAAAGTAAACTATTAACCAATAAACGTTAATACTAAGATTACCATTAGTAAAGCACTAACGTTGCCAAGGTATGCGACAAACAATACCCAAACAAAAACATAGCCGTGTATAGAAATCTTATTAACACCCAAAAACAAAAAATCCGACCATTTACTGTAATACACTGTATTTATGACTGTAGAGGCAAACAGTCCACATTTAGTATGTTTTGTGGCAACAGAAAATGTGCCACTCAAATCACAAATATCAGAAATTTACAATAAAAATAAAAATGAGAGAAGTGCGTGAAACTGCGTTTAATTGTAAGAAACCCGATTTATTCGTTCGAATAATTCCGAAGAATTGTAAAGAAAAGAAAACGTAAATTGGGATGGGCCGTGTGTTGATTGGGTCCATCCCTATTGTTAAACTTAGTACAAATATGAATACATTTGTTCACCCAATTTCACATAAAAAGGGAACATACGCTCAGCTTTTAACTAAAATCACAAAACAGCGAGCAAACGTGGCATGGCAAATCCATAGGTTTCCCAGACCAAATATTAAAAAAACATGAAATATGTATGGTTATGGTGAAGAAGTGTGTTTGTACGCGTTTTGGGTGATTATAGGCCATCCATTATACAAATCTACTAGCAGAGAGGTAACTACTCAGTATTATATATAGTCGACTAAGTGCATAAACCTAATAGAGCATTAGGGCCACCAGCTTGTGATCAATCAACAGTGGTGCATTGCATACATACAGGACTAAGCCTAAGCTTACATATTAACATTGTAAATGAAACACTCTTAATTGACCATCTCTGCACGGCGTTGCCCAATTGTCCATACAAAATTAATTATATATAATTTATACTACTCACTCAGCTAACACTTTTCCAACTCACAGATGTAAGATTTTTTCAGTGCACTAAAAATCGGGCGCCAAATCCAAAAGTGCATTCGTTGGGCAAAGCAGATATTCATTATGCATATATTTTTTGTATCTGCTAGGCGAAACGAAGAATGATCTTACAGCAAAAATAAATGAAGGCGCTATGATATTGACACGCTAAAATAGTGGTATATTGACCGTAGATGAATAGCATAATATTAAAAACTATATAATACATATCGACATATTTGTGTTGGTAACCCAGAAAATGCTCTAGAAAACCACAAGGATGACACTGGTTTGTTAGGTCAGTTTGGTTGGTGTAGAAGCACTGAATATAGAATATATATAGCATTTATGTGCGAATAATTGGCTAACTCGCAATTATATTCATGGAAGTATCTAAGGTAAAACAGTTAAGTCTAAATATAAAGCAGATGAACTTCACACCGAAGAAGGGACAATGCGGAGGGCCATCGTAGTGGAGGGGTTGAACTCGTGCACTTGGATTGGATAGCACGTGCTCTAACCATTGGACTACGACGACAGCAGCACCACATCGTATTTACCAGATTTATAGGGGCACACGAGTTTGAACAAATTTACAGATATGATACAAGTCGATCGTTGTGTGAACACGTTATCCAGCCATTTGCAAACATTGCTTATTAGCACATTAAATTTGCATCAAACAACAACTTGAAATGATTTTTCTTTGCAAATCAGCCGAAATCAGCGCTCCACAAGCACGAATGGGGAGAAATACTGTATGATCATGTGCAGTGTTTATGATCGAACGTTGTTATGACCTAAATAAACGAGTGATATGTGATCAAACGTTATTTACTGAATAAACGATTGATATGTGATCAAACGTTATTTACTGAATAAACGATTGATATTTGATCAAACGTTGTTATGTACTGAATAAACGATTGATATTTGATCAAACGTTGTTATGTACTGAATAAACGATTGATATTAGATCAAACGTTGTTATGTACAGAATAAACGATTGATATTTAAGCAAACGTTGTTATGTACTGAATAAACGATTGATCAAAACAAAGCACACAAACACACAGAATCAGCAAATGCCAAATTCACAGCCACCAGAGAGACAACGTGGGTGCGATTCATTACAACTATATCAACCATCTGGAATCATTTGTGAATGTTGTTGTTGCACAAATAAAGGATGAAAACACATCAAGTTTGTCCAGTATGTTCAAGCTCTAATTTATCAAACAATTTTCTTAATGAAACAAATGCATGTGAGAAGGGATATACGTATACTGGGCAGACTTTATGAGTTAAGAGAGGGAGAGAGAGCGTTGGGTGTTGTAAGGTACAACACAAAACAACCCATCATTATTATTATCAGTTGAAATGCCATCATGTAAACAGAATCATCTGCCAACAAACAATACGATTAATAACAAAACAAATACGCCTAAAACCATAGCAATCAAACAATAACACCACAAATCGGTGGCATTCTCCGGCAATTTAAATGGAATACTTTACAGCGAGAAAATAGTAATGAAGTTGCGTATGTACAATTGGAGAGAGAGAGCAGATGATCATTTGATCAATATACGAGCAATTCATCGTACATTGCACGGTGCTCCCAATACCAGGACATCAGGTCAAAACAAACAATTGACCCGAACATTCGCATTTGAACATTCAAATTAGCGCGCGTTTGCGAGCGAATGGTGTTGAAGGCGCGTGCGTGCTTATCCCTGCAACAACGCTTATTATCATAGATAATCTTGCTGTTGCACGCAAGAGCACTACACAATCCAAAAATGTCCATAAAACGAATTAATCCGTTTCTGTTCATATGTTAAGTGGATGGAAGCAGTTTTGGATGATGCCGTGCTCCATGTTTGACCGGTCCAACGCAGACTAGCGCCCATTCCACCCTGATCAGGGGGAATAAACACGATGGAGGGGAGGAGAAGGAAGGTAAAATAATGTACATAACCCGTAACATAAAACTAAACAAGATAATGTATAAATGGTGATGTTGCATGTTGTGTGACAGGCAACAACCCCAAGTTAATATGTAGTATAATACAAGTGGACTGGATTGGCACACAACCACAGCCAATACCACAACAGTAGGTCTGTGTTGCACTACTGCTACATAGTACTACCACCATCGTAGACCAGCACAACACAGCCATAACCGATCATCGTTGCAGTTATGCACCTACAAACGTACACTGTTGCCTGAATGCAACAAATCAGTAATCTGTACGGTAACCGAGACCAGCATTAACAATGCAACAAGCACGCAATTCCAACAGTGGTGCTGTCCATTTGTCGCATTGTCTGTACAATATGCAGATAAATGAACAACACCTTCACGATTCAACACAAATCACAACAACATTGATTGTGTTGTAAATGTGCGATGACTGAAACCACCAGTTTTCATTTGAAAAACACCATCGTTACATTTAGATGATATGATAGAGTGTGAACTGGTGATCTGCCAGTCACCACAGGTCCATCAAAACGAACGTCATCACGGGATGTGAGGACAAGACGACGACTAGGACTCAAATACGAGTATATGGTAATGGTTAGGGCAGGCCACTGCATCAATTGCATATCTGTCACGGCCGTTGCACCATTGCAATCATCACCATACAATGCTAGTCTGCGTATGATAACACCATTATTATACACTGCCAGACTAGCACTGATGGTGAACAATCGCATACGTTACCACTCACTAGCAGGCTCCAATTCAACGTCAGGTTAAAAACAGCAGCACAAATGCAACATCAAATTGAAGCCCATTTCTGACAATCAAAATGAGTGGTGGTATAAACTTATACTTGAACGGTAAGTGTAGTAGGGCACACGTTGTTGTTGACAATCAAAGGTATAACACAATAGTTTATATACACGTTTATATTACACGGGGTTCATCTCATTTCATGTATTTTCAGTCCATTTATTCAGTTTTTTTATCTTTGAGGTTTAACACGACGTTTGATTGAGAGACGTGAAAACTGAATAAATGACTGTTAATTGTGGTGAATCTGATCGCATATCACTATCAACACTGTAATATGTTATAGTTGTGTTTGCATGTGTGTCACTCCACTATAACTATCACAACACTGTAATATGTTATAGTTGTGTTTGCATGTGTGTCACTTAACTATAACTATCGATACCATACCAGATATTTATCATGCAACGTGTTTATCCCACACAGACAAACACCAAAATTTGTGTAACGTTTTTGTACCGGCACAAAAGTTAGTGAATGGTGGTAGTGAAGATTGGAGTGAGCATTGCTGAATGAAAAATCATCTTGTAGTTGTCGAAAAGTAACAGAAAATTTGCATTCAACCATGTCAACCGTTAACTATTCTACAACAAATAAAATAATAGGCAATCAAATATACAATTGCTGAGGTTGACACTTCCACCTGACCAATCAGCAGGTATTTGGGTGGAAGTGAACCGATGCAGCGTTACACGTCCACACCATCAAAGACAGGGACTGACTCACTACCATCCTGCGTATTCAGGCACATTATTCACTGAATGCAACAGGACACTCAAACGTTATATGAAACCAGATGAAACCGGACCGGGGTATATAACCAACAATTGTCGACCTCAATCGAATACTTAATCAACATATAGACAGGCCTGATTAATACAAATAACTCGTTTAAAAAGGGAAAATAATTCAAAATTAAAATTATAAACGACAGAATAGTATAGGCTGAATTCTGGCCAAGTCGCAAAATGAATAGGCAAATTAACAGCAAATCAGAAATAAAACCAAGAAACAATAAATTACGCCTGTGTTATTGAAGTCGTCGTTGTTGACATAAAACGAGGTGTCACTGGTTATCGTTGCCCCGGTATTCGGTAATGGGTTCACGTTTTACGAGTTGACGACCAGGCGATCGTCACTGCCCCGATTGCAGTACAGCGCAGGCGACAAGTCACGCACATCGGCACACGACGTTGTGGGGGTAGCTGCTGTACCTGTGCTGCCTGGCACTGGCGACGCCTAAAATACAATACTCATTTGCAATACATTCACAAACATTTCCATTGACTGCACTGTAATTCGAAACTTGTTACGAAACACTGAAAATGATAAAACGAAGGTTTTGTGGATGAGTGTAACCTTACGACGTTGGTTGTTAGCGAGCAGATAGGAGAGTCGTCCCTGACCATGATAAAGTGGCATTGAGGGTGTGGCATCAGCAAAGAACACACCCTGTTGCGCCTGCAGTCCATTGCGGGACAGACGCGCCGTCAACTCGATCCGACCCAGCGCGTTGAAGTTCTCCTGGATCTGGTGCAGGTCGCGTGCGCTGTCCTTGCTGAAAATAATTATACATTCAGTTGAAATCAGAATTGTGGTTAATGTTAAGATCATTAAAAATTTTCCCCATTTCAACTTTTAATCAGAATTGGAGTTTTTTGTTGTGTTAGGTACTACGTGCTGACACCAAACGCCCGCGTACCAACTGTCCTGTTCGTGCGCACACAACATCGCCCCCCCCCCCCCCTTCCACACATTCAAGTAAACAGCCCCCTCCCAAGTAAACAGCCCCCAACTACCCCCTCAGCTTAATATCACGTGGCTGTTGTGTGTGTGCGTCAAAGTAATGGGTATCTGCCAACAAACTGCGTATTTTCTAAAGTTGTTGTTGTTGGTTTTTACTGCAAGTGGCGTGATATTGTGGGATGTTGACTGATGCAATAAAGCATGTCCTTGCTATGTTGTGATGGTAGACGTAAACAAAGTACTGTAGACCTACAAGGCTTATCGCAATCACATGAGTGTTAATGGCAGGTCAATACACTCAACAACCATACCATATGACATTAAATATGTACGTACATACACATACTTATTCCCCATATATGTGGAACCACCATCAGAAATACGGTAAGTATGTAGTATACGGACCTTCCCAACCCGAGCACATGACCTTAAATTGGCTGTTCCAATACCAGATGCAGAGGAATACCATCACCATGGTACCAACAACAGGACATACGAAGTCGCTGTCTTATATTAAATGAATGGAAACAAACGGTCGCCTGCAAATTTAAAAACGATTGGTCACTCCATGCATAATAATTTCAAGCATCTGCACGAAACATGGTCGTCATCCTCAAGCATTGCATTCCCTTGTCCTTCCTTTCATCTACCAAAATGCCCATTAATATAAATACGTGCGCACATTTCATTTGACCATCGCACTCAAAGAGTACCATTGCTCTTAAGTAAATGCCATCACAAACACATGTTCCCAGCCGAATGATTGATTGTGTGACTGACAAGGCGTGCTAATGACTGACAAACACACCAATCGAGTCAGTTAGCAGCTGTGTGTTGGCCAAACCATCAACGGGTCTGCTTTGCTTCTCATCTATTCGCTTTCATTGATCCGATCAACAAAAAACGGCACGTAACATCGAATTATCCACAACACCGCAGAGCATTCACATTTGCATACAAAATTAAAAGTACCACAAATGTGTCATACAAACACTCCCGTCAAACAAATACTATCAAATGCCCGATTCCCATCGAAAACTACCTTCATCTCTTCTTCAGTTCATGCATGATCATAATAAAATAATCAACTCAATAAAAAGGTCGAGCCCTTGGATTCATCATATCCAGGCGACAACCAAAATTAATGACATTGGGTAACGACCGCCAAAATCGGCAGTGAAATCGAAAAAAGCTCTCCACGACCCCTTCGAACGCGATGTTAAGAGAAACACCATCCATCCAGCCTTAGATATGATGATGTGATGAGCTTGAGATCTATGTCAGTTACCTCAAAACATATTATATACTTGCACTTTATAGCAATTACGTCACCTTGTCGATGAATAAAGCCATATAGGCATAGTCGACGACCCTTCGTCATCTTGGTTCCATAAATAATGACCGCCATAAAAGCCTGCACATAAATCAGAATGATCATTCAACCTAACGAGTGGTCGTTAAATGAGTAAAAGGGAGAAAGGGGTGGACTGAACCATGACCATGTATTGGCAGACACCTTTACCTCGCCCGATATACTGGACCATGTAAAACATACTGCCGAGTAAAGCGTCGACGTTAACGTTATCTATTCAGTCGGTTGAGTGTGAGTCTGTACACTATTAGCATAGCAGTCAACCAGCCCCTCCGCCGTTACAACTACAAAGTTGCGGGTGTTGTAATAATAATAATAATAATGACTGGCAGTAATTATAATAACACGTGAGTTGTACTACGTTGAGCAGTACAAGATCAAGTGTAAGATAACATTCTAACACGCAACATGTGGTGTTACTAGATTTAGACAACCACAGATGTACGCGTACTCGCTGATTCTCGTTTCAGGGCAACGCCATTAACCAAACAAAGTTGGCTTCGGCGTTGGTTATGCCATGCTTTTCAATATATCAAGATACAAGTAGTTTGGCTCATTTTGTATAAAAACCCACTATTTCACAACAAAAAGATGGCTTGAATTGACAATACGATCTGTGAAAATAAGCGTGAATCCGACCAGGCAGCATGTCAAGCCATATCATGACCACAACAAACAGCTCAACGCCTTTGTACAAACCACTAATGCCATCAAACGTTCTTCCTAATGCAACATAAAACGTAGTATAACAAACAAACAATATTGTTTTCTTTCATATTACAACATAAAATTGACGAAGACGTCGGATGGTCGGTCCGAAATGGTTGGTTTCAGTGACACTCGTTGGCACCCGTCACACTTTTATGATATTCAACTCGGTGAGGGCGAGGTAGTAGGACGACATATATAACCCCCAGCCATCAAGTATTATAGAACACGAATTGTATGTTTGCGTTGCGTAGTAGCATTATACATTATATTATAAACAAATACACCCAACTGCGCCAAATTTAAATGGTCCCTCCCGTAGTAAAACTGTAACGAGCAGAATGCACAGTGCAAACAAGAATTTGTGATTGCGGACGACTGAATTACTGCATCATTATCAAGTTATAATTTAACATAAGTTAAGCGCAAAAATCGCAGGTCACCCGGAGTTTCCCCGCATCACCATGACTGAATATTTTGTATTTTCAACGTTTCACGACATTCGTTCCAGGTTTGAGCAAAAGTCAGTTTTTGGAAAATGTTAAATGGTGCCAACTGAATTGCCTGAAAGAATAAGTAATATAATAAGTAATATAGTAACAACCAACCGCAACAAAACATCAGGAGTCTGCAGGGGTGTCTTCGGTGCGTCCTCACGCATCCAACGGTGCTGCAGCACATCATCCGGCGTGTAACGCTGCTTCGCATCTTTCACCTATAATTATATTATACAATCGAATAAACAATATCAAGTAAACATCAGTCAATCAATCACATCATCCCAATCAAAGCATTAGCATTATATTGAACATCATCCCATTATCAATTCACAGGAAAACCGGTCTGATTCAATCAGCGAAATGCAATCAGCTGAGGTCTGAGGCTGAAACCTGCGATCAATCACTTGAGCAATGGTGTACAGTACTGTACTACTGCAAATTGCAATACAAAGATGAGACCACGTGTTTTCTGATCTCATTGAGTAGTATTTGCATCATAATCGTCTCCAGTATAAATTCATACAAACTGTCACCCAATCATACCAACGACACAGATTAGCTTATCTAAATGGTGAATCTAATAGAACGAACCATTGATGTGGGATTAGAATGAATGGTGGTATAGGCATCTGTCAGCCGTATAACCAACCGACAACAAACAAGCACGCCACGTCACGTCTCACTATCAAATCGTACAATCAACTGATTTTGTATCAGGTTTACGCGTTCTTTGTTTGTTTTGCAATGAGAAATCATGTGGAATAAAAAATGTGGTGCAATTTCAGTCCAGGGTCGTTCAATATAAAGCCATATCAAATCGTAACATTATCGTCCAGGGCTAGTCCTATATGTAGGCACTAACATTATAATAACCAAATTGCAACCAATTAGACGACAGGGATCATTCGCCCCTTCACATGTGAACACGAGATTTTCATGAGCCCGACTCGAATTGTTTCGACTTGCGAGCTCCAATCCAAATGCACCTGACAAACGAAACCCAGAACAAATGAGGGACATGCCCAATTCCGGTTTTCACCCAAACCAGACTGCCTGGTCCCTTTCAAAATGAATAATAGATCGGTTCTCTTAATACTGACAGACCAGAGCACAATCGTAGGATTTTTCAATCCATTTATGTTCGACTGGCACACAAGCCCATCCTCCGAACGGAGCACAACACAACAAGAAGGGGTCGGTTCGGTAATCTTGAAGCAAGTTACCTACTCCTTGCTGCATTCAGTAACCTTTCCTAAAATAGAAAGTGTAAACAAGAGGGAATACTAATCTCTTTCTCGTCCGCTAGTGCCGTGTTCAATCAGAACGACTAAGGACCCTCATTTAATCGAGAGCCGAAAAGTCAACTAAATTTTCCTGACCAATTTGGAAAATTATGAAAAAACACAAAAACACCAGCAGCAGATGTTTTATTTATTTAAGATGTTGAAGGGTGTCCTTTTACGGGAACCAAGTGTGCAGAAAGGCCGACTATTTGGGGTATGACCTTTTGACCCTGCATATTGAAGCACCTTACATACGCTGTTTTACTAGGCATCACACAGGTCACCCTCCACTCTAATCGTAAATAAAAACAAACTATCTGCTCTGCATGAAAGTAAAAGCAGTGAATTTGCATAAACCGTCACCCAAAGAATTTTTCCTTTTCCTCATGCACTTGTAAATTTGTAACATCACCAAATATGAACATCCCTTGCTATTTCGGACACTGGAGCAGCTGATAGAAACGCAGCCCAACCATTAAAGCAAGTAGCCGACCCACTTCAACACAACCAATACTGGATTACTTAATAAAAGGTATGCTTCAGGCTGCACCATCATAAATAATGCAACCACGGCACGCCCCTTATGTAAGGCTATAAGGCATAAGCCCCGAGGTCACACCACTCAATCACACATCCCAATCGCCAATATATTTCAAATATTAACAGCATCACGATATTTGCATTCCAGTCTGACTGGTTGTAAGTGCGAAAACCGCAACGGTATTATATAAACAGCCATATACGACTTTC
Source organism: Daptonema setosum (assembly GCA_964036265.1). Taxonomy (NCBI): domain Eukaryota; kingdom Metazoa; phylum Nematoda; class Chromadorea; order Monhysterida; family Xyalidae; genus Daptonema; species Daptonema setosum. The sequence goes on along the minus strand of OZ038445.1, from coordinate 30,378,620 downwards.
CGCACATATAAACTTGTTATAAAATTAAATTTGAGCATACATACCCATAACCTATGTTATTGTTAAATAAAACAGGCACCAATCCAATGCCAGCCAGCTTCGTTTCTTTTACAAAAGCAGAAAAGCTACAGGAAAATGCATAGCCTGCCTATATTAGTCTAATATATACATAAATATTGCTCCATTATACAGTCAGTTAAGTACAGTAGATGTAGAGCATATAGTCTAGTAGTACACAGCCAACAACACCATCGTTCCCAGTAACTGGTTGCTCCTTTCAGCTAGCTTAACAACTTTCAATTATCCCCTTTAAAAACTGAAGCTATCATCTACTATCTTACCAAAGATGTCAAATGATTCCCAACCGTCTATTTCACAAAAATGGCCAAACTACCACAAAGCGATTCGATAATACGTATGTATCTATTATGAAACTTGTGTTTGGGGAGTCAGCACATCACTGATTCACGGATTCAGTCACCCATCACGTCACTGATTCAGTCACTCACCACGTCACTGATTCAGTCACCCATCACGTCACTGATTCAGTCACTCATCACGTCACTGATTCAGTCACTCATCACGTCACTGATTCAGTCACTCATCACGTCACTGATTCAGTCACTCACTCTCTAACCAGCAAATGTTTGATGAGATCGACGGCGCTGTCACTGATGCGCGTCCAGTCCTGTTCGGGGAAGTCGAACTCGCCCGTCTGGATGCGTGCGAACAGCGATTCCTGACAGTCCGAGCACTGCATACCTTTAATTATATCAAGTTATGTACAACTACTCGAAATAAAAGGTGCATTATTAACAGCAGTATTAATGTATAAACCTTGATCCCATCCGCAGTTGTCTCTCCAGCACTCGCCATAGAACGGTGGATACCCGCATAGCATTATGTACAAGATGACACCCAATGACCACATGTCACAACGTTTGTCGTAGTGCAACGACTCGCCCACAAACGCGTCCACAACCTCGGGTGCCATGAACTCGGCCGATCCCACCTGCAACAGCAACGAAGATTGGGTTCAGAACTGTTGAACTGATGACTCCATCTCATTAACTAATTTCAAGAAAAAATACTAATAGTAACTGGATGAATAGGTAAAACAGATAATAATTGATGAAATGAGCGACTAACGGGTGACTGCAGTTCGGGTGTCTTGATGTTGGCAGCAGAGACGGCCAGCGATGCCTTGGATGCCAGGTCCAGGTCGCACAGCTTCACTGGCGAAACCTAACAACCACACAATATTACACAACCCACAACTAAAAAAATCTCGTATGAAACAAGCAAAATCATTGAACAAGTTAAACGTTTTGAAAAGATGCCAATGACAAAAAGTTTTCATAGTTTAGTTTCAAGTTGTGTTTAACCTGATCGGGATGCATACATAGTATGTTCTCCGGTTTGATATCACGGTGGGCGATACCGCGATCGTGCAGGAACTTGAGTGCCGTCGCGATGTCGTGCACGACCAACGATGCCTCGTGCTCCGTGAAGTAAACCCGCTGAAATTAACAAATCAATCACTTGATCCATCAGTCAGTCAATTAATCAATCACTCAATTGATGAGACAGTTTATCAATCAGCCAGTCAGATAATCAATCAAGTAACCTGTTGAATATGATTGAGCAATGGACCACCGCGCATTTTCTCGAAAACCAAAAAGAAACGGTCGGATTCCTCGAAGAACTCGACCAGCTGTACAATGTTGGGATGACCGACGCACGTCGTGAACAGTTGGATCTCTGCAACAACAACAGCTGAGTATCCAACAACAACAACAGTTGGGTATGCAACATCATCATCAACAACAACAGTGGAGTATGCAACATCATCATCAACAACAACAGTTGAGTATGCAACATCAACGACAGTTGAGTATGCAACAACAACAACAGTTGAGTATGCAACCACAACAACAGTTGAGTATGCAACCACAACAACAGTTGAGTATGCAACAACAACAACAGTTGAGTATGCAACAACAACATACCTTTAATGACGCGCGAACGGCTATGACCGGGTCGTTTATCGATTATCTTGACGGCGTACTCCTTACCAGTCAACGTGCTTACACACGTCCTCACGGTTGCGTACGCTCCCCGGCCCAGAAACTCGCCTTTCAGCTCGTACAGCTCTGCAAATAAAATACCAGGTTAATAAAACTAAAACCATGTATTTTGCCTGATTGCAGCTTTCTTCACGAGGATATTTTTATCATTTTCTTCTACTTAAATTTTTTTTTCAATTTATTTTACATTAAATAAATTTGTGCTTATTTTACTTTATTTTATTGTATCATGCACATCACGCCACGACTAACTTGTTAGTCATTTTTTGTGCCCTCTTGTCAGTACCTATACGCTGAATAAAATCAACAACAACAACAACATATTATAATTGTTTTGTTGTGTATTCATTAGTACCCTTTTATTATTACGTGTCGGATGTGTCTCATGTCTGAACTGTTTACGTGTAATTGTGCTCTACATTGACTTGATCAAACAATGTCATGTTATGTTATGCTAATTCTACCTCATTATTTGTCGTGTTCCACCCACATCACCAGCATGTCAACCAAAAAACGACCTACATATTTCTTTGCAATAAAATTTTCTAACCACAAGCAATGAAAAGTGAATAATTATGGACCGGACCAGATGTTTTGCCGACAAGACGGATATGGTTGATTATGAGCAGCATTGGATTATGGCTCGTTCGTTTGATCTGGTTTTTTGTTGAAATGGACGCCAGTGATTTATAGGAGACTGATAACAAACCAGCGAATAACGTAACAATCGTTAACTTGTTGTACCGTATTACAATCCGCATTACGCCACGTCTACATAAAACTTCCGACACGACTTGTTTATCAGCAACCAACTGCCAAAACAAGTTGTATTGCGCCAAACAGTACTCACATTTGAGAAAAGACGACATCAAATTATGTTTTGCTTTTCTCCTAGCAACAGATTTCATATTTCTTTCCAGATTTCAACAGGCAGTATTATTGGAACAGGCAGTATTAAAATGTAAGCCCCCACTCAGTACGCAGTATCACAATGAAACAGACGTGGATTCAGTACTGTGCCAACATTACTGTAAGATGTCTGGTTGTGGCCACACATTCTATACTGTACAAACCACAATCAAAGTATAACAGTTGTGGGCAGTATAGTAGTCAGAGTAAACACACCCAACTTCACTTATACTACAATAAACCACAGATGTATTGATTACGACTGCCCGCTACTTTTATTATTATTGTTGATTTGTTGTGAAACCAGTAGCCATAGTGCTGACGTGTAGAATTCAATCTGGTTTGATGGTTGTTTGCAAGGAATATACCACGATCCATGCCCTACCCCCAGCCAATGATTAGGAAGACGTGAAATCTCAGTGTTCAATCGATTGGGATAAAATAAACGTATAGCCCATTACACTAGCGGACGAGAAGGGGAGGGAAAAGTGGAATTCCCCCCTCTTTGGCGGTTTTAAAAAGTTGAATTTGTTCCCTAAGGTGTAGATAAAATGGCCTGGTTTCTGAAAATTCCCCCCTCTTTGAGTAAATTCCCCTCCCTTTGGAGGATTAGCTCGTCCGCCAGTGGCCCATTATCTAATACTGCCTATATTACGTGGTGATCGTGGTCAACCAGACAGACATTCCCCATCAACACAAAAATACATAAAATCAAACTGCCAACAACCCTAAAGTGACTATCAGAATAACATTAAAACGCAGCTGTGTTCTGTTCTACAATTTTTTTTCTGGTTTTTTGTCGCCGTATATTTCTGTAGCGCACCTGACTTTTCACTGGTTGTTGGTGTTCGCAATAAAAGCCGGCCGATAACCCGATACTTAACCAATTATGTCGGCCTCAATCAACTATTGAACAATTATAAAAACTGGAACAACGAGTGTCAACAATTTTTTCACTTTTGTTGCTGCTTTGCTCGTAACTATTATGTTGCAATAACAGTGTGAGATAACCAAAATATTATTGTTTACTACGTGCGTCACCGTAAACACGAGTTGTTGCAGCTTACATCTACTCATCAGGTTATGTTCGGCGCTATCACAACTATGAAACATTGCTCCAAACCAGTAACAACGATGGGAAGGTGTGGGCTTCAATTAAATCGAATCCACAGGAAACAACAGCAGATAATCGAAAGTGATGGCTAAACATACCGTGAAACGTGGACGCAGAAACGGTATCGGCGCGTCGCTTGTTGCGTTTGGTGCCAGGTGAACCGGACACCGACGACGGCTTGCCGCCTGAAATAAACATTCACATAAATATACTAAAATATTTTATACCTAAGAAATTTTTTTGTAGTCCATAAAATCAAAAAAAAACGAGAATTAAAATTCAAGCATGACGTACCCTGCGATGACGCATGACGCGGCGACGATGACGTACCGTTCGCCGCACCCGAGATCTTCAAGGCGGCCGATTTAGGTTTCGACGAAGCACCCATCACTACTGACGCTGATGTTGGCGTTTCTGCAAATAAAAAACAATAACTATTTTGAATTTTATTCAAAATTACCAAAACAAACAAAATCGCAAAATGTGATTCACAATATTGTAGTAAAAAGCCGGCATAATAGAAACATCCTAGTGAGAAATTAAAAAAACTTTTGAGTTAATCCTTGAAAAAACAGATGGTATTTAGATCTGAAAATCGGGCAGGAACACAAACAAAAGAATGAATGGACAACGGGAAGTTTATAATTACTTTCGAACTTGACAAACAAGTATCAACCAATACTGATATGGTACGCATTCAACATCATAGCAGGTTTATTCTTTGGTGAGCCAAAGAGTATATGAGAGTAGTGGACTAAAGACCAGGCAACCAGTTCATAAACAACGATGAATCGTATAACACGTGTAATGCAACGTACAGCATTGCGTCAGTATTCGAGATGTTTCCAGACATTTCGTCAGTAGTACACAAACAGCCTTCACTATGGCGAGTTGACCGCAGAGAATCATTCGCTTTCAACACAAACCGAGTGTTGAGATGACACACAAAACACTCGTAATCAATACGAAACTCAAACTTGGATCTTAAATGATCATTTATTTTGTATTCTAAATGTCGTTCAATTGAATGAAATACACTGAAATAATATGGGTTCTCAATACAGCATGAGTGACATTTCAACCAATGATTGATACGGATTCTGAGCCCGATCCATCAATATTAATATACTGACTACGTATCCTCATCTCTAACTCTACTCAATACCAAATGCAACTGAATTCAAAATTGAGCAAATATAAAGAAAAAAGAAAACAAGCCGGTATTGCAGTCAATAAACACACCAATATTTGAACACCAGACCCAAAACAAACAACTGTAATTCGATCACATCGTCATCGTAGGTGGCACTTTTAAATACCACATTCTCTTTATAAATGACCAGGCTCATATTAATTGTATTTAAATTGGTGAATTACAGTTTGCCATTAAATACGTATATCCAGCATTATTTGACTGTGTATTTTGTGGACGGTGCCTCACTGCACGTTTACCTAACGTACACACACACGTACACACCTACACCCAGTGCTTTCACCACATTTGAACACGATAGGCCAAACCCGAAGCGACGCTCAAACACTGGTTTTTGGTAGGAAAGGGTGTTGTTGAAAGCACTAGCGGACGAGGGAATAACCAAAAAGTGGAATTCCCCCCTCTTTGGCATTTTCCGAAAGTAGGATTTGTTCCCTAAGGTGTAGGTAAAATGGCCTGAAAACTGCCAATTCCACCCTCTTTGGAAAAATTCCCCTCCCTTTGAAGGATTAGCTAGTCCGCCAGTGGTTGAAAGCGATACATGTGGTTTGATGTATGAATTATGATTGGTCAGTGAGTCAGTCACGAGCACAAATGTGCGTGGTTTTATGGCATGGCCACTCCACTACCCACTGGTGTGTTTATAAGGCCCATTGCAAGCCGTCAGCTTGTTCGGGGCAATAAACAATAATTCGGTTATATGGCATAAAAAGTGAGATGGATTTCAGCGAAGCTGAGAAAACAAACTAACAGTTCAATTCCAACTCGCTGACGAAATCAACTTTTTTTATAAGATAGGTCACCCCTAATAGATCAGAGGAATACCACAGAATGGACAAGCAATCGTAACAAAATGATAATGCTAAACATCGGACAGGTCATTCAGTCAAATGTGTTTACACTTGCAAGAATCGGAATAAAATCAGAAGTATATATAGTCGACATTTTGGCAAGATACGTGAGTTGAGCAAGTAAATTCATGAATTCCGTGCAACGATCTGCAATTACGGGAGGTAGAATCCGGAATTTTCTTTTAAATTTGGAATGTGAAATTGAACACGAATTGCATTCAGGTAATCAACAAGTATGACTGTTGCGTCTGTTGGCCATGAAATTCACGTATTCCACCACAACCAACAACCAGTGAATGGAAGTTATGATGCAGATATGAAACGAACGAACATCAATCAATGGTGTTGAATCGAAAACATGGTGCTGAATAGATCATTGACATGGTGCTGCTGACGATCCAGACCAAAACCCCACTTAACACGTAAGCAACACATATCGAATATTGTTTCATTAATATCCAACGAACAAAATTCCAACAGAGAAAAAGTTTGATGCAGTACTGACTAATGATTGTGCCTTCCTTAGCTGGCTGAAGCTCGTCCCACCGAGTCGCTTCCCGACCGTTCTACACCCAAAATAAGTGATATTATGGGTGAGTTCAATGTGATTAATCATAACACCGACAACTATAATAGTAGACAAAATTAACTGATTATTTATAGAGCATTGGCAAACTAAACGCCAATTAACGCTGAATGGCACTGTACCACTGGACTAGACATCTTAACGCTCCAGATGGCACACAAAAACACGTTGTCAACGCTGCCATCAAGTCCCAATTAAACGCACGTACTATACTGATATAATTATGACATAATCGTTGTTGAACTTATATTGCTATTATTAGAAGAATTAATAACTTCTATTCAATTAGATGCTAAACGGATATTGGTACGAGACGATATGGATTGAATGGGATGCTATACCAATAGAGATTAACGCAACAACATCAACTGTGTAGTCTTGATCGACTCACGGTCACAGGTTTGCAATGCGTCCTTCGCTTATCTTTTATAATATTTGCAAAACATAGTATAATAACTATACGGGGAACGCGAATAAACTGAAGAGTGAACGGAATGGAAACGAGTACAACAATGGATGCCGAGCAATTGAAGTAACCAGAATTTAACTAGCAGCAGAGCGCTGTGATGTCAGATAGTCAACTACACACTAAAGTAAATGCTCTTTACATTGTGTTGAATGCCCAGTAGCAGCATATGTACGTATCTCGCTCTCCCAGCTGTGCCACAACAAAATACATCTCTTCTCTGCACCAACACAGATGAAACGAAAAAGTGTGTCTCGAAATGCTGAATATCGTGTGGTGTGGGTGCGCGTTTCCAGTAATTCGAGTTACTGGCAGACGAACCAATCCTTCAATGAATTGTAATTATCAGTTTTTAGGCCGTTCTATCAACAAATAAAGAAACACGTTCAACGATTCGAAAATCTGAAAATGGGTATTTTAGTTTTGCGATGCTACCTGGCACTAGCGGACGAGAAGGGGTGGGAAAAGTGGAATTCCCCCCTCTTTGGCGATTTCAAAAAGTAGAATTTGTTCCCTAAGGTGTAGGTAAAATGACGTAATTTCTGCCAATTCCCCCCTCTTTGGCGAAATTCCCCTCCCTTTGGAGGTTTTCCTCGTCCGCCAGTGCTACCTGGTTAGCAAGTGATTGGAGCAGAAGATGACTGTATCTGGTATACACTCACGGAATCTACTATTTACATCCAAATACTGTACTTGTCATTGTCAACATTCCGAGGTTCGGTCCTCAACCGCCAGAAAACAAATAAAAATTTCAAATCCCCAAACAGGAATAAGGGAGCAATGGTCATTGGTCAACGATAAATCCGCCAACCCAATACACGAAGCGGGCCGAGCTGCTGCAAACACGCAGAACATTCTGGAACATGACGGTGCAAGTTGGCGATTCTATGGCCAGATATAAGCGTAAGGGTAGAGGGGCATCATTGCGCCACATTTTGCAGGAATGATGATGACGCCATATGGAAGTATGGAACTGAGTCATCCTTAAGTAACAGATTGCAAGACTAACTTAAAGTATTTTCACTGAGGAAACAGCAACTTTCCTCCGATGATGCGAATAGTAATGATTCAATTCAAACCAGACTTATATCAGCGTAGCGTAGCAAAATGTATTATTAACAAAAAAATGAATTCATCAATATTCTGACATGTTACGATTATGGAACCAGAGCCGAAAACAACGGTCTCAAAATGAACAGCCAATCCATATGGGGTTTGTGAGGCACTGGCACATGGCCATGGTATGGGCAATGGTGTGATCACTGTTATCTGATGTCGTGTAGATCAGCACCACCTGATTCAGAAACGGCAACCAGCCAACCGAGCATATAAACGCAGTACGTACTACATGCACATATGCAAATGCCAAACGCAAATACACGCACTAAATGCGTGCAGCACGTGCGTGCATTACTACTGCTGCGTGCATTACATATAGTAGAAGAGTGCGTTGACTGGCGGATGAGCACGCTAAAACTCATTACAACCCAATTTCATCAACTTGTACCATCTAAGCTTCCAATAATCTCCGCTCATGTAAATATTGCATTTTATTTGGACGATTTTGTTGTTGATGTGCAATCGCGATTACACGCGTACATACATGCAGGCAGGCCAATGTATGTAGTCTGGAACATTCTAGAACATTGTGGAATAAGAGCACGTGGTTTCAGATGTGATGGTAAGCGTACGCACAATTCAATCAATAATCAATATCCATGCTGTTCAATGAATGTATGGTTGATTTTTTTGAAAATTTCTTGGTTTCTGGTTGATTATCAATATCAATAGACAAGAGATATTCATATCATTCCAACTCAATCACTGGAAACACGAAATTCAACGTGGGTGCCTAATTTTAGAGCAACTAAGTAAAGAACTATAGGAAAAAAAACAGAAATCTCCTCTGCGTATCAGACATAATCGGACGGACGTGAGATGAATAAACGAGGTGAAACAAAGCGCGTGTCAATTGCACATCGTCTTTGACTGAAGCAGATGACGCGAGTCCATGCCATCCTGTCGCATGTCAAAGTTGTTTGCGAGCTTGACGAAACACAACAACCACAACAACAACAACAACAACAACAACCACAACAACAACTGGATGTTGTTGTGAGCAGCTGTGGCTGAGTTGACTTGAGCGGCTACGACGTTATCATTATTGGTAAATATTAGAGTGTTGATGACTGGATATAATAAGGTGACATGCATCGGCAAGTTTAACTTAGTGGACTGAAGGACTGGTGCAAGTAAGAACGCTCCCATTAAGTTAACCCATATCCAAGCAGCAAACACTAAAAACTAACATACAAGTCTAAACATTCAGCGTTTCGCATTTTCCAAAACAATCTCCTCTTAGAACCAATCCATGCTTATAAAAAACGCCGAATTTTTTTCCAGATAGTACCTTGGAAAGTGCCAAAAATGCAATAAAAAGTACGGCATTATAAATAAATAAAGTTATGAGTAAGAGTATAATAAATGTGAAACTGACGGTCGGGAATGGGTAGCATTGTGGTTGTAGTCGACTTTGATCCATCCAGACTGCCCTTGGTTGATGATGAGCGAGACGACGCTGCACTCTTCAGGGACGCCAACGAACCAGTCGACGAACTCACACTGTCCTCCCGGGCACGTGTCGAAACCGGCACTATAAATATATTGATTACATACTTGATACAATATGTACAAAAGATCATTCATTATACTCAAACAACTTTAATTATTAAGGTCGGTATTAATATTTATGTAATGTAATCTAAATGATTGATTCAGGTAAATCATACATTCAAGTTATACTAAATTGATGAACTATTTTGTTGAATGGGACGAGAACTTTTGTGGTGGGTGCGGTATTAATGGAATAATATACAACCCAGTAAAGCTTGCAGCGCTATTAAGACGTTTAACTAGCGTGTTATAACCAACATCTAACTTTTACACAAAAAACTAGCAATCATCGATAATTGATTGATTCATCACGTGATTTTAGAAGCCAAAAAATTTCCTAGCCACATGAACCAGAGTCCATACATTTTCAGCTCAACCTTGCAACCTTCATTAACCTAAATCGCTTAATCTTATCAAGACAGCCCAAAACTATTCAAATTCAAGATTTTTTATACTCATATAGTCTATACTGAAATTGAGAATTGACGTGAATGAAGTGAGCGTTAGTTATGACCTGGTCACATAACCACATCCAAACAATAAAACACATAACAAATTCGGCGCTGATTTTAGACGGAATCAGTGGAATCAGCCAGAATCTCACGAATCGGAGGTGGATACTCGACTCGATTGAGTGCACCCATCCATTCACAACGTGGCCGGTGCAATTACACAACAACAACAACAGCAACAACAACAACAACAACAACAACAACAACAACAACAACAACCACAACAACAACAACAGCAACAACTATAACAACATGGCGGATACATAAAAGAACGCTGCTCAAGAAATGATTGCAAAAAATGACAGGTTGAGTAGGATGTTTTGAGTTCTGCTTCACTCTTGACTGACTAGAACTCTGATCAATATCTCTAAATATTGTTGGTAACCGTTTACTATACTTGCTTATTAAATTGCTGTTGTTGCGGTTATCGGCAACGTTTATTTTGTTTTGTTGCGATCGGATGAAAACTAATACTATGTTACACAGAAAAACAATTACATGTTGATGTAGTTGTTGTTGTTGTTGTTGTTGTTGTTGTTGTTGGGGTTATTGTTGCTGTTGTTGTTGTTGTTGTTGTTGTTGTTGTTTAGGGTTGGGGATGTTCGTTGTTGGATAAACTGCGAGAGGCCGCCGATTCACTTCATATAACTCAACTCACTGTACCTGGCACCGACATCAACCGCAACCGCAACATCAACAACAACAACAACAACAACAACAACAACAACAACAAAAACAACAACAACAACCATAAAAAACAACGTGAAGCTCAGAGAATATTGTTATCTCGATAACAGCAGCAATAACCTACTTCGATAGCAGCAACAACCGGCAAGTGGGGTAGGTGGCAGTGGAAGGGATGCGCTGGGAAAACATGATCACTAACAACAACCCCACCACCACCACAACAACCCCACCACCACCACCACAACAACCACAACAACAACAACAACAACAACAACAACAACAACAACAACAACAACAACGACAAACGTACTTCTATCACCATTATCACTATAGAACTGGGCTTCGCGTGTCATCTAATCGGCCGGCACGCGCCCAATCATTTTATATTTTACATTTTATATATCCAGAATCCGGATTTCTCTTCCACCAGCATAGAGAAACAGAAAGTGCAAGTTAATGTTTTTATTGTTATCAAGAGATGGCGGAGTTTCAGTTGCGTGAGAGAGTGAAGATGAGACAATCCAAACGTTAAGGTCGGCTTGAATACTGACTGCAATTCACGGTAGGGAACAGAACGGGTGGACAAGATCTGCTGGTGAACAACCAACATAATGATGGCAAGTAATGCAATTAAACGGTCGGAACTCGAAACTTAGTAGGCAAGGCTTTACAAAAGTTTGATGGCTAGATCAATATTAATAATGAATTCAGATTAAACAGAACAATTGAAAAACTTGTATTCAGCCAACGAGCCAAGAATATAATAAACAACCGTGTTAAAATGAGCCCAATTAAGCCGGCAAGACAAAGCCGTCTGTAATTCTACTCAATCACATGACACGAGATCATTAACCAAAGAACCACTGTCGGACGAGATAATCCTCCGGAGGGAGGGGAATTTCATCAAAGAGAGGGGAATTGACAACTTTCAGGCCATTTTACCTACACCCTAAGGAACAAATTCTACTTTTTGGAAACGCTAAACAGAAAGAATTTCACATTTCCCAACCCTTCTCGTCCGCTAGTGCAGAGAACTAAATCGTCATCGATGCTGAATTTGAATTAAACCAGAAGCACATGACATTTCTTCAATTTTAATTAAAGTTATGATTTTTGAAAACTGGATTATTAAACAACTTAAAAGCAGAAAAATTTTTGCTTTTTACTTTCTAATGTAATGTAACCATTCAAATGTCATTTTATTGAGACAATGCATCAATTTGCAGTGGTCGTTACCAAGGTAACTAGCAACATTCATACCCAGCTCATTAATTTCTTTCTCTGGTCAAATAACAGAGATTTTTAATTACACTTTTAATAAAATATTTTCGTGTCGTATTTTTCTCTCCTTCCTGGCTTACACGATGTGCTCTCAGCTCAGGTTTATCGATAATTAACCATGTAATGAAACATTTTCATTATTTTGTTACTATACTATTATATACTGATACTTTGCTCCGGCAGATAACCTTGAAGAAATATGATTGATTGATTGATAAATTGAAAAAATATTCTAGCACTAAATCGTGTTCGCCTCGTACTAACAACAAAAAAGATATGACAACGTATGTGGTTTGGTTTTACTGCCCTCAGTTAACCCAACCAGAACCAGATTAAATCGCCCCAACAAAATCCCTATCTAAATTTCTTGAACTCTATTTGTAGCTTCTTGAAATTGCTATCACCAAGTGAACTAGTGCTTTCTCAATATTGAAACTGGTGATAAGTTTATTGGAATGACCTACAGCAGTGGCCAGTTACGGCCTGATACGACATAACCAACGGGCAGTCACTATAAATGGCGTGTTGTATAGCATTGCAACAGGAACACCATTATGTTATAGAGCACTACTACATGTTCCAAGTACATGCATGTTATATATAATAGCACTTTGTGGCACATGTACTAGCCACACTTACTAGAACATCTATTGGATAGCAATATCTCGACAAACGGACAACAATCATTTCAACATAATCAATGCACAATCAAACTCCAACTCACCTCCGTTATCGTCTTCGATGTAGAACATGATGACTGAGTCTTCTGAATCGATTCCCGTTGTCAAACGAATCGATTGCGTCTACCTTTCACGTATTCGGTCTTAATTTCCAATCGGGAAAATCGCCAAACCAGATGACCGAAGTTGAAGGTTTTGTTGTTGTTGTTGTTGTTGTTGTTGTTGTGAGAAGTGCTTCTTTGACTTGTTGTTGTTGTTATTCGAACTTTCAGTAGGCAGGTCAACACACGTTGGTTTTCAGGGAAAAAATTCACGACGGTACGCTTTACAAGAAGAAATTTTATTAGAGATTCGACGTGAATTTAATAGTAAACGTTGGTGGTTACTCCTCGTCTTTGTGCTTCCTTGCTCGCACTCTTCTGCCACTTACTCGCACTCTGCAACAATTATCAATAATTACCATTTCATTGAACCAACAATATAAACTCAATACGATTATTGTAATGAGAATATGCAGTAAACACAGCTCGACTCGGTTACACAATCAAACTTTAATAACCAGAAACGACATCACAGAATCAATTAACACAACACGAACAAACAGTTTATAATCTGTCAATCTAATACATTAAATGTTACCAAAACACAACATTTTGTTGAATACCGGTCAGTGAATGATGGGAACAACTAAAAAACACTTTTCATCGGGGCATTCAACGGAATAACAAAATTTTATAAATAGTAAACATAATAAACTTTGAGGAGCGCGTTAAATAGCAATGCGTTCTTATCTATAAATTTGATGATTGATGTTATACACATTTCAGAAGAAGTTGGTTGGTAATGGTGGAAGGAAGTACAAGCTGGTTGAGAAGCTGGATTAGACTGAAAATGAACAACGAACAACCTTAAAAGAAATTAATCAATATCATTAAAATATCATTAAAATGAATGAATAGTACAACTAATCCACAAATATCAGTGAACTATCATTACAAGCGTTAATCAAACCTATCAAAATATCATACCATATTAGATATTTGGTTGTAAAAAAATAGCCAAGCGCAGGAAGTGGTACAGCAAGCAACGGCATTACTTGATATAATATATATGGCCACGACATAAGCATTACTTGATATAATATATATGGCCACGACATAAGCATTACTTGATATAATATATATGGCCACGACATAAGCATTACTTATACCAACATGTCTTGTGATTCAACGTCAGGTCACGAGCTGACAACTTTGACTGGATGACTGCCAATGGTGGTGGTGGTGGTGCACACATAATTATACGACACCACTGCCACTCAACAATCTGGTTTGGCTTATATGTAGAATACAACAACAACAACAACAGTCAACAACAACAACAACAACAACATGACCAGATGAGCACGATCACCCCACCTGTTTACTGGGGGTGGAACGTGGAAGGAAGTGTCTTGTGATGTGAGGCCAGGGTGGAGTTCTCGTGACCAGTTATTGGCATCACAACCTAATGCTCAACAACAACAACAACCATATCAGCTCATATTATGTTTATGATTATACGGTTGTTGTTGTTGATCAAATGTTGTATGGGCTCGTTCATCATACAAGTGCATTTACGTAAACACTAAATTGTTGAGAAGTCGACTTGCGACTGGTAGACAAATACGACCATTTTATACAACATCACGTCATCTTAATAAACCAAACGTAGCTGAAAACCTAGTAAATAGTATTTCTTTACTTATCAAAATGTCAGCAGCAATTGAGTCAAGTGAAGAACCTGGTGGAGTGGTGGGCAGAATTGTGTGTCTGACAATTTTTATCGATAAACTGGCTGTCTGATCTTAACTGTGGTAAACAACTTGATTATGTGTGGGCTGTGCAGGTGGGCTGACAAAAAACAGTCCAACAATCAAATAGTAATAAACAAGTAAACTGAAAGCCAGTCAGGGTTGTTAATGCATGTATGTTTTGTATAAAGTTCGGACGATAGTTTTATGTAATTTTAGCAGTCAAGCCTCCAAAGAGGGTGAACAATTCTAAAAACGAAGATCAGCAGTTAAGACCGTTTCCCCAAGAGGGTAAAATCCCCTGTTTAGTTGTTTCTCGTGTGCTGATGGTACATATTCCAGTACGATTTACATAATAGTGGTGATGGACAGACGGACCCAAACACGTCAGACCGATGGCTTGGCTGCCCCACTTCCTGTTGTATGGCAACAACGCACTCAAAGTCGGAAGCAAGTATCTGTAAATGGAAACGTACGTAACCTAGACTAGACATACGGCCAATGATGAATCAATGGCACATTATCTCAATAAATAATGCTCGCAGCAACCGAGAATCTGAAACAAAGGTAGCCGTGAGATAAAATATATGAATTCGATTCGACACAGAACTCGGTGAAAACTACAAAACAAAGGATCAAGTGGCAAATGTCTGCACCAACGAAGACCATTGACACAAGCATGTAGTTGACTTCGATGGAACGTGGAAGAAAGGTGCAGTGTCTAGACAAAAAGAGAACGAGTGCCGTGCAAGTTGGCAGCACCATCGTGTCACATAGACAGGTGCACAGTGCACTCAACTGATACTGGCATTGCATCAGCTGTGCAACACATCACCTGACCACCACGTGATAAGATTACATTATTAGTATATGTAGATATAGACAATGAGTGAGCATGATGATCTATATAACCAAGTCAAATCAACAATGTAACCAAATGTCTGGAACACTGGTTGTGAAATGGTGCACATCTGGACGAATGTGTTTACGTGCTGACGTTGGATACCACGAGACATGTTGGTTGGTGCCAATCTACATACACAAAAGTAATGCTCTGGGAAACCAAGGATTTGTGACATCGATGCCACCCGGACACAATGAAGGAACGTGACACAAGTTGGGGCACACCATGCCTTGGGACGTCACCAAAATACAAACACGCCAGTACATGTATCGCCTTCTGAGGCGACTTTTTGGGTGACCCGAAACCCTATTCCATCTCACTACAAATCCAGATGCAAATCAATGCAACCGCGACATTCATTGATTCAATTTAATCAATTTTTTTTTCATTTAAGTTTTTGGCTTTCCCACGAACGAAACATTGACGGCGGGATAGTTGAATGGAGGAAATCATTTTGTGATAGGAACACAATTAATGAACGGCCGAACCTAACGTATTCAACTTAGTCATTTACCAGAAAATAAGGTCACGTGGCACAGGGAGGAAGTCAGACGGAGATCACAACGAGTTTCATCATTTGAGCCAATAACTCTTCACATCAACAAACACAACTTTTCAACAAAACCACGTCAGCAATATAAAATAGCCGAAACGTGACTTATGTTTTGGTTTGTGGCGGGAAAAAGTATGGAGATTCGAAGGTCGGACTTTCAAAATTAAACTCGGCTATTCCAATAGTAAGCAGATAACCTTTAATTTGAGATAAGTGGATTCGCCAGGATTTACGGTGATCGCCTCGTGTCCAGTGTTGGTTGACGTCAAAGCTACTTCATGTTTTGACTAATAACAATAATGTAGGCGAGTCGTGTTATCAGGTGAATCGGATGTTGTTCATGCGTTAATCACCAAAACAGCCCCAGCAGCCCGATCCACATGAACACGCCAATCCCACACCAAAATCCAGGTCGAGTCTTATCGGCGTAAATACATCGATTCCATTTTTGTGGCCGTAAACAAGATAATAACCAACGGGTCTGTCGGTTGGTTGGGATACAAAACACAGAACAGGGTTGATTCACCGTTATCTCTGATGGGATGTATAGGTTTTTCGTGAAGGCACAAGCGATGATAGAGCGGATTAGTGATTACGAATACATTTTAGTCGACATTTTTTATGCATCACAGAAACAATAGGGGCGCTTTCAGGGTCCAAAGTAAACAGAAAAGGAAAAAGGAAAATCTGAACGCACGTGTCTACAATGAATATTCATTAAAAATTATTTTTCAAATAAATCAAATTCAAATGCAGCCGCCAATGAGCGCTAAGCTGAAGGCTGCACTCACTGCTCTATTATGATTGGCCAGTGCGCTACGCTGATTGGCCAGTCAAATTCAAAATTTGATTATTCGCATGTTTCTTTTATAATTTTGCGCCGGTTGTTTTACAGGTTTTCTTTTTTACTTTCCTTTCTAATTTCCTTATTACTTTTTCATTAACTTTCCTTTGGACTCTGAAACAACCCTAGGGCAAATGAGATACGAATTTCAAAACTAAAATCCTAATGGTCTTATTCTGACGAAACTAAAAACCAAACAAAAACACGTTTTTTAGCGCGCGCTAACAGTACATTTGAATTCAATCTACGCTACGCTCCAAATGATTTTTCACTAGTAAGATTTTATTATAGCGTAGTCAAAAGGATTTTGGCGCGCAATTTGAAATTCAAATCTGTTTTTTTTGCGCGAGTTCAAATATTCAAGTATTTTTCACTCAACATTGGAACAACCCACTAGGCCACTAACAATGCGCTTAATTCAGTTGCAGTTGTTGTGTGGAACGGGTTCATTAATAAAAAAACGTATATAAACAAGATACATTGGCTAAGGCAATAATTGGTGGCACTGGCGGACGAGTCAAACCTCCAAAGGGAGGGGAATTTTCACAAAGAGGGGAGAATTGGCAGTTTTGAAGCCATTTTACCCACACCTTAGGGAGTAAACTCAACTTTTTGAAAACGCCAAAGAGGGGGGAATTCCACTTTTCCCTCCCCTTCTCGTCCGCTAGTGATTGGTAAAATTAAAAAAACCAATGTCTGGTTGGTTATACAGCAGCTTGGTCAGTCATGATTATATACTACTATGCTAATCCAGTTGTCCGTATTTATGGAAAGTTCCAGAGAACAAAAAACTTATGTTGGCCACTGATATTGTTCTAGATTGTTCTCAAGTTTACTGGAATGTTCCATAAATTACGCGAACTTTCTGGACAACCGGATGTAAAGAAAGCCAATCAGCCAATGTGATCGATACAGAAACATGAGTAAACCCGTGCCCGTGGGGTCATTGCTCGTCCGCTAGTGATATTCAATATCAAACATAAGATGCCGAGCTGACGCAACATAGAATATTAGCGGCACCTTAGGCTATAATGAAATGCCAATAATGACACGAGTTGGCCAATAACCAGCATGTTACACGATTTGGTGCGTATTTCCTTACATACGTCCAACAAGGCGGACCAACACCTAAGCAAACACATTGTCCCTAATTTGCATCAATTACAAGACGGCTAAACCAATTTAATTGTTCCATGCCAAAAACACCTTGAATTGGTCGGAAGGCGAAGGCATAATATCCGAATACATGTTTAGACCTAACTCTGGACCAGGATAAGAAGAAGAAACGTCGTATTATATGATACATTCGCCAAACATCGGGGGAAGCAATAACATAGTGCTATTCAGCTTATATTTTTCATTGTTGATTGACATTTTTACGTGTTCAACAAATTTTAAATAATAATAATAAGATTATACGACTATACGTTCCCATAGAAATGGTATATCGAGTCATCAATGCTCGTAAAACTGGCCGCATTTACAAGTAATTTTGTGCCCGGACACCGAGAGGGAATGTGAATTGGATACGCCAGCTTACGGCATAATGTCAACGTTTGTTTGTATTTATTAAGTTCACTAGAGTAGAGTACAATGGTGGTATGGTGAAACTGGCCAGGCTGACAGTTCAATCTTGCGATGGGAAGGAAATCTTTCCAAAGAGGAGGAAATAGGCAAAAACTAAACCTTAAGGAACAAACTCTTCTTTTTGAAAACACCAAAGTGAGAGGAATTGCACATTTCCTTCCCCTTCTCGGCCACGAGTGGAACTGGCAGTGCCCAATCTGGCACACAATCATCATCAGCACCTTAATATGGCCAAAACCACCGCCAAGTCTCCGAAGGAAAAGAAATTTCATCTAAGAGGAGGAATTGCCAGTTTAGATCATTTTACCCACACCTTAAGAAACAAACTGCACTTTTCAAACTCGCCAAAAAGGGGGGAGTTCCACTTCATCCTCCGTTAGTGCTGGCAGCACTCGTCAAAATGACCTAAAGAAACATTGAGAAACTCCTAGAAAGCCAATTAATTTTGAAAAATTGGCATAGCGACAGTACGTATATAAATATATGGTCCGAGCAATGAACCTACATGCATTTTTTATTTGAAGACATAACAGGTCTGTGAATATGTATGTACATAGAGTGCGTGTGCAGGAAAACATAGTTTCAAAGCACAGTCCACAACAACATTATCGGTTTGGTTTCGATAATGGTAAAAAGTTCACAAACAGAGATATAGCAACGTAAAATAGAATGAATGACGCCAATTGTCATCACCAATGTTGTTGGTTGATTCAAACACTGAATCAGTCAGTGACTGACTGTTTATAATGGAGCAGATCGGACTGACGCACACACAACAGTCGACCAACCCAGCCAGTCAGTCACATAGAATACTGCCTGCCTGCCTGCCTACCCAGCACACACGTTCTACACGCTCGCTCAACTGGCGGACGGGACGATCATACAAATGCAAGGCTCATTTGTAAAAGGATGGGACTTCAATTTAAAGGCCATTTAATTACATTTTCAGGAACAAACCCTGTTTTTAATCATCCAAAGCGGGGGAATTCCAAATAAATTATTGTTCCCTCGTCCGCTAGCGGCCCGCTGTATTATAATAACATATGAGGGGTAGTGGGGGGCTGGGCTGGGGGGTCTCGGTGCGAAAACACGGCAGCGGAGAGACAGGGGGGGGGGGGGGGGGGCAGTAAACGCAGCTGCGTGGGGACGAATGGCGAGTTGAATGAGTGAGAGAAGGGAAACAACCACCCTCAAATGGACAGTGTATTTACCAACCAAAATGTCAAGTTACTGCTTATTATAAGTTTCACTGAGTGGGTCTTCTTCACATGTTTTATATGTACAAAATTTTGGATGGATGGCGAGGGGGGTTCACTTGGCAACCAAATGTGTTCTGCCTGGCCCTCGTGATTCGGGCTGTTGTTGGATGTGACACGGCACGACGTACGCGAGACAACTCTACCCATCAGTCAGTCTGTCAGTCTGTCAGTCTGTCAGTCTGTCAGTCTGTCAGTCAGTCTGTCAGTAAGGTTGTCAGTCTGTCAGTCTGTCAGTCTGTCAGTCAGTCAGTCAGTCAGTCAGTCAGTCAGTCAGTCAGTCAGTCAGTCAGTCAGTCAGTCAGTCAGTCAGTCAGTCAGTCAGTCAGTCAGTTAATCAGTCAGTCAGCGAGTCAGTCGGAGATGAAACTCTGTGTTAATCTGTCAAGGGAAATCACTGAAAATCTGAGAGGAGTACTCAATTTTATCTCATGTTTCATATTGGCTTCAAGCTTTGGTTTCATAAATGTATCATTCAAATGTTGATTTCTGGTCAACCTGTCAAGTAACGACAGCCATGGAAGCATCGAATCTCGTGAGATGTCAGGTTTCAGGTCAAGTGCAAACTTTTTTGAAAACAATCTGTAGCGTTGACATAAAGTAAAAAACAGGGGAACAATTAGTAGAATAGAACATATAATACCATATGGTTTCTTGAACATTTGGCTTCACACGTCTCAAACGATCCTAATCATGTACATACAGGGTGGCCCAAAAGTTTATGTACACTTTTTGGCCATCTTTTTCGCGTGTGTAAAATCATAATATTACAACGGGATAATAATGGTCGGACTGGAAATTACCTGAAATTTCCAAAAATGCCCTCCGTTTTGTTCTCAGATGAGTATTTCACGAGTTATACACACAAGTGTACAAAAACACGTTTTTTTCTTTTTTACGCTTATTTCATCATGCTCACGATTAAAATCATGTGTTATTCATATTGACTGTGAGTATTTCAGCGTAATTACTGCAAATAAAGTAGAAAAAATGCTAACTAGTATATAACGCTACTTCAGATTACCCAGATCAGGAAACTCGTCAAAACATGAAACAATATGCGATACCAGCCCTGTTCAAGTGCACCTGCATTGACTACAATCGGCTTGCATCAGGGCTATTTTAGATGAAAACCTTGAAATTTATGCTATAACACTTATCACTTTCAAAACTATTTTATCGGTAGTATTAACCATTTCATTGAAAATAGCCCTGATGCAAGCCGATTGCAGTGCACATGCCCTTAAAAAGGCTGATATCGCATTTGACGCTGATGTTTCATGTTTTGACGGTCTTGCCTTATCTGGGTAATCTGAATTAGCGTGAATTACTAGTTAACAGTTATTTTTTCTACTTTATTTGTAGCACTTACACTGAAATATCATAGTAAATATGAATAACACAAGAAATCGTGAATGAGGGAAAACAAGCGTAAAAAGTGTAAAAACGTGTTGTTGTACGTTCCTGTGTATAACTCGTGAAATACTCATCTGAGAACAAAACAGAGGGCATTTTTGGAAAGTTCATGTAATTTCCAGTCTAACCGATATTGTCCCGTTGTAATTTTATGATTTCACACACGCGAAAAAGACGGCCAAAAAGTGTACATAAACCTTTGAGCCACCCTGTATGTAGCATGAATGCTTGACAAATGCTCAGCTGAAATGTCCAGTTTTGACGAATATCCCGTTGCAGTTGAAACTTTGTTGAATACAAGAATCTATTTTATCAAAGTAAAAGGCATAAATTTTTTATTACGATAACGTATAATTTAACATGCAAACTTGTTTTAGATATTGAGGAAATTCAAAAACAACTACATAAATAATTTCAATCTGAGTTACGCAGTAAAACAGTGTTCGCCCTTTATGTACCACGAACACCGTTAACAGTTGAATTCTGGCTTTTATTATATTACAAATGAAATGATATTACAAAAAATGAGAGTTGACAAAATAATTTAATTGTAGAATCGGGTTTTCAACAACAAAATTTTATCGGGTTTATGAAGTTCAGAAATCTTATTTGCCGTTAAAAATGCTTGTCAGACTTGAGAGGAAGTCAAAGCCGCCTCCAGTACTCGCTCCGTTTGTGGGAAGACCAGGAAGACTAGGCAGACCTCCAGTACTTGCTCCACCAGATCCACCCCCGGTTAAAGAGGCTGTAAGTGAGTGAGTGAGTGAGTGAATGAGTGAGTGAGTAGGTGAGTCAATGAATGAGTGAGTGAGTGAGTGAGTGAGTTAGTGAGTGAGTGAGTGAGTGAGTGAGTGAGTGAGTGAGTGAGTGAGTGAGTGAGTGAGTGAGTGAGTGAGTGAGTGAGTGAGTGAGTGAGTGAGTGAGTGAGTGAGTGAGTGAGTGATTGAGTGAGTGAGTGAGTGAGTGAGTGAGTGAGTGAGTGAGTGAGTGAGTGAGTGAGTGAGTGAGTGAGAAGACTAACATAGAACGTTCTGTATGCCGGGGTTGTTGATTAAATCCTGAATTAGTAAAAAAATATAATTACATAAATACTTGTTGAACTAAAAACTAAAGTTGAAAATCTGAAGATGAATGAAAGGCTGTTCAATCAGAATATTACATTTATTGTAGCATTGCCTGAAATGGAGACAGTCGAACTGTATGAACGATTGTCTGACCAAAAGACAATCGAACTGTATGATTGATTGCCGGATTAAGAGACAGTCGGACTGTATGGTTGATTGTCTGTTCAAGAGACAGTCGAAAGTATGATTGACCGCCTTGTTAAGAGACAGTCGAACTGTAGGATTGATTGTCTGATTAAGAGACAGTTGCGGACTGTATGAATAATTGCCTGTTTAAGAAACAGTCGAACTGTATGATAATTGGCTGTTTAAGAGACAGTCGAACTGTATGATTAATTTCCTGTTTAAGAGACAGTCGAACTGTATGATTGATTGACTGTTTAGGAGACAGTCAAACTGTATGAATGATTGCCTGTTCAAGAGACAGTCGAACTGTATGATTGATTGACTGTTTAGGAGACAGTCGAACTGTACGATTGATTGCCTGTTTAGGAGACAGTCGGACTGTACGATTGATTGCCTGTTTAGGAGACAGTCGAACTGTATGAATGATTGCCTGTTTAAGAGACAGTCGAACTGTATGATTGATTGACTGTTTAAGAGACAGTCGAACTGTATGATTGATTGACTGTTTAGGAGACAGTCGAACTGTACGATTGACTGCCTGTTTATGAGACAGTCGAACTGTATGAATGATTGCCTGTTTAGGAGACAGTCGAACTGTATGATTGATTGCCTGTTTATGAGACAGTCGAACTGTATGAATGATTGCCTGTTTAAGAGACAGTCGAACTGTATGATTGATTGACTGTTTAGGAGACAGTCGAACTGTATGATTGATTGACTGTTTAGGAGACAGTCGGTCGAACTGTATGATTGATTGACTGGTTATGAGACAGTCGAACTGTATGATTGATTGACTGTTTAGGAGACAGTCGAACTGTACGATTGATTGCCTGTTTATGAGACAGTCGAACTGTATGAATGATTGCCTGTTTAAGAGACAGTCGAACTGTATGATTGATTGACTGTTTAGGAGACAGTCGGTCGAACTGTATGATTGATTGACTGTTTAGGAGACAGTCGGTCGAACTGTATGATTGATTGACTGGTTATGAGACAGTCGAACTGTATGATTGATTGACTGTTTAGGAGACAGTCGAACTGTATGATTGATTGACTGTTTAGGAGACAGTCGAACTGTATGATTGATTGACTGTTTAGGAGACAGTCGAACTGTATGATTGATTGACTGTTAAGGAGACAGTCGAACTGTATGATTGATTGACTGTTTAGGAGACATCCGAACTGTATGATTGATTGACTGTTTAGGAGACAGTCGAACTGTATGATTGATTGACTGATTAAGAGACAGTTGCGGACTGTATGAATAATTGCCTGTTTAAGAAACAGTCGAACTGTATGATAATTGGCTGTTTAAGAGACAGTCGAACTGTATGATTAATTTCCTGTTTAAGAGACAGTCGAACTGTATGATTGATTGACTGTTTAGGAGACAGTCAAACTGTATGAATGATTGCCTGTTCAAGAGACAGTCGAACTGTATGATTGATTGACTGTTTAGGAGACAGTCGAACTGTACGATTGATTGCCTGTTTAGGAGACAGTCGGACTGTACGATTGATTGCCTGTTTAGGAGACAGTCGAACTGTATGAATGATTGCCTGTTTAAGAGACAGTCGAACTGAATGATTGATTGACTGTTTAAGAGACAGTCGAACTGTATGATTGATTGACTGTTTAGGATACAGTCGAACTGTATGATTGATTGACTGTTTAGGAGACAGTCGAACTGTATGATTGATTGACTGTTTAGGAGACAGTCGAACTGTACGATTGATTGCCTGTTTATGAGACAGTCGAACTGTATGAATGATTGCCTGTTTAGGAGACAGTCGAACTGTACGATTGATTGCCTTTTATGAGACAGTCGAACTGTATGAATGATTGCCTGTTTAAGAGACAGTCGAACTGTATGATTGATTGACTGTTTAGGAGACAGTCGGTCGAACTGTATGATTGATTGACTGTTTAGGAGACAGTCGGTCGAACTGTATGATTGATTGACTGGTTATGAGACAGTCGAACTGTATGATTGATTGACTGTTTAGGAGACAGTCGAACTGTACGATTGATTGCCTGTTTATGAGACAGTCGAACTGTATGAATGATTGCCTGTTAAGAGACATCCGAACTGTATGATTGATTGACTGTTTAGGAGACAGTCGAACTGTATGATTGATTGACTGTTAAGGAGACAGTCGAACTGTATGATTGATTGCCTGTTTATGAGTCAATCGTACCGTACTGTATGAATGATTGACTAACAGTGAATCCCTGCAGGCCTTTGGCTCGATCCTTTGTTTCCTGATCTTTCACATCTGCTGGCAGTTGCCTGATGATTTGTTGATTGGATTCTTCAGGATGTTGAGGGCGTCGGCAATAAGATTGCATTGATAGTTCATGTGTGGGGATTCAATATGCTAAAAAAATTGCTACCATTCGGTTACTTTAGCACTCACTCACTCACTCACTCACTCACTCACTCACTCACTCACTCTACTACTCACTCACACTCACTCACTCACTCACTCACTCACTCACTCACTCACTCACTCACTCAATCACTCACTCACTCACTCACTCACTCACTCACTCACTCACTCTCTCACTCACTCACTCTCATCTCACTTACTTCCATATCTGCCACTGCTTCAATTCACAGGTTTGTCTCACCAGTTTCTCACAAGCCATGCACTCGGCACATATTTCTTTCCGACATTCCGTTTGTTTCTTTTCTGTGTCCTTGTCGCCGTTAGAACCAGTGATCAACAGCTTACGGAATCCTAAATAGGATAGATCATTGATTAAATCATCCTCTTCAACAACAACAACAACAACAACAACACAACAACAACAACAACAACAACAACAACAACAACAACAACAACAACACACACAACAACACACAACAACACAACAACAACACACAACACACAACACAACAACAACAACAACAACACAACACACAACAACAACAACAACAACAACAACAACAACAACAACAACAACAACAACAACACAACAACACAACAACAACAACAACAACAACAACAACAACAACAACAACAACAACAACAACAACAACAACAACAACAACACAACAACAACAACAACAACACAACAACAACAACAACAACAACAACAACAACTACAACAACAACAACAACAACAACAACAACAACAACAACAACAACAACAACAACAACAACAACAACAACAACAACAACAACAACAACAACAACAACAACAACAACAACAACAACAACAACAACAACAACAACAACCACACAACAACACATGTCAATAATAACGGCACCTTGTACAGCTT
>OZ038445.1:30345504-30352473 GCA_964036265.1 Daptonema setosum | reverse complement strand
CTCACTCACTCACTCACTCACTCACTCACTCACTCACTCACTCACTCCCATCGATTTATTCATGAGCTCATACTCATGCGTATACTACTTATTCCTTCCCTAACTGAACTTTGATTTTGGTCAGTCATGAGTACAAATCTTCGATGACTGTCGTTAGGTCTTCAAAGTGTTAGAGCTTCGCCGCATCCGATCTGGAAACTTCTCTTCATACAGAGTCCTAAGACTTTGAAACATGAATAACTTAGTAGCAACTGTTCCAATGGCTGTCGTTGGACCTTCAAAATGCTAGAGCTTCGCCGCTTCCGCTCTGGAAACTCGTCTTCAAATAAATTCATAAACTGTGAAACATGAATAAGAAAGTAACAATCTATTCTGAAGGCTGTCGTTGGTCACTTCACAAAAATTCTCTCATTCATTTTATCTTCCTCTCACTCCACTAACTCACTCACTCCCTCACTCACTCACTCCTTTACTAACTCACTCATTTGCTCACTCATTCACTCGCTCACTCATTCACTCCCTCATCTATTCACTCACTCACTCACTCATTCACTCACTCACTCACTCACTCACTCACTGAGACTCACTCACTCACTCACTCACTCATGCATTCACTCACTCACTCACTCACTCACTCACTAACTCACTCACTCACTCACTCACTCACTCACTCACTCACTCACTCACTCACTCACTCACTCACTCACTCACTCACTCACTCACTCACTCACTCACTCACTCACTCACTCACTCACTCACTCACTCATCCACTCACTCAATCACTCACTTACTCCCTCACTCACTCACTCACTTACTCACTCACTCTCTCACTCACTTACTCACTCACTCACTCACTCACTCACTCACTCACTCACTCACTCACTCACTCACTCATTTGTTTACTCACTCACTCACTCAATCACTCAACTCACTCCACTCACTCACTCACTCACTCACTCACTCACTCACTCACTCACTCACTCACTCACTCACTCACTCACTCACTCGCTCACTCACGTCACTCACTCACTCACTCACTCACTCACTCACTCACTCACTCACTCCCCATTCCCTCACTCACTCATTTACTCTCTCTCTACTCTCTCTCTCTCTCTCTCTCTCTCTCCACTCACTTACTTACTCACTCACTCACTCACTCACTCACTCACTCACTCACTCACTCACTCACTCACTCACTCACTCACTCACTCACTCACTCACTCACTCACTCACTCACTCACTCACTCGCTCACTCACTCACTCACTCACTCACTCACTCACTCACTCACTCACTCACTCACTCACTCACTCACTCCCCCATTCCCTCACTCACTCATTTACTCTCTCTTCACTCTCTCTCTCTCTCTGCTCTCTCTCTCTCTCTCACTCACTCAATCACTCACTCACTTTCTCACTCACTCACTCACTCACTCACTTCTCAATCACTCACTCACTCACTCATTCCTCACTCACTCACTCACTCACTCACTCATCACTCACTCACTCACTCACTCACTCACTCACTCACTCACCACTCACTCACTCACTCACTCACTCACTCACTCACTCACTCACTCACTCACTCACTCACTCACTCACTCACTCACTCACTCCACTCACTCACTCACTCACTCACCTCACTCACTCACTCACTCACTCACTCACTCACTCACTGTACTCCCTAACTCAACTACTTACTCAATCACTCAAGTCACTCACTAATTACTCACTCAATCGATCAATTACTCACTCACTCACTCACTCACTCACTCACTCACTCACTCACTCACTCACTCACTCACTCACTCTCACTCACTCACTCACTCACTCACTCACTCACTCACTCACTCACTCCACCTCACTCACTCACTCACTCACTCAATCACTCACTTACTCACTTACTCCGTCGTTTATCAGTTCTTTTCAGGAGCTCATACTCATGCATATACACTTACTCCTGCACTAACTGAACTTTGCTTTCGTTCAGTCATCTGTAAAACTCAAATCTTTTTTCTCATGGAATAAGTACAAAAAGAAAAAATAGAAATTCGTATGTTATGCTTGAATAAGACAGATAAAGGACCATATCGTTTGAATGTTGTAATCCAAAAACCTTTCATGAGAACTAATTTCACATGAGCGGAGATAATGTGTGCTCTTCTCTCTACCGGAGACAACTGATGCCCGATAGGATGTAATCTGAGGCTGCTTTTATTGTTCTTGCTATACTGTGAAGCATGAGTAAACTAATAGCAACTACTCCGATGGCTGTCGTTGGGCCTTCAAAGTGCTAGAGCTGCGCTGCATCCGCTCTAGAAACTTGTCTTCAAACAAAGTCCTAAAATTTTGAAACATGAATTAACTTAAACCAACTACTCCGATGGCTGTCGTTGGGCATTCAAAGTGCTAAAGCTTCGCCGCATCCGCTATGGAAACTTGTCTTCAAACATAGTCCTAAAACTTTGAAACATGAATTAACTTATACCAACTACTCCGATGGCTGTCGTTGGGCATTCAAAGTGGTAGAGCTTCGCCGCATCCGCTATGGAAACTTGTCTTCAAACATAGTCCTAAAACATTGAAACTTGAATAAACTAATAGCAACTACTCCGATGGCTGTCGTTGGGCCTCCAAAGTGCTAGAGCTTCGCCGCTTCCGCTCCGAAAACTCGTCTGCAAATGAGGTCATAAAACTGTGAAACATGATTAGGAAAATCACAACTATTGTGAAGGCTGTCGTTAGTCACTTCACAAAAATTCCCTAACTCATTTACTCACTCTCTCACTCACTCACTCACTCACTCACTCACTCACTCACTCACTCACTCACTCACTCACTCATTTGTTTACTCACTCACTCACTCAATCACTCACTCACTCACTCACTCACTCACTCACTCACTCACTCACTCACTCACTCACTCCCTTGCTTTCTCACTCACCCACTTACTTGCTAATTCACTCACTCACTCACTAAATCACTCACTCACTCAATCACTCACTGAAACTGAACTTGCTTTCCGTCAGTAATTAGTGAAAACTCAAGTGTTTTATTCTCATATAATAAGTATAAACTGGAAAAATAGAACTTCATATTTTAATCTTGAATACGACAGAAAAGAGCCATATCGTTAGAAAGTTGTACTCCAAAAATCTTTCATGATAACTAATATTCACGTAAGCGGAAAAAACGAGTTCTGTTCTCTAACCAGAGACAACTGATGTGAATAGAATGTAATCTGAGGCTGCTTTTATTGTTCTTGCTATACTGTGAAGCATGAGTAAACTAATAGCAACTACTCCGATGGCTGTCGTTGGGCCTTCAAAGTGCTAGAGCTGCGCTGCATCCGCTCTAGAAACTTGTCTTCAAACAAAGTCATAAGTGTTTGAAACATGAAAAACTCAGAAGCAACTGTTCCAAT
Organism: Daptonema setosum; assembly: GCA_964036265.1. NCBI lineage: Eukaryota > Metazoa > Nematoda > Chromadorea > Monhysterida > Xyalidae > Daptonema > Daptonema setosum. The sequence goes on along the minus strand of OZ038445.1, from coordinate 30,349,052 downwards.
GGCTGTCGTTGGGCCTTCAAAGTGGTAGAGCTTCGCCGCTTCCGCTCTGGAATCTCGTCTTCAAATAAATTCATAAAACTGTGAAACATGAACAAGAAAGTAACAACTATTCTGAAGGCTGTCGTTGTTCACTTCACAAAAATTCTCTCATTCATTTTATCTTCCTCTCACTCACTGACTCACTCATTCACTCACTCACTCACTCACTCACTCATTCATTCACTCACTGTGTCACTCAATCACTCATATGCTTACTCACTCACTCACTCATTTGTTTACTCACTCAAAAAACACTTTTTCTCTTTTTCAAAAATATGCTAAAAATTGTCAACAATTCGCAGGCAATTTTTTTGTTTTAACTGAGTCTGGGTTAAGGATTATCAAAAATATTCACACCGGTTCTGTATAACACCTATGGGTAACGGAATCCAATGTCAGTAATGAATTCGCATGAACGCAACAAAACAGTCCACGGTCCAAGAAAAAATAGAAATTCGTATGTTATGCTTGAATAAGACAGATAAAGGACCATATCGTTTGAATGTTGTAATCCAAAAACCTTTCATGAGAACTAATTTCACATGAGCGGAGATAATGTGTGCTCTTCTCTCTCCGGAGACAACTGATGCCCGATAGGATGTAATCTGAGGCTGCTTTTATTGTTCTTGCTATACTGTGAAGCATGAGTAAACTAATAGCAACTACTCCGATGACTGTCGTTGGGCCTTCAAAGTGCTAGAGCTTCGCTGCATCCGCTCTGGAAACTTGTCTTCAAACAAAGTCCTAAAATTTTGAAACATGAATTAACTTAAACCAACTACTCCGATGGCTGTCGTTGGGCATTCAAAGTGCTAGAGCTTCGCCGCATCCGCTATGGAAACTTGTCTTCAAACATAGTCCTAAAACTTTGAAACATGAATTAACTTATACCAACTACTCCGATGGCTGTCGTTGGGCATTCAAAGTGGTAGAGCTTCGCCGCATCCGCTATGGAAACTTGTCTTCAAACATAGTCCTAAAACATTGAAACTTGAATAAACTAATAGCAACTACTCCGATGGCTGTCGTTGGGCCTCCAAAGTGCTAGAGCTTCGCCGCTTCCGCTCCGAAAACTCGTCTGCAAATGAGGTCATAAAACTGTGAAACATGATTAGGAAAATCACAACTATTGTGAAGGCTGTCGTTAGTCACTTCACAAAAATTCCCTAACTCATTTACTCACTCTCTCACTCACTCACTCACTCACTCACTCACTCACTCACTCACTCACTCACTCACTCACTCACTCACTCACTCACTCATTTGTTTACTCACTCACTCACTCACTCACTCACTCACTCACTCACTCACTCACTCACTCACTCACTCACTCACTCACTCACTCACTCCCTTGCTTTCTCACTCACCCACTTACTTGCTAATTCACTCACTCACTCACTAAATCACTCACTCACTCAATCACTCACTGAAACTGAACTTGCTTTCCGTCAGTAATTAGTGAAAACTCAAGTGTTTTATTCTCATATAATAAGTATAAACTGGAAAAATAGAACTTCATATTTTAATCTTGAATACGACAGAAAAGAGCCATATCGTTAGAAAGTTGTACTCCAAAAATCTTTCATGATAACTAATATTCACGTAAGCGGAGAAAACGAGTTCTGTTCTCTAACCAGAGACAACTGATGTGAATAGAATGTAATCTGAGGCTGCTTTTATTGTTCTTGCTATACTGTGAAGCATGAGTAAGTCATAAGTGTTTGAAACATGAAAAACTCAGAAGCAACTGTTCCAATGGCTGTCGTTGGGCCTTCAAAGTGGTAGAGCTTCGCCGCTTCCGCTCTGGAATCTCGTCTTCAAATAAATTCATAAAACTGTGAAACATGAACAAGAAAGTAACAACTATTCTGAAGGCTGTCGTTGTTCACTTCACAAAAATTCTCTCATTCATTTTATCTTCCTCTCACTCACTGACTCACTCATTCACTCACTCACTCACTCACTCACTCATTCATTCACTCACTCACTCATTCATTCACTCACTGTGTCACTCAATCACTCATATGCTTACTCACTCACTCACTCATTTGTTTACTCACTCAAAAAACACTTTTTCTCTTTTTCAAAAATATGCTAAAAATTGTCAACAATTCGCAGGCAATTTTTTTGTTTTAACTGAGTCTGGGTTAAGGATTATCAAAAATATTCACACCGGTTCTGTATAACACCTATGGGTAACGGAATCCAATGTCAGTAATGAATTCGCATGAACGCAACAAAACAGTCCACGGGTAAAGTGAAGTACCTTTTTGGATATTTTTGACAACTTTTAGTTTTTTTTCACCTTTTTGACCCACAAAGATGCATCTGATGCAATTTATCTACACCATAGCATATATACAGTTTCAACCACTGAATCCGAAAATGACATCAGATTTCATGGAAAACGTTGGCTGAAAAAGTTATGACGTCATCGTCACCAACTTTGACAAAAAAAATACTTTTCGCCATTTTTTTACCCACAAAGCTGCATCAGATGCAATATGTTATAAATATTACTATAGCTTTCATATATACAGTTTGAACCACTAAATACTAAAAATAACATCAGATTTTATGAAAAACGTTTTATGAAAAAGTTATGATGTCATCGACGTCAATTCTGCAAAAAGCTGACTTTTCGCCCTTTCAACCCTCAAAGCTAAATCTTATGCAATAGGTAAACGCTTTACCATATTTACTGTTTTAACCATTAAATCCGAAATTACCATCAGTTTAAAAAAACTTTGTAAGCAACTTTTATGATGGATGACGTGTTGATCAATTTTGACAAAAAATTGTTTTTGCTATCACAACATGCTTTTTAAAATGCAGTTTTGAACACGGAATCGAAACACTAGAAAAGTGGGAAAAGTGAACTTCGCATTCTTTGCCTTTACCAAAAAGTTTTATTTGTTCCCTAATTTTAAGGTAAATGGCCTGAAAACTGCCAATCCCCCCCCCCCCTCTTTGGCGAAATTCTTCTTCCTTTGGAGGAATTTGATTGACCTGACCTGAGCCCGAAAAATATATTCACCTTAGATTCATCTTAAAAGTGAGTGCAGTGAAAAATGTTCACACATAAAAAAGATAGAAACAAGAAATAAAAATGCCCAAAGCATAAGGGGTTACTAATATGGTTCTTATTAGCGCAGACCGTAAAAAAGTTAGAGACAAGAATTCGATAGCATTACAACTAATTATCATTCAAAACATTTTCTAATGACAATGACAGCCGGGAACTAAACTCTTTGGCTGATCAAAAGGAATTTTCACATGCTTATCATCAATAAGAAAAGTAAAAGTTTGGCATAATGATTACTCATTGCAAAAACCATATTACGGACTTTTCGTTGAGAAAATCATGCAGATTTCCATATGCTTCTTTCCATTAACTTTTTATGCGCTAATGATAATGAAATGTCTTTCCAGAAATTCATATGCAGTCTTCTAATAAAATTTGTTTGTAAAACACTCACTCACTCATTCACTCAGTCACTTACTCTCTC
>OZ038445.1:30333004-30338004 GCA_964036265.1 Daptonema setosum | reverse complement strand
ACGGATTGTGGTTTCTCCTGTCCTGTCTACATAAAACTGAGTTTTTTTGTTCAATTCCAGCAAAACCCCGAATCAAAGCGCCCGTGGGTCAGCTGATCGGCAAAAGTGCAGCCGAGAAGAGTAAAGGCTTGTTTGCTGCCGAGGATTGGGCGTGCTCAAAGTTAGAAAAAACGATTATATTTTTACAGTTCAAGTTAGTCAAATGTTTTGAAATGTGTTTGTATAAATATTTTGTCAGAATTGTATCATGAATTGCGTTTGGGGGTGAATCCCAAAATACCTAAAAGCCAAAATACCTAACTGGACAAAACACCTAAAAACACGCCCAAAATACAACACGACCATAATCCAACATTGTTGGGTTTTGGTAGTGCATTTTTATATTTTTTTGGATTATGTCCGCCCAAATTACACAATCCAAAGTACATAAACAACAAATGTTACCCCTCCCCTGTTTCCCCACCCTTACAGTATTCATGTAACAGTTACTTGAACTGTGGAATAATATTGCATATTAACCGTATGGTGAACGTAGTGTAGCGGTTGCTGTTAAAAACAGTAGCGGTCGAAAACATGATGAATAGTGGATCTGGTACTAAAAGGGGAGAGTGAAGGGCAGTAATTTTATGTCTTGTTTAGGTAACTGCATATTTTCGATTCATTTTTTGATTGAATTTACTCACTCACTCACTCATTCACTCACTCACTCACTCACTCATTCACTCACTAACTCACTCACTCATTCACTCACTAACTCACTCACTCACTCAATCACTCAATCACTCATTCATTCACTCACTCACTCACTCACTTACCCACTCACTCACTCACTCACTCACTCACTCACTCACTCACTCACTCACTCACTCACTCACTCACTCACTCACTGACTCACTGACACACTCACCAGGTACTCTAAAACTCGTATTGGTCAATGACACCAATTATGAGGGCGCATACTTCGGTTATTAATACAAAATATTTTCTTTCACATTTCATCATTGATGATAAATACAGCAGTGAAGGCGGACCAATGAAAGGGTCCATTTTATCTCGGTTAAGAACAGTGACTGACTGCAATATGACATAACCATATCAAAGAGGGACGGGGTACTCTGAGGAGGGGTATTACATTTGTTGTTGGATTATGGACGTACAAAATCCAAATTTTTAGGTATTTTGGACTTTTTATGTATTATGGGCGTCCCGTTTTGGATTTTGGGCATGTTATGGATTTTGTCCAGTTAGGTATTTTGGCTTTCAGGGATTTTGGTAGGGACCCTGCGTTTGGTACTCATTTTCGGCAATTCAGCCCACCGATTGTGTTTCAAATACGACGAAACACATCTAAAGTACTATTTCTCTTTGTGTTAGTACATAAAATCATGTACACCTTTCTGGAAAGATTTATCATAACCGACTATAGTTGGGCGCTGATTTTAGATGTGGCAACATCAACTGGGCCCGACGTTCCACGTGCAATATTTGTAATGCACCCAAGTTTGGTGAGCTGGAGGCTCGAACCGGTTATGGCGGTGGCTACATGGACAGACAAGAGGTCACATACTTGATATTGCATTCCTTTACAGTTCTATTCACTTTGCATTAGAGATACGAGACGTTCGATTAGAAGATATATTACATTGGTGATATATTCAAATGTTTGGTAATAGGTAGTCTGTATCTGGTAGACGTCTTGCATTTTGCATATATATTCTAATGTTTGGAAAATAATAATCTGAGATGAGATTCATTTGAGTTTGTTAATGTAGTTAACAGTGTAATGTCCATTTTGCAGGTGGAATACAACGAACGTCAGGACAGTGATGATGAATATGACGAGTTCGGACGGAAGAAGAAGAAAGTACGCAAGGGCGAAGGCGAGGAAGGCACTTCGGGCAGATTGTCCAGTAATGATGATGCAGATGCACAGGTAGCAATCACATGATAACAGGCTTAGGCTCAGACAGGGGTGGGCCGGGTTTTTTGGCGTTTTGCAGGGGGGGGGGGGGTAGAATTTTGAAATCTCAGATTACCCCCCGCCCCGAAAAGTGGGGGGTAGGGTCGGGTAGGGGGTAGAAAAAATTCGCAAAAAAGCCTTGTCTTTGCTAAAAAAAATTCTATTATACGGTATAAACATCACATGTACCGGTTTTTTCAGGTTTTAACCAAAAAAATTGACTCAGAAAACGTGTTTGTTCGAAAAAAAAATTCTCACAGCCAAAAATTTTCAAAAAATTGACTTTAAAATCGAGGTTTTAAGCCGATTTTCTCAAAAATTTCGAGTAGGGGGGGAGGGGGTAGGCGACCTAAATTTTTTTCTAGGGGGGAAGGAGTAGGCTACTCGCCGACCCTGAAAAGTGGGGGTAACCCCCTACCTCCCCCCCCCCAGCGGCCCGCCTCTGGGCTCAGAAGAGGATGACAGATTGTCCAGACTCTAGTAATGATGATGCAGATATGCTAGCAGCATGTTTTAATCAATAAATCACAGTAAAAAGAGAAGTCACTACTTTATTTCACTTTTATTTGTGCAAAGTAAGTGGCATTTCCTGAAGTCTTCCGTTCCCGAAAAGTTGGGATAAAGATGATTGTTCTTCTATTCAATAAGTGATACCTATTATAAGTGACATCAGGCATAAAAGAAGTCTATACAATCATACAATTTGAAACAGTAGGATAGGAGGTAAGGAACGTTGGGTTTCGACGGAATTAAAGGGGCATGCAATCAGGCATGTTCGTTTCAGGCAGCGCCCCTCTCGGTTGAACCCACTCAAAGCTCAGAAGATCCACACAGTTCAGGTCAGATAACTTTCCTAAGTTCATGTTTCGTTTGTTCCTTTTTTATGATGCCTTTCGAGTTTCGAATCAACTATCAAGGTATAGTTTTCTGCTATGCAACCGTGTTCTTTCAAAACCAAACAACTTTGACATTAGTAATTTCCTTCGTTAATTTTTGGACGGCATCGAACTGAGAACTTTCGCTCTCTATCAGACCCACTGGTGGGTATGTAGGTATAATACTGAAAGGTGAAATATGGAAGTTCGTTCTCTGAGAAAGTCTGAGTTGGCATCATTTTGAGGTGATTTCACGTGTCTAAATGAATGAATTCCACGGAAAAAGACTGGGTTTTTATTTTTTTTGTGCTTTGTCTATTAGAAACTGGTGTCTTCTTTCGTTTTGTGATCTGTTTATTAGAAACTGGTGTTCTCTTCGTTTTGTGATTTGTTTATTAGAAACTGGTGTTTTCAGGTGCCGACGAGCCACCAGAACCGGAACTGGAACGCCCGACTTCGGTACCTGAAAAAGAGCCAGAACCACCGGCCGAAAATGATGAAAAAGAGGATAATGAAGATGATGCAGAAGAAGAAGATGAAGATGATGAAGAGGGCAGTGACTTTGATGAGTCCAAATACGATCTGACTGCGTTTGACTCGTTGCCTGTTATCAAGGTGAGTCATTTGCTCAAAATAGAAATACCTGATATTAATTAAGAAGACGGTGAGTATCTTGCTCAATGTAGAAATGCCTGTTATTAAGGTGAGTCATTTGCTCAATTTAAAAATGAAATGCCTGTTATCAAGGTGAGTCAGCTGCAAAATTTAGAATTGTCATCAACAATCAGCGTTTCGCACTCAGTTATGAAACCTTTTTGTTTCGAAAAAACAGCATCCGCGAAGCATGCCAACATTATGAAGTATTCCAACAGTTTCTGCACGTTCCAAGTATTCGTGCAGCGGTTAACTATCCACTTTCAAGTCTAGAAATAAATTTAAATATCATGAATGATCAATAGCTACGGACATGCTTATACGTAAACCGTATATACTACTTCTACTCATGATTTCAGTTCATATAGAAACTCAAAAGTTTCATATTCAATGCGTTACGAGGCATCATTGTTTCAAATGTTGCCATGGAACGGAATGCTACTTCAATATGGTTGTTTTGCAGAAAACTGCCATTCAATCAACGACCGAAGAGAAATCGAACGATTCTTCTGCGCTGGCTGTCAACAAAATGAGTTCATTTCGACCACGATCCGGATCCGTGTCATCCGAGTTGGTACTAATTATTTATATTTTTAGTTTTATTAAATACAAATTATCATTTTTTTGTAAATTTGAGTGTAAATCGATTTATTATTATGAATACTGGTTTCTTGCCTCCTTATTCCTTTCATAAAAGCATTTTATTATCGTAAAGCAACACGGATTTTAGAAGTAAAACGAATGATGTCAAAAGTATGACCGCACCGCAAACTAAAGCTAAGTGTCTAACATAGAATGGCAGTTGAAACTGTGAGTTTTCTCAGGTCAAAATAACAGTTGCAACTAAACGTTATTGTTTACTTAAGTAGGTAACGGTAGGATAGTAAGTCAATTCATCATTGGTTAACAAAAATAGACCTCACTCAATTCTGCTATGAATGTAAAATGTGGTTGTAGGTTGTATTTGTTCAATGAAAATATCCTGAATAAATTAAGCAGTCCATTAGAGTCATTAGATTCAGGCGGAAAGATAATTAGCCAACCCATTTGATCACCGTTCACTAATTCACCAGTTTACTGACTCTAACTAATCAATTTAATTTGGCTGTCAAACACTCAGATTATCCATCAACCCCCTATTATTATCTATTATTGAGATAAGATAGCGACAATATACAGTAAATATGTATGAACAAATTTATAAGTGATGTTGCCAAATGGTTGCATATTGGCAATAATTGTTTAATTAATTGCAGTTGTTCGTGTTCGTGTTCTGGTGGTTCGTGTTCGTGTCCCCCGATGTCGTCAAAGGAGGGTCGGCTCAGTCCCACCCGTCGACCGGCCCCTGCCCTCACCAACTCTTCGTCCAGATCAAAACGACATGACAGGTCGCTAGTTCTGTTGATTCATCGTTGTTGTTTGTTATCGATCAGTACTGATCTCCGGTCATGGTTTCCAAAATTTTTTTACCTTTTTATTGTTTTTTTTCCAGAATTTTTTCGGAAAACTTT
>OZ038445.1:30312995-30332804 GCA_964036265.1 Daptonema setosum | reverse complement strand
TAAAAATGATGACATATCAACATATAAAGGCTAAAATTCCGAATTTGTCACATAACTCATATCACACGTCACATCAACAAACACATATTTACGACCCGAAATTGTTTTCGAGCTTTATTATACCGTTTTTGGACATTTCCGACAATTTCAAAATTTATAAAATTTTAAAAAATCTGTTTTATTTGGTAACCATGTGCGATTGATTTCATCCGATATCATTTGTTTGTGATCGGCCACCTAAACCCAGTAGATTGTCATTCTAAGTACGTTTTAAATGCAGAAATTCCGGTCCGATCAATGTTATTTTTGGGTTGGCATAAATTGACTATCAATCAATACCGACTAAATGATTATTGCAGATCTCGTTCCCGTTCCCCGCGGCGTCGTAGGTGAACTCAAATCAAGTAAAATGTTGTGATGAATGTAATCATCGTTATTTAATAGTTTTATGCAATCATGCACCACAAAGCTTTGTCGAACAGTATTGGTTTCAAAAATATCTAGTACAAAAACATGTTAATCTGTTCTAGTTTTCTGTGTTTAACGAACGTGCGTGTGTTGCGTATTTGTATGTTGTGCACTAGCGGACGAGAAGGGGAGGGAAAAGTGTAATCCCCCTCTGGCATTTTCAAGAAGTTGAATTTGTTCCTTAAGGTGTAGATAAAATGGCCTGGAAACTGCCAATTCCACCCTCTTTGACGAAATTCCCCTCCCTTTGGAAGATTGGCTTGTCCGCCAGTAATATTGTGCATTCAAATATACGTTGTTGTTTTTTATGCTCCGCCGTTTTGTGTTCGAATACCGGTTTTGATTTAAAAAAAATTGTCAGTGAACCAAGCTGATATTTATCAACGGCTTTGGTTTATTCATGAAATTTCTTGTCTATTGTGCTTGCACAAGTATTTGTATTCCATTGTGAAAAAGAATGAATTTGCATTATTTCATTGCTGCAGTTATCAGTAGCTAGTTTTGGGTGAACCATTAACCCTTATGTCATGACCCAACTGACGATTACCGGTTTTTATTGTATTTGCTCTTGTTGAACATTGTTTTCTTGGTTTGTTATTCAAATCTAGTTGTGCGCTTTTAGTAGCTGAGCTTTTCTCGCTCCCGAACGCACACGATTAACTGCAATCATTTGTGAATACATTTTCAAATAGCATTTTCAATCTGACCTTGTTATACTTTTAACAATAAGTCGTCGCATTAATTATTAAAATTAATTAGAAACCTGTAAAATCTAGATGGCTGACTTGGAGTTTCAAAATTTCCACGAGACACGAGTTGAATCGGTGCACCGGCAGGAGGATTCGGACAGCGATGGGGACACATACACATTCACACACACTGATAAAGGAAAGGTGGGTATGAAATGTTTTATAGAAGCGTTTTTCTTAATTTTTCTTCAAATGTTTTCATAACGGAACACTTATATGGCATAAAACCGTTATATGGCATACAAACGTTAGTTTGAACGTTAATAACTATTATTAACCAAAATGTCCTTAGTTAATGGTTTTGAAGTGTGACGTGTTAAGGGGAAATGACACGAGAGGAGCCTAGTTGCTTAATATTTATTAAAACGAGTGAGTAAAATGCAGTGCAAAATAGCAACCCCGACAACTTAGACATGTTAAATTGAAAAGTAGAAAATAACCATTTGGACCTTGGAGGTCATTTTGAAGCGATACATAAAAACAATCTCATATAGTACTGGGAAACATCAAATTAAGGGTTAAATTAAACAAATTGATGATAGACCCAATCGTTTTATTTGACACCGCTCTGTTCTAGAGTCTCTTTTGAAGAAACGTACATCAAAGTGAAGTCAACAGTTACACACATAGTTCTCACTTTGCTTCAATTTTTCTTATATTTTTGAACTCTTGAAAGCAACGTTACGTACTGTAATAATTAACATACTAGAAAAGCTACAGCTTCGAAGGTACGAATTGATAATAAAAAAGAAGAAGAAGAACATTAATGCGATGATTGGGAATTAATTGAGACTGTTGTGTATAGCCAATATGTTATGTTTGTAAATTGTAATATATATTATAATGTTGAATATATTAATTATTATGGTAATTAATTGTCAGCTTCTTCCGGGTGGTGCTGATGATGACTCGGCGTCTGGCGCACAACGCAAGTCCATGTGGACATTCGAGTTCTACCAGCAGTTCTTTGACGTTGACACACATCAGGTTACATTGCCACTTCTGTTCATATTATTACTGAACTAATATTTGATTCTTATGCTGTAAAAAATAGGAAGAGTGGCATATTTCTAAACCCCAAAAAAATTCCTAGAATTTTTCCCAAACACGAAGTTTCATGTGTGCATACTAAGGTAACCACTGGAAGTGGAATACCACCGCTGCGCGGGACTAACGCGCTTGTCCTTGCTTGCGCTCGGAAAAGCCATTCCTAACGATAAGTAGGGAGGGGGGCTAACGGAAAGTAAAACTAAATATGGCATATATTATTAATGACAAATTTTTTTTGGGATTTGGAATTTTGCAAGCGGTTAAGAATTATCGTAGTTCTCAGTTGGTTTGATCGAAATTGTTGGAAACATGGAATACTGCACGGATACGATTGATGATACGATTGAACTTCAGGTGATGAATCGTCTGTTGCACAGCTGCACTCCCAAGTTCGGTGCCAACTTCATCACGGAGCACATCCGACCCATACCTGATTTGTATGGTGGGTTGTTACAGACCGATCGTCAGCGATTCTTAACATTGATATTTTGTTTTTCTTAACAAAAAAGAATTTAATTATTGTCTTGTCAGTAAAGCCCTTGTGTTGTTTCTGCAAGCATAATCTTGCCTAAAATTTCTGACAATGAAACATCAGACATTCAAGTCAAGTCAGTCAAGTCGTTTATTCAGTCTGTATACTGACAAGAGGGCACAAAAAATGACTAACAAGTTAGTCGTGGCGTAATGTGCATGATACAATACAATAAAGTAAAATAAGCAAAAAATTTATTTAGGATAATTAAAATTGAAATTTTTAGTAGAGGAAAATGGTAAAAATAAGAAGAAAAAGAATCACCGGACAACAAAATATATAATTATTGTAATTTTTTTTTTTTTTTTTTTTTGAAAATGAAAGGTATGTTATATGATAAGATTAGATCACCCTGAAATATTGGTAGTTAATAGAGGGAAAAGTAATAAAAAGATTAAAAGATAATAGAACACTGTATTGAATTTAGAGAAAATATGATGTTAGTAAGTAATTTAATCAAGTATAATTTGAAAGATTGAACTTAATAAAAAAGACTATGATAATAAAAACTGTAAAAATTTGAAATTTAAAATTTAAAAATTGATGGTGAAAATACACCATAAGAGTGTATATAATCTGTGATATAAGAAAATTAAAATTAATATTAAAATAGTATTTAATAACAAAAATAAAAGTAAAAATAGCAATAATAAAAAATAATAATAATAACGGGAAAAATCAACAAGTGAGGAAAACCTGAAAGCAGATTGAATAAGCTTGTAATAATGATGTAGCCTAAGGGAGGAGAATTTGAGGTGGGAGATAAGATTGTATAATTAAAAATAATAATAATGTGTTATTTGTAGTTATTTTATAGAATATTATAAAATAGTATATAAAAAATTATAATCATAATAGAGTATTAAGAATTAAGAATGAATAATTTGAGTGAGGGAAGAATCGCGGATAATATATAATTGTGTTGTTTGGTTAAGAGCAAAGAGAAGAAGAAAAAAAAAATGTAGTAAGTTTAATAAGATATGTTGAATTAATTAGAAAAATAGAGAAGAATAGTAAAATTTAAGAGGCTAGAATTGTATAAAGACAAATATGGGTATAATGGAAAATGAAATAGCAATGAAGATTGAAGTTAAAGTTAAATTTATTCAGTGTAAGACAATGAGTAGGTGAACCAATAACATGAATAAGACGTCCTAGAATATCTGATATATTAAAGACTGAAAAAAAAGTAATAAAACGTAAGGAAAAGTAGATATTAAGATATAGTTATAGATATTAAAGTAAATGGAAAAAGTGAATAAAATTAAAATTAAAGTAAAGTAAAGTTTTTACATATGCCTGAAAACATCAATAGTAAAGTAGGAGTTGACATCAGACCTGTTGCACAATGCGGTAATAAAATGAGCATCAAAGACAATAGAACGAAACTCTTTGATTGTTGAATATACAGAATAACCAAGAGAATTGAAGGCTTTGATTGACGAAATATGAGGGGAGTTATGGTAAAAGGTTGTAGAATTAGATTTATAAGTTAGTTGGAATGAATGACGATTAACCGATTGGTGGTTGGATTGAGGTGAATAAATAATTAAACCAGGGAAAGAGAAACGAGAGACGATTGAAATTTTGTATAAAAAGAGAAGACGAGCAGCACCGGCAGTAACTGAAATAGGTAAAATATTGCAACGACTTAACAAATTAGCATAAGAGACATCATGTGAATAACAATTGGTAATGTAGCGTAAACAATATTTCTGAGTTCTGTCTAGTATAATACGATGGGTAATTTGACGTGGATAACAAGACTCGATGGCATACAATAAATGGCAACGAAGTAGTGTGTTGTACAATAATAAGCGTGATTTAAAGTCAATGGATTTACGGAAAATACGAATGGAGGCCGCAACATGACGTTTTATAAGGGCACATTTTTTTACATAGTGGATATGAAAGTCTAGGTGTGCATCAAATGTAATACCAAGATATACAATAGTGTCAGAATATTTGACAGAAATTTCACCAATAATACAGTGAGAAAAATCAGGAACGTTGACATTACTACGTGGGTTAGAAAAAACAATATAGTTGGATTTGGCAGGATTTACAGATAAATAAAGGGAGTCACATAGATGCGATATGACCTTAGAAGACGTGGAATTCAAGGCATTAAGATCAACATTGGTTTTAAGAGATGAGATAATACAGAGATCATCAGCATAAGCAAAAATTTGAGGTTGACAGGAAAAAGAAGAAAAATCCATAGTGAGTACAGAATTTATATATATGATGAATAACGTTGGTCCAAGTACACTACCTTGTGGGACACCTGAAATAATAGAGGAAGACGAAGATAAAATATCATTTACACGAACAGATTGTGATCGATTGTATAGATAGGATTTTATAATGGAGAAAAGTGGAAGGGGTATTCCAATGTGACATAATATTTCAAATAAACGATTATGAACAACACGATCAAACGCCTTAGTAACATCAAGAGATACAGCACCCACACGAGGATATGAAGTAAGACGGTTATAAATGTTATCAATTACAGCATATAGGCAGTCCTGTGTACCACGACCAGGCCTGAAACCAAACTGGGACGGTGATAATATACATGAAGTGTAACGACGTAATAAGGTAATAATATAACGTTCAGTGATTTTCGATAATGTAGACAGAACAGAGATTGGACGAAAATGGTGGGCATGTGTAGGATGGCGAATTTTAGGTACAGGAGTTATTATAGCATGCTTCCACTGTGAAGGATAAGAACGAAATTTAAGAATAGAGTTGATCATAGTACATAGAATAGGGGCAATAATATCACGGGAATCTTTAAGTAATAAATTAGAAATATTATCAGAGCCAAAACTATTTTTATTTTTTAGATTTTTAATTGCGACACGTACAAATTCAACATCACATGGTGGTAGCGGATAATCAGGCAAGTCAGAAATATCAGGAAAAGGATGGGGAGTATGATTGAATTGTGAAGAAAATTGGTTAGAGAGAATTGATGCAATGGTAGTGGTATCAGCAGTTACTGATCCATCTATGTCAACCAGGGATTGTAAGTTAGAAGAGTTAGATTTGTTTGTTGAAAAATGGTTTGACAAGTTGGACCAGTACTTACCGGTGCTGGGTGAAAGGGATAATTGATCCTTAATATAGGACCGTCGATCTGCAGCCAGTCGTTTCTTAACCTTCTTGGTGAGTTTGCGATATAAGTTATAATTGTGTTTACGGAAAGCAGTATGTTTTTGAGAAATAAGGGATTTGAGTTGAGCAGAGAAATATGAGGGCCATTTAGTACGGAAAGTAAAAGTTTTGGTTGGTACAAATAAATCACGAGCAGTCATTAAAGTGGAATGTAATATGGCATTTGCAGAATCAATATCATTAGCATTACAAATGTCAGGAATTATATTGCGGGAAATAATATACGCATCAAAGGAAGGACGATCAATCTTAGAATACAAGTATATAGTTTTACGAGATTGATATAGATTGGATACATGTTCAATTGGTATATGCACAGTTATTTTAATACCGCGATGATGATTTTCAATAGGTGGCAATAACTCAGTATAATAATTGTCCGAGAGTGAATCTGGAAGATAAAAGACATCAATAAGGGAACTAGAATTAGGTAAAACATGAGTTGGAGATTCAATAACTTGGGTAAGGTCAAAAGCGGAAAGAGAATTGATAAGATAATTGCAGTGAGAATGAGATTTATTTGTGGGTAGATGACACATATTAACATCACCAGCAATGAAACAGTAATCAACCTGTGAAGTGACCTCAGACAGACAAGTTACAAGAGTATCAGTAAAATCCGAATAAAGTATAGTTGGTGGTTTATAGACATTGAAAATACAGCATTTAACATCATGGAATTTAAATTTAATACATTGAATTTCAGGACCATCAAAAGCATGATTAAAGGTAACACTTGTAGGAAGAAGGAAATTACGAATATATACCGCAAGACCACCCCCATTGGCATTACGATCACAGCGGAACAATATATAATTATCAATGTTAAAATTATCAATAATATCAGAAGACAGTTTAGATTCTTGAATTGTAAAGATATCAGGGCGTTTAATAAAAATAGTGGCAAATATTTGATTATATTTTCCCCTCAGTGAATTTACGTTGAAAGAAAAAATGGTTAATGGTTTATACACAAGATCAGCTGACACACTGCCAGCTGTAGCCTGGCCAGGACTCATCTCTAGGGCCGTCTTAGTCGGTTGACCCAGTTCAGAGAAAGTAGTTGACGATGACGATGAAGCATGAGAAGTAGCAGTGACGCACGGAAAACACATGATTGAGGCAGATATGTTGTAGTTCATGTGTGGTTTTTTGGAGAGCACGATTTTACGTCCGTTCACTCCTCCAGACGGCGACGAAATGGCGTTGGTGCAGATGCATGGGTTCACTAGGGAGGATTTGGTCTGCCCTCATACGGGCTCTCCGATGAGTGCCGCAGTCGTCGCTCCGCATGAACCCTATTAACACGCACATCAATCATCAACACCCCATGCTAGACTGTGTTAAACTATGGTGTCGACCGAGTTGAGTTGTGGCTAGTGATGTTTCATTATCTGACGTTTTGGGCAATATCTTTGCTTGCAGAAACAGCAAAAGGGCTTTACTCTAAATTTTAAGGATTTTTATTTAAACTTTTAATACAAATTCTAGGTTCTTATGGTTTTTGTTGTTTGATTAAAAAAGTTCATTAGGCCCATTCTGGATTTGTGTGACCCTGGTGTTCAGCGTTGCTATTGGTGGCAACATGGCCAATTACATTCAGTTGGACGAACAATGGACATACAACTTTCATCATGGTTGGTTGTTGTTGTTGTCGTTGTTTTTGTTTTTTGCTGTTGTTGTTGTTGTTGTTGTTGTTGTTGCTGTTGTTGTCGTTGTTGTTGTTGTCGTCTTCGTTGTTGTTGCTGTTGTTGTTGTTGTTGTTGTTGCAGTTGTTGTCTCATTGGTTTATATTTTTTATCATGAAAAAATGAGTGTAACTTTCAGTGACGGCGGCGGCCGGTGTTATCTCACTGTATGTGCTCGGGATGCCGGCCATATTGTATTGTATTGCCTGGTACCGCCGACTACACCAGACCTACACGTACCTGGAAATTCTGAACGCTTATGGCTACAGCCTGTTCATATTCATTCCGGTGTCGGTGAGTTTGATTTGTTCTTGTTGTTGTTGCATTGTTGTTGTCTTTTTTGTTGTTGTTGTTTTTGTTGTTGTTGTTTCGGCTGTATAAGTGGTTGTATTTTAGCTGTTGTGGGTTATCAACAACGATGTGTTCCGTTGGTGTGTCATCATCTTTGCTGTCGTCATCAGTGGCTCCAATCTCGTGTTCAGCTTCTGGCCCGCCTTTAAAGCCGACACTAAAATCGTTGGTTGCATTATTAAAGTTATTAGAGTTGATTCTTTGCATTGAAGTTGATTGATTGCATTAGAATTCAATGGATTATAGTTGATTCAATTCATTATATTTGTTTCATTGCATTATAGTTGATTCAATGCATTATAGTTGATTCAATGCATTATAGGTGATTCAATGCATTATAGTTGATTCAATGCATTATTGTTGATTCAATGCATTATAGTTGATTCAATGCATTATAGTTGATTCAATGCATTATAGTTGATTCAATGCATTAGAGTTGATTCAATGCATTATAGTTGATTCAATGCATTATAGTTGATTCAATGCATTATAGTTGATTCAATGCATTATTGTTGATTCAATGCATTATAGTTGATTCAATGCATTATAGTTGATTCAATGCATTATAGTTAAGTCAATGCATTATAGTGGATTCAATGCATTATAGTTGATTCAAAGCATTATAGTGGATTCAATGCATTATAGTGAATTCAATGCATTATAGTTGATTCGATGGATTATAGTTAATTCAATGCATTATAGTTGATTCAATGCATTATCGTGGATTCAATGCATTATGGTTGTAAATTTTTTGTTGTTACCAAGTCACAAATAAATCAAGTACTATGTTGCAGATATCGGTGTCCGTAACGGCTGGCATTCTGATTGTCCATTTACTGTTGGCCGTCAGTTTCAAGGTCTGTTTCATCATTTATTGTTCTCATTCGACATTTTTTTATTTATTGTTTTCATTAAAAAGAATAAAAAATTATTAATTTGAGATGGAGTATACATTCAGTTATTTGTTGCTATTTGCATATCTTGTTTTTCTATAACATACTAAATATTTGCATGGCCACATTGCCATTAATTTTGTGCTCACATGTACCCAGTCGGATAATTGACAAACTAAGCGATGATCTTACATTCATACCCGATTCGATAGAACTCAAACTGGTGAACAATATCGGTCAAACGAAACAACGAGACAATATATATTTTCTTAACATTGGAACATGCATGTTAAAAATAATAGATGATAGTGAAAGGTGTTAACATGTCTTAAAATTAGTGAAAAGTGTTCTGCTTCAGGAGTTTTTCTTCAACGTGAGTGCCCCCTCTACGATGCCATCCAGTTTGTCCCAGTCTGCGTCTGTATCGATTAGCACTGCAATGCCCGACATCAAACAGTTGCCGATTGACCAACAAAACGCGAAACCTCCTGTCAATGTTGGTTGACTTTAGTGTTCCGTTGGAGCTTAGGCTTAGGCAATTGACGAACAAAAGGCAGAACCACCTGGTAATGTTGGTTGAGTTTAGTGTCTGGTTTGAGCTTAGGCTTAGGCGATTGACGAACAAAAAGCTAATCCACCGGTCAATGTTGGTTGAGTTTAGTGTTCGGTTTGAGCACTCGGCTTGACACCCATATCTTCGGGCTTGAGTCAACTCAAACAAAAAAACTCACATTTGGCAACTGGGGTCGATCCGAGCGTTTTTCAGTGTGCAAGTCGGCTTTTGAAATAGCCCACTTTCATTCTAATAAACCAGATTTTAGTTGTCTGCTGCTTCCCATTAATTATTATTTAAAAAAACATTTTCAGCCGGTTTCGACCGATCAACTGCCGGCTGCCCAGGGTCCAGCAGTTCAGCCGAAAAGCGACAATTTGGCGCCAAAAAACTCGCAGCCACCGCCGCCCACGGATAACATGAAACGCAGTGTCAACAAAAATTAAAATAGTCCACTAGCCGACGAGAAAGGGTGAGAAAATTGGAATCCTCGAGTTAAGATCGGGAGAGGGGGGAGGCTAGTTCACCCTTACTCCCGTACGACTCACCCCTGGACAGATAATTTGAAATTTGAATGCCATTTCGAAAACTAGACAAATCGGATGAGTGAATGACTGAATGGTTGCTGCCTGAACCACTGGCAGAAGAGTAAATTTTTCAAAGGAAGGGGAATTTCGCCAAAGAGGGGGAATCGGCAGTTTTCAGGTCATGTTACCTACATCTTAGGGAACAGTATGCTTTTCGCAAAACGCCAAAGGGGGGGGGGGTAATTCCATTTTCCCACCTCTTCTCTAGTGGCTAGTGGCCTGAACCATGGTCCTACCCATCACCTGACGACCGTATCTTGTTTTATAGTCGTCGGGTTGTCTTTATGTATATTTATTTATGTTATACATTATAATTAAGTAAATGCTATTAAATCTCACTATCGCAACGACTACTACAGCTGGGAAATGAGGCGTAACAGTGGAATTATCTGAAGTGCCTGGTGGGTACCGTAGACTCACAGATGAACTCATTTCAAAAGCCGATTCTTTGCGATTATGTGCACAAATGATAGTTTTTCTTTGAAACTGGAAGTTGAAGGGATTTACATACGAAAAAAAGAAGTTATTAAACAGTAGTGTTGTCTTCTGATTGCATGTTCTATACAATCTAGTTTGTTTTGGTGAATTGTAGTTAAAATGACCAGCCAAAAAGTTTTTGTGATTGTTTCGTTCGTTTTTTTCAAAGTGTTTTTTTCACTATTACTCCTGATTAATTTTGCATTCCTCTCTGGGTCGTCTGTTTCTGTCTTGGTGTGTTTTTATTTCAAAGTCGATTATATTTTTGCTCATATTATACAGGGAGGCCCAAAAGTCTCTACCCGCTGTTTGACGTCGAATTTCTCGAAAAAATTGTATTTGAAGATTGAAGTTCAAATATGCAAATACAGGTAACAACACCTGAAAAATCGAATTATGTTGTCAGATTTGACCTATTTCTTAGGATGTTATGACTTTTTGTGGAAATTCCGCGAAAATCAGGTTTTTCCTGTACTTTTATGATCTTCAGTCGAATTTTTTTAAATGTAAACGTGTTATAAGACTCAAGAATTGCATAATTCTGTTTTATGATGATGTTTGAACTGAACTTATCACAAAATACAATTATTATTGGCTTCGACCAGCGAAATATGAGCCAATTTGCGCAAGTCCTTTTTAGGACCAAAATCGGTAATTTGGCAGTTTTGAGCCTTTATCTTGTTTTAATAGCCCTAAATGGGGTTTTATGACGATACATCCGCACATTGGGAGTTGTTGGAGCATGATTATCTCAACTAGAAGTTAATTTACCGATTTTTTTATTTTTCGATTTTTGTCAAAATCGTCGATTTTTCTTCGGTTACCCAGACTTTTTTGTCGTAAATCACTGTTATATCAACCTGTGTTTTTATATAGTTATCATAAAAACCCAGTTAACACTTCTTTTCAGCAATGTGAAATTCTTTTACAATTATTTGAACATTTAATCGCATCATTATGTCCAGTTTCCATGGTATTTTGGTCAGAATTGCCGAAAATACACGAAAAATCCATCAATTTCGGCGAAAACTAAAATTTGAGCAATCCTATAAAAAAATAAACCACATAATAAGAAATTTCGGGTGTTATTACGTATATTTAGGTTGTAAAAGAGAATCATGCACTTTAATAAGTTTGAGAAATTCATGGTCAAACAGCGGGTAGAGACTTTTGGGCCACCCTGTATATTGGTACAGCAAACAAACTTCAATAAGCTAAGATTGAATTTCGCTTAATGTACATGTGAATACAAGGAAACGTTAGCTTAGCTGTATGCCAATCATGGTTTGGCAAATGAAATAATATAAAGAAAAAAAATCTGCTTTTTTATTCGCCAAACCATGATGCCAATTCACATCTATTCCACTGTATATCGGGAATTTGGAAGTCAGTGAGTTGTTTTATTTTTTCTGAATCCCGAAGATAATCTGTGATCCCAATCTCGTTTTGTTGGTTATGAAATGATTATATATACTGTATATTTATGCCATTTCATTATCGTATTCATTATAACTTTATGTTTGGTTAGCCAACGTTTGCCTGGTTTTGCAGTTGCCTTCAGTTGTATTTATTTGTTTTTATTGGTTATTCGTGGTTTTGCTAATGAAACGGTTTACAATTTCAGTCATGTTTCTCGGCTTAATATCTCAGAAATGTCGGTTCTTCTGTTGGTGGATCATTGTAGAATTTAATGTCAATACGTTTTTGTTGGGAAAAATAAGTTGGAAAAAAACTGCTTCCAAAAATAGTTTCAAAACATTTGATTTTGAGTTCAGAATTAACAACAGAAATGATTAGATATTGGTGTATGATTGGCTCAAAAGCTTATAATTTTGTAAGTTTGAGTTCCACGGAGTGAGAAGTTAGTGAATCTTTGAAACAACACGCAAATGATAGTGAATCCTTATAACAACACGCAAAAACCACTCAAGAAAAGTGCTAAATTCTCATGTTAACCTGTATATCAAGGGACGGCCGCTAGGCCGTTCCCTTAATATGGTTCGATTAAGATAAGCTTTTTATCGGGTATCTCGATCTAGCCTCATCGTATCAATTTCTAGTCTGTTTTATCGGTTTTCTCGTGCGATTCTACATCTGTTTGGCTATTTTTAATCCGGTAGGGATAAATTTTCATTTTTCAGGTCCAAAAATGATGAAAATGCGATTTTCCGTTTTTTTTTTCTCCACCCATTTTGGTGTATGGAAACTGGGTAAGACCTGTAGAGCTGAAAATTGGTACACATATCAACTTTTAGCGTAGAAAACGATTATTAAACTGTCCCGCAGATCGGAATAATATTTGCACCATTTTTGGGGGATTTTATGGAAAAAATGTCAAAAATCGCAGGCAAAATCGAGAAAGAATCGTTGTATGAGCGATAGGAGATTCCTATTCAGAATTCTTTTCAACCGTGTGGGTATGACACGTGTAGAAGTGTGTTCCGCTCTTCAACTGGTTGATTAGTTGAAACAGAAAAAAACGGCCACGGGGTAAGTGAACGACAAAAATAAGGAAATTTTTCAGAAAAGCTATTTTCTCAGTATGATTAGACTCTGAATGATCCTCAAATTGTGTTCATTCGACGCGGAATATAATTTCAATATTACCTTATTTCAACCTATTTTCTGATAAAACCATTGTACTTTCTGTAAAACTTGAAAAACAGATAAATGAAAATTTCGACCTTGTTGACGATTTTTGCCCATTTGAAAGTCAGATTATTGTCAAGTTTAAAATATTGAAGGGCTTCGTATTGATAGGATGTTTGAAAAGACTAAAGCTCTATTCAATACAGAAAATACGATTTGCTCAGCTATCTTCAAAAAAAATTACTGACCGCCAAAAACGGTAAAAATTTTAGTTCACTCATTCACGCTGTTACTGCCACATTGGATTCCAAAATATTTTTTTATACAGAGACATGAAACACTTGATTTTAACAGAATGTTTAGAAGGAATACATTTCAAATAAATTATGGTTTTAAAACTTAATCAGGACCTTCAAATAAATTTCTATAATCTGTCAAAAAAAGGAAGAATGAAGAAAAACTGACCAAAATTTTTTTTCGAGGTAATTTTTTTTGTCCTTTTGTAGACATGTTCCAATATCATTAAAACACATCAAAACCATATTTTAAGTAGTCTAGTGAAGTAAAAGTTTTCAAGGGTCACATGGTACATATCGTCAGCTGTAAGTACAACTCGGTGCTAACCAAATAATAGTCAAGTTTGAAGTTCCTTTCACACTAGATGTAATGATACATTTATGATTGGAAATTATGTTTGATGATGAGAACCAATTTAAATAATTTTTTGGTCAAGGTAGTCAAGTGGATAGTGGGTCTGCATGTTAAACGGGTGGTTCTGAGTTCAATACCCGTAAAAATCAATAACAACGAAAATGTTCAATTGTTTCATTTTTGATTTTATATACTGCTCTAGAACCACAACGGTCTATTTTAGATAACGTAAGGCAGTTTTTAATTCACATTATCACTAATTCAGGTTTTTTACATCATTCTGTCAATTAAGTAATGACTTCTTCTATAAGAAAAAATTGAAGAGGCTCGCGAACGATCCCTGTTCTCAGGATTTTTTCACATTGTTTGAAAATCCACATTTATCGAAGATCTGAGATATTTTCACATAATCTACATGTGATTTGTTCACACATAAAAAAGTAAAAGACAAGCAACTAAAAATGCCCTGAAGGCATGGGGAGTAACGAATATGGTTCAATCCTGGCAAGTCCAATCGTGAAAAAGTAAGAGACAAGAAAGTTTTATTCTCATATTTTAGATAGTGATATTCTGATCGTGAAAAAGCAGGAAACAAGATTCTCGATGAATCACGAAAAAGCTTGTACTTCATTAAATCAAGAATCAAATCAAATTACACGAAACATATTTGGGACTTGTGAGTGAAAACGAAACACTCTGTATTCCGTCTAGCTAGTTCTGAGCATAGATATGTTTTCTTCTGTTTGTGTGAGCAGTTTGCCACGACCCTTTTTTATTTTTTATATAGAAAGGCATGGGATTATTTGTAAAATATATTTTTACTGCGTTCCAGCATTTTCATTGAAAATAAATTTATTTTTAATAACTACCACGCCGCTCATGAAGAGTCCCAGATATGTTTCGTGTAATTTGATTTGATTCTTGATTTAATGAAGTACAAGCTTTTTCGTGATTCATCGAGAATCTTGTTTCCTGCTTTTTCACGATCAGAATATCACTATCTAAAATATGAGAATAAAACTTTCTTGTCTCTTACTTTTTCACGATTGGACTTGCCAGGATTGAACCATATTCGTTACTCCCCATGCCTTCAGGGCATTTTTAGTTGCTTGTGTAACTATGTGTGGTATAATACATTTATAGATACATACATGCAACAACATCAGGCTTCAGATTGACGTCATCCCAACTCAGCTGGTCACGCAACTATCTTAACTGAAACAACTAAGGTTTTGTAGATAAATATAAACACAGGGTGTTTAAAAACTTTGTATATTGTTTATCGGTCATACGATATCATACGATGTCAATGTGATGTTCATTGCACTAGCGGACGAGAAGGGGTGTGAAAAGTGGAATTCCCCCCTCTTTGGCCATATTCTAAAGTGTGGATGAGACACGATCCAAAAGCTTAGGCCATATCCAAGAGTGTGAAAGTTTGGAGATGTGGGTAAAATAGCCAAATTTCTGTCAATTCCCCCTTTTTGGAAAGATTCTTCTCCCTTTGGAGGTTTAACTCGTCCACCAGTTGGTCATGATGGCACAACTGCATCCCATTTACACCAATCTCATTTCGTTGCCACACTAATTTCCTCAAAAACCGCTTCTTTAGACGTTAAATGACTTTCTATGCCCACAAACACATGCACTTATACCGGAAACTATTTTGAATTATACGAGTGATCTCACAAGATGGGGTAAGAAATGTGAAATTCCCAGTCTTTGGCGTCTTAAAAATTTGAATTTGATCCCTCATGTATCGAAAAATTACCTGAAGACTGCCGATTTTTCCCTGTTTGACGAAATTCACCTCCCTTTGGAGGATTTGCTCGTTCGCCAGTGTACATACATACATACATATGAATTCTAGATGATACATCAGCTGATTTAATGACGTACATACAGTACATCTGTAGATACATACAGTACATACCTGCGTACTTTAGGGTAATAGCTGAGCATGTTTCATATTGCAATACTGATATTGTGGCTAATCCAAATACCTGTTGATTAATTATGTATGCAAGTCCGTGATGGCTCACGGTGATTATTAATGAGTTTTCTCAAATATTAACCGTAACGTTTTATGTATATTCTTAGGTTGAGCCCTAGCGAAAACGAAGCAGATGGTAAAAATGTCATCACTCTTCTAACGACTTCAAAAAGGTGAATTTTGTTTCCTGAAGAGTAGGTAAAACGATTGAAATATGTCGACTCACCTCTCTTTGCGTAAATTCCCCTCCCTTTGGAGGTTTGAAATGTGCGACATTGGTATTAGGGCATAAAACGTGGGTTTCAAAATTGGATTGGGCTGTGTATTTACTGTAGAAATGATTGAGCTCTACAGTTTTCAGAGAAATTCGGGTAGTTTTAAGACAAATTCTGGTAATTTTCATACAAATTCGGGCAAACGTCAATTCGATGGACAATGGAACGATGGCGACATGGCATACCCTCCCGCGGGGCAGAACAGCCGCGCGCGGCGAAACCGGTTATTACCAATCCTAACTACAATCAATTTTTTAATCTGCGCTGTTCGTCAAAATCATACATAATTTATAAATAATAGTAAATTAATGAGATTGGTCACACGCACACATACTTATACATACAACGCGTACATACAACCATTAGTCAACCATTGGTCAGTGTAATTAACAAATGCAACTTTACTCCCTCATAAGTTACCTAGTAATCTGGTTATATGCCCACGCATATGAGCACCTCTAACCAAAGTACTGGCTCACTTCACTCATATTGAAACCATCAATCCCGCGTGTAAGTTACTTATGTAAGTATTATACATACAGTACATACAGTACATACATACATTATGTATGTACATATGTATGTACTGTACATACGTAGACAGACAGTCCTTTATAGGAACAAGTTAAATGGTTTGCATGGCGGTAGATCAATCAGAACTCCAGCGCCACTTCCCAATGTTAAACTGCTACCTGCGTTTTTCTTGCACGTACATAATGTTCTGGTACATATGTATGTATGTATGTACATGCGTACTGTACATATATGACGACAAACTAGAAGAAATGAATAAATTACGAACTCAATATTAACAGCTGTCATGTTCATTTAATTTATGTAGTGATGTCACACTCCACAGTCGTCAGCGAAACTGAATATTTATTCTAAACATGTAAACATGACCGCGAGAACCTAAAACTGACCTGGTTTTTTAGTTGAATTGGTACCGCAGGAAGTTCACGGGCTGTAAAAAAATTCACAAATTGGGTACATTGTGTGGTCTCTCGGAGCAGTATGGAGCTCTTATATTTACATATGTAAGCGAAATGTCTAATTGGGGAGTCATAACCAGTTCAATCATATTTGACAAATGCCAACTCGAGTTGTCATAACATAAGAATTTACAATTACGTGCCGTTGCGTTATTTATAATTAAATGAATATTGTATTTTTCTTAACAAGCGTTATGTTCGAACACTACATAAATTACGAAACCTAGATTTGGGCTAATTTTATATCCAGGAAATCCTTGTTATCTATCGGATTAAAATCCTGGACAACTAATGAATATACAGTAGGTACTATTCACGCAATACGTGTTATCTTTATTTCATTTGTACTTATTTCACTTCTATAATTTCATAGATTGATTTCCTAGATTTCCTTGAAGTATAAATCATTGAAACCTAACCGGCGTATACATTAGGTACCACGTAAACGTAACGTTTGAAAAATCATGTGCGTTTATGTAACTATGTACTGAAGAAAAAAATATTTGAAGAAAGCCTGTATCAGGTGTAAAAAAAGTTTTAGGTTATTGTAAAAAAAGTTGTAGGTTATTGTAGCAAAAGTTGTAGGTTATTGAAACAAAAGTTGTAGGTTATTGTAACAAAAGTTGTAGGTTATTGTAACAAAAGTTGTAGGTTATTGTAACAAAAGTTGTAGGTTATTGTAGCAAAAGTTGTAGGTTATTGAAACAAAAGTTGTAGGTTATTGTAACAAAAGTTGTAGGTTATTGTAACAAAAGTTGTAGGTTATTGTAACAAAAGTTGTAGGTTATTGTAACAAAAGTTGTAGGTTATTGTAACAAAAGTTGTAGGTTATTGTAACAAAAGTTGTAGGTTATTGCTGAGGCGTATCGGTTGTCCAACCAACGCATGTACGGTAATCTAGTTTATGTTGCCGTGTATGTTCAACCTGCAGAATCAATCTGAATATTGGATGGCACACCATCATATCGTAAGCCACATCCATGTATCGTCAGTACTCAGTTTGTATCCATGCTTAGTGGCGGTCCGGTAATCCAATCCATTTTATCGAAAACACAATCCTGTCATGTTATACCAGATTTCACATAATTCAAGTAATTCTCAACGTTTATCAGGGTTACAGAAAGGTTGCTGAATTTCCCATATTTCGTTGATTTGATGAAGATTCGGTTGAGTTTTGTGCGTTGCCCACCTGCTGACGGCACATTTAATCAAGGCAAAACGGTGGTTGTAAGGGATGGGACGGATGGATACATGGACATACATGCAGGTACTTGCGTCAATGTATCTATAATACTTGCTTACGATCATCATGGCTTTGTTATTGTGTTGGATGGCCTGTTTTATATATGGACCAGCCATTATCACTTTATACAATATGAAACTTTCATCCCATTTCGTCGGTTCAGTTATTTCAACTATGTTCATCTTGATGAAAAAGCAAGCGATCGGATTTTATAGCTGCTCAAATTTAACGTTTGACATTGCAAACCGTTTTTTCAGTCATACAAACTTTGTTTTAGAGTAAACTTGCATACAATCTTTCGCGTCACCTTTAATTTAAGTACATACATGTACATACTTCATGTAATTCGAACAAAACAATTAGTAAGAATTCAATAAAGTACGGCATTTCGAAACGCTAGCGAACCGGATGGTGTTATGAGCTGCCGGCGGATTATCCTCTTTGAAACAGGTTAATCCCCTGTATTGATTAAAGAACAAAAATCGGTGGGATTATCATAAATCTATCATCACATGGTCAATTGCTACTTTTTGTTAACAAAGGTGTGTTTTGTGCCTCACTCACACAATAGTGATTTCATCACACAAAGGGAGTCCATCCAAATATTTAAGCAGTTTTAATGCCATTTCATCTCCCCTTCCACAAAATGTGTTCACCTGAAAACAGTAGCGGACGAGAAGGGGAGGGAAAAGTGGAATTCCCCCCTCTTTAGCAGTTTCAAAAAAGTAAAGTTTGTTCCTCAAGGTGTAAGCAAAATTACCTATTTTCTGCAAAATTCCCTACTTTGGAGAGATTTGCCTCCTTTTGGAGAATTCACTCATCTGCCAGTGCCTAAAGAGAGGGAATTGGACGATTGTGTTTTATGTTGTGGATTCCGGCACTGACAATGACTGACACGCAATGCCTTTGTACAGAGCAGCTGCACTCCGCATTCATCATACATTCAGGTACACGCAGGTACGCTCATAGCACAAACGTATCCACATTTATTCTTGTCTTCGAGTTTTTGTTTTTGCAACACATTGTTATACCATATACGATCCACAAGCACACCTCTGGTTCAAACATTTGGTATCGAGTGAAGGCATGTTTTATGGTAGCACGGATTGAGACAAGCCACGGTCAAGCCGCTTTCAAGAGCTCGGCTGAAAGCTGATATGCTCGCATCCATAAGCGGTACTGTTTCTGGTTGATTCGTTAGCGGAGTCTGATTAAGTGTCCTTGTTTTAACCGTTTTGGGGTACTGGAAAACATACAAAAATGTTATAAAACTCTCAAAACAGGGCTGACAACATGGCAAAAAAGTATACTTTTTGTGCACATGGATATGAATGCCAGTTATTCATATATGGTACAGTGAATATTTTTTTGGGAGGGGGCAATTTTACCAAAGTGAGGGTATTGACAGTTTCAGGTAAATTGACCGACTCCTGAAAAAAATATCAAAATTTTTATTAGCCAAAAGGAAAGTACATATAATTGGAGTAGTGTCATGAGTCATGACTCACGGACTACGGTCGTCAGCAATCTCA
>OZ038445.1:30305495-30307995 GCA_964036265.1 Daptonema setosum | reverse complement strand
TATACATACTACTAAATAGCTCAAATACAGGTTTGTATTATACTTACTACTAAATATCTCAAATACAGGTTTGTATTATACATACTACTAAATATCTCAAATACAGGTTTGTATTATACTTACTACTAAATATCTCAAATACAGGTTTGTATTATACATACTACTAAATAGCTCAAATACAGGTTTGTATTATACTTACTACTAAATATCTCAAATACAGGTTTGTATTATACATACTACTAAATATCTCAAATACAGGTTTGTATTATACTTACTACTAAATATCTCAAATACAGGTTTGTATTATACATACTACTAAATATCTCAAATACAGGTTTGTATTATACTTACTACTAAATATCTCAAATACAGGTTTGTATTATACATACTACTAAATATCTCAAATACAGGTTTGTATTATACTTACTACTAAATATCTCAAATACAGGTTTGTATTATACATACTACTAAATATCTCAAATACAGGTTTGTATTATACTTACTACTAAATATCTCAAATACAGGTTTGTATTATACATACTACTAAATATCTCAAATACAGGTTTGTATTATACTTACCACTAAATATCTCAAATACAGGTTTGTATTATACATACTACTAAATATCTCAAATACAGGTTTGTATTATACTTACTACTAAATATCTCAAATACAGGTTTGTATTATACATACTACTAAATATCTCAAATACAGGTTTGTATTATACTTACTACTAAATATCTCAAATACAGGTTTGTATTATACATACTACTAAATAGCTCAAATACAGGTTTGTATTATACTTACTACTAAATATCTCAAATACAGGTTTGTATTATACATACTACTAAATATCTCAAATACAGGTTTGTATTATACTTACTACTAAATATCTCAAATACAGGTTTGTATTATACATACTACTAAATAGCTCAAATACAGGTTTGTATTATACTTACTACTAAATATCTCAAATACAGGTTTGTATTATACATACTACTAAATATCTCAAATACAGGTTTGTATTATACTTACTACTAAATATCTCAAATACAGGTTTGTATTATACATACTACTAAATATCTCAAATACAGGTTTGTATTATACTTACTACTAAATATCTCAAATACAGGTTTGTATTATACATACTACTAAATATCTCAAATACAGGTTTGTATTATACTTACTACTAAATATCTCAAATACAGGTTTGTATTATACATACTACTAAATATCTCAAATACAGGTTTGTATTATACTTACTACTAAATATCTCAAATACAGGTTTGTATTATACATACTACTAAATATCTCAAATACAGGTTTGTATTATACATACTACTAAATATCTCAAATACAGGTTTGTATTATACATACTACTAAATATCTCAAATACAGGTTTGTATTATACATACTACTAAATATCTCAAATACAGGTTTGTATTATACATACTACTAAATATCTCAAATACAGGTTTGTATTATACATACTACTAAATATCTCAAATACAGGTTTGTATTATACATACTACTAAATATCTCAAATACAGGTTTGTATTATACATACTACTAAATATCTCAAATACAGGTTTGTATTATACATACTACTAAATATCTCAAATACAGGTTTGTATTATACATACTACTAAATATCTCAAATACAGGTTTGTATTATACATACTACTAAATAGCTCAAATACAGGTTTGTATTATACATACTACTAAATATCTCAAATACAGGTTTGTATTATACATACTACTAAATATCTCAAGTAGAGGTTTGAAAGCCTCTGCTAAATACATAGTTTATGCCTACACTGAAACCTAACTACTGTAAGTTTAATGCAACTGATAATATAAATTTCCTGCAAAGCCGAAAGGTCGGGAAGCACGAAGATTTCGCTGCTTTTTTATTAAACGTTTTATGACTATTTTATCAAACAAATTTATGTCAAATTTTTCTACAAAAGCTGTTCACAAACTGGCGTTAATTTGATCAATCAAATCTACCGTATCTAAAATGAAGTACTTAAATCCGACAAGCGTGCAAGATTTTCAACGAAATATGGAACACCAACCCAATCTCACTCTGTTCGAATGCGCTTTTCAGTCGGACGCGCGTTCCAAACAAATATCATTGCTTCTGTAAGCTTAACCTAAATATATGACCTAATTTTGTTGGCAAAAACTACACAATCCAATGCGCTATCTCACAATCTTGAGTCTTTTATACAACGTTCACCGTAACCGCTCAAACGCGCACCCTTTTTGGATCACCCTGTACATGTATATAATTTCAGAAATACACGTGGTGGTGTAGCGCAACCTTTTTTGGATCCCCCTGTACATGTGTATAAGTTTAGGAATACACCTAGTGGTGTACCGCAACCTTTTTGGACCACTCTGTACATGTGTATAAGTTTAGGAATACACCTAGAGGTGTAGCGCAACCTTTTTGGACCACCCTGTACATGTATATAATTTCAGGAACACACGTGGT
>OZ038445.1:30290495-30300495 GCA_964036265.1 Daptonema setosum | reverse complement strand
CGACGTCAACAACCGTCCATATTCGTTGCTTTCAGAATTAAGGCTTCGTTAATGTTCAGTTCAGGTTTCGTTCATTACAACTGAAAGGCTTTCGTATTCTGACAGTTGACTACACCTGCCCTGCCCTACCATATGTAGAACATTTCTTGATTGACTTGAAATTTTTTTGCTTGACCAATTTTTTCTTGCAAAGTTTATGGGACATACTAAAATTGAAAAATTTCGATTCACATAACTTTTGGATATACGTTCTCGGTACTACATATTCAACAGTTAAGTTTAAGGTGTCCTTTTCAGCTGTATGTGTTAGAATAAATTCGGGTAACATGCAAACTCTTGGTTGGCGACATCGACTTTTGTAAACTAAACATCATTCAACAAACCCATTGAATGCTCCGAATCAATACGAAAACATGAAACCTGATGACTGGTTTTATCGTAATTGACGTAAATAACAAAACTAGTAATTTGTTTGTATAATGTTTACAAGATACTGTATTTCATGCCTGGTATATGTACAGTACATACAAATGAATCAAGCGGCATCTTCGCTATTCAAGGTACCGCATTTCGCTCGGTTCATGTAAAAAAACCTCAAATTTTGTCAAAATGTTTTCGGAAACTAAAAAAAGATTACAGACAAGATTTTGGGGCAGGGTAGAAAGACTATAAGACTGTATTTTCACCGTGATCAGATAAAAGCAGTATTGATTCGGGTGCCTTCTATGTAGCCCTCAGAAATACTTTTGAATTTTTTGTTTGAAAAAATTGGCAAAACTGTAGCGTGTGCCTGGTGCTTTGTGACCAACGGGAACTTTAGTAACCCGTCCAAAGAATCGTTTAAAATGGGGGTGTGAGTCCCGAGTGCTGTAGTGATTGAGTATTGACCACTTACTATATAAATATATCCAATAAGCACGCTCTAATAGCCTTGTTGACTGAGCCTGTCATCACAGAGTGGGTCGAGCGTGAGGAGCAGATTCAGTCAGCGTTGAATAATCCGTGTGATATCCGTCGTAATGGAGGGTCAGGCTTGTCACGGATTCAGTTTTGCCTACTGCATCAATAAGGCTACATTTTTGCATCAATAACGTTACATTACTTCATCATTAAGTCCACATTATCACGTGCGCCATCCCATGGAGTATGTCACTTGCTTCGATGAGTTGTGGAACATGAACCGAGATATGTAATTAGGTAAACACTGAAGACTAGACAATTTAGTATATATAAAAGTAGTGACGCTAATTACTGTTAATGTTATGATTGGTTTAACGTGTGTAAACGTGCAGTTTCATTTATGGTCGGCTGAGTAAAGGAGTGGTGGGAAACAGATCAAGCATGAGTGAATGATTTGCTCTAAATAAACTTGAAAACTTGCTTACTTACGAAACGTCAACTACAGTACTCAAGTGAAAAGCATAATTACGAATTCAAAGAAGTATGTTAATAACTGAATTCATATTTCATTTATATTCACATGGTACGCTTTGTATGATAATCATTTTAATATTGCTCCCCACCTAAATCATGCGCATTTAGGTAAGAAAATATCTTTCATATGCCGTTAATTGTGGGTAATCGACCAATTTATTTCAATCAGGTTTTTTCTCGTGAATTGAAGTTAACGCCAAGTGGTAGAAAAAAGATCGGTATACATTGTTTTGGAGCGTGGCTTTAAAATCTTCAACTACCGACATAAGTCTTTTAAATCAATCTTTCAGTGAATTACAGGTTTTTTATGTGTGAGTTGTACCATCACGATAGTACGAAGATCACAGGTACATACATACTTAACATCACATCCACTCTTGGCACACTACTATGTAGAAACCCACAACTTGTTTACTAGTACCATTCCTAGAGGCAGTAAAGTTAATTTTTTGCTTACAGTGACAGAAAAACGATACGAATTCCCACCCATATATGTAGAGTGGCGGTCAAGGAAATAGGTTTCAAGGAACTTCAAGTTTCATGTTTTCCATGTTTTTATCCTTTTGTTGTGCCATAGGAGGATACACGAATGGTACATGTTTGTAACCTGACCTAACATTGACAACGTCCAACTTTCGGTACTTGCGGGTTTTATACTCGTCGTATACATGTACATACATACATATGTACATCGTCTTTCCCAGTGAGTAATAAAACAAACAACGAGCATGGCACATAGAAGATAAACTAAAATTAATTGAATAATTTCCCCATCCAACGCTGCAAACGTGACTGACTTATGCTAACATTTCAGGGTTTCACATATTAATCACAATCACAATTGCATAACAATGGACCGTAATATCTCCTTCCTGCTAATTGCCTGTGTTTGTGCATGCATTTACGCTCAAGAGAGTTCGTTTACTCACTCACTCACTCACTCACTCACTAACTCACTCACTGAATCACTGACTCACTCACTGACTCACTCACTCATTCATTCATTCATTCACTCACTCACTCACTCACTCACTCAGTGTGATTACAGCCACAATGCACCAAGCCAGGAATCGTCTACACGACATGCTTGAAATGCCCCATAAGGTTATTTAATTGTCAACCTTGTGAGAGAGTGAGTGTGCGTGTGAGTGAGTAAGTGAGTGAAAAAGTGAATAATCACGTGAATAAGTGAATGAGTGAGTGAGTGCATGTGTAAACATTTAAGCTACCCGTCAGTAAGACCCAGTCGAAATTAGAAACATCACCGAACAAAGCTGAAGTTGACATCGATCGATTCATCAACGACCTCTTGCGGAAGGTCAGTCATTCTCTCAGTTAATTTTAATCAGTCAGACAGTCAGTTAGCCAGTCAGTCAGTCAATTCGTTCATTTTACATTAAGTGGGTTATAAAATTTTAATACCTTTAGTTACTTGAACTTGAAAAAATAAAGCCCGGTGTTTCTGTACCTGACTCTATTTCACACTCACTTGTACCACACATTTACTGCCAAACAGAAAAAATACTATTGCAGACAAGAAGACAGACAGACAGACAGACAGACAGACAGACAGACAGACAGACAGACAGACAGACAGACAGACAGACAGACAGACAGACAGACAGACAGACAGACAGACAGACAGACAGACAAACAGACAGACAGACAGACAGACAGACAGACAGACCAACTAACTGTATGTGTGATTGACAGGTTAATGAACGCGACCTGATGATGATGTACCTGATGTCTGATCAGCCACTCTCGGCCACACCCAACATAAAGATGTTCAAGCAGCAGCCGTTTCAATGAGACAAACAGACAGACAGAGAGACAGACGGACAGGTGTATCAGTGGAATCTAATCTTCTCGCGATAACCGATTATTTATTGGCACTGGTATTTGCTGCACCTTTCATTTGAATTTAGGTAAAGGTAATAACAACAATTGTATTAATTATGGTATAGCCCATTTAACCTTCATAAACTTACGTATACTGCGATCAATAGTTTGCGCAAGTGATTCAAATGTTATCTCTAGAATTTCGGTCATTTATTTTAAAATTTAGTGAATTGAAATAAAATTATTTGAAGAATTGAAAATTGTAAACACATCCTTTTTAAACTTTTTCTCTTCATGAAAAAAAAACCTTCTCTGAGGAATGCCTCACAATAGTTTTACAGCCTTTGTGTAACCGATTAAACGCGGTATACATGTTTATGTATGTATACGTAAGTGTTACAAATTAAAGCAAAATTAGCTATGTTTGTGTGTGATAGCCTACCGATTTCGAAGTACCAGTGATTCTTATTCGAGCCTGATACGCTCAGCAGGCCGAAGCATATAATAAAAAATTGGGCCACACAAACTAAAATTTTACACATCACGCTTTTTTAAATCGGTACACCTAACATAAATTCACAAACAGTTTTGAAACGTTTACTCTTTCACTCACTCACTCGCTCACTCACTCACTCACTCACTCACTCACTCACTCACTCACTCACTCACTCACTCACTCACTCACTCACTCACTCACTCACTCACTCACTCACTCACTCACTCACTCACTCACTCACTCACTCACTCACTCACTCACTCACTCACTCACTCACTCACTCACTCACTCACTCACTCACTCACTCACTCACTCACTCACTCACTCACTCACTCACTCACTCACTCACTCACTCACTCACTCACTCACTCACTCACTCACTCACTCACTCACTCACTCACTCACTCACTCACTCACTCACTCACTCACTCACTCACTCACTCACTCACTCACTCACTCACTCACTCACTCACTCACTCACTCACTCACTCACTCACTCACTCACTCACTCACTCACTCACTCACTCTCACTCACTCACTCACTCACTCACTCACTCACTCACTCACTCACTCACTCACTCACTCACTCACTCACTCACTCACTCACTCACTCACTCACTCACTCACTCACTCACTCACTCACTCACTCACTCACTCACTCCCTCACTCACTTACTCACTCACTCACTCACTCACTCACTCACTCACTCACTCACTCACTCACTCACTCACTCACTCACTTGCTCGCACATTTTCGAATTCATGGCTCAATAAAACAGCTGTATATTTATGCGCCAACGCAAACATAAAACACACGGGGCACTTCAAAGCCCAAACACCGCGTTCTCTCTACTCCACTAAAACCTGAATTTATGCCTGCATTTGATTGCGTTACGATTCGCGCCCACCTATAAAACCAGACTGACTCAACGTAAATTTACTCACATAAAAGTCAACTTGTGAGATAAAAGTCAACTTGTGAGATAAAAGTCAACTTGTGAGATTAAAGTCAACTACAAAAGTATGTTTCGGTTAAGTGAAGTTATTGACTCAGTTCCATGTTACGGAAAAGGAATAGTTCTTTGATTCAAGCCATATACATATGAACAGCACTAAACTCGTAATACATGGTTTTGGGTAGTGACATGACTTAGCGTGCAATGGGTGACTTGTCTGACTGAACCTGAAACAAAGTTTATTTGAACTATCGAATCGAGTCATACAAACTGACTACAGAAAAGTGCATTAAGTTAGTTATGTAGTTACTGTATGTTTTCAGTCGAATGATGTTTTAGTCAGTAACTAATGAACAAATAAAGTAACAATTTAGATCATAAAAACTTGTTGTAGTCTCGCTAAAGTTTTGAGAACAGAAAAAAGCATTTCTTCAAGGCGTTTCGTGCATTTCAATGGATGCCTTTCTAACTAATTTTCCGAATATTTCAAACTAAACTAACAAACAAACTGGTGCCTTTTAGTCAGTGTAGCATTCAGTCAGGTTTCTAGTTAATAAACTTTTCGGTCATTCAGTCAATCAGTAAGTCATATGTATGTTCATACATCCAGTTGTTTGCTCATGGTTTCAAAGCAGTCAGTCAGTCAGTTAGTCAGTCTGTCTATCGTTTGGTCCTTTATTCCGTCAGTCAGTCAGTCAGTCAATTCAGTCAGTCAGTCAGTCAGTCAGTCAGTCAGTCAGTCAGTCAGTCAGTCAGTCAGTCAGTCAGTCAGTCACGTACAATGTAAGCGGCAAGCGTCTTTGAAATTCATTCAACACCATCCGTTGCACGACCGTTCATAGAGCCGAATCACCATAAACCGGGGGAAAATAAAAATTCGGAAAAAAACCAAATATTAAATTGAATTAATAGATTATATTGAAGGAAAAAACATTTTTAATGTGCGAAATTGAAATTAAATAACCGAAAATGTAAGTGGCGAAATTTTTACGTGGCTTAAAAAAAGTATTTGACAAAAAAAATTTCACGGAATTCAAAACTTTTAAAGACTTGCGAAATTTCTGTGAACGGGTAAATATCTACATTTATAACAAAATAATAATGAACGGAGCTGGTGATGAAGGTGCATTGCACGTGTATTCCCATACAAAATGGGTTTAATGCCCGTTGAATACAGCCACATTGTCTGACAACATTCAAGGCGAATTCCATTTCAATGCGACCCGAACCCGAACCCTACTAAATCGTAATCGGGCATTTAAACGAATAAACTGATTATAGCATTCGTACTTCAAGTCATTCACTTCGATCTAATTAATTTTTTTGTTATAAAATATCGCTTTCAAGAAGTATGGCTTTCCATAGCACCCGACATCGTTAATAGTGAAACTACATAACATCTGAATTCAAAGGTGAAACATGTTACGCTGCTTATTCTTTACTACTTGCTTTAATCATGAACTTTATTAATCATGCAATAAAAAAATAAACTTTAGTAAAAGGTTGGCCACCAGCCTGATCTTGACTATTGCATACCATTAACCGATCAACCTGTATGTACTTTTTTCAAACAATGCCAAAACAAGTTTAAGTAATAAAAATCTACATATTTGTATTCACCACTGAAATTTTATCTGATATTCTTTCATTATTCGTTCGTTAACAATTCAATTTTTTCACATTTCCACTCGTTGATTCAGTATTATTCATGCGCATCACCGCAAAAATAGTAGCTGAAAAAATCATCATTTATTGCGGTTTGATTTTTGTCGGTTCATTACTATTAGTTTTTGGTTCATAGTTCAGTGTACAAGAAAGTGAACGTACCAATTCAGGTTATTTTCTTTTCCTTTAGAACTTCCCACAACTAACAATATTTGAAGTTCGCGGGCCTTTGGACCGTTTAGTCGCTTGTTTTATAAGCCGCCAGGGGCAACTCCGTTGTCCTGTGTCATCTAACAGATTTCAATGCAGTACATACAAAACACAGAACGCTTGTGGATTGACAGCCCGTTGCCTTAACCACTTGTTTAAGTAGGCGACACACTTAAAATAAAAGAGTCATAAAATAATGTCTTCTTGTCAAACCACTTTGTAGTTTTTTTTTTATATTTCTTTGATTACACTGACTTAAAGATCAAGGAATGAATCATATTCTACAATCTGAGTCATCATGTACGTCACAGGTTTCTATTATATAAGTAAGTCAGTCAGTCAGTCAGTCAGTCAGTCAGTCAGTCAGTCAGTCAGTCAGTCAGTCAGTCAGTCAGTCAGTCAGTCAGTCAGTCAGTCAGTCAGTCAGTCAGTCAGTCAGTCAGTCAGTCAGTCAGTCAGTCAGTCAGTCAGTCAGTCAGTCAGTCAGTCAGTCAGTCAGTCAGTCAGTCAGTCAGTCAGTCAGTCAGTCAGTCAGTCAGTCAGTCAGTCAGTCAGTCAGTCAGTCAGTCAGTCAGTCAGTCAGTCAGTCAGTCAGTCAGTCTGTCAGTCAGTCAGTCAGTCAGTCAGTCAGTCAGTCAGTCAGTCAGTCCGTCAGTCAGTCAGTCAGTCAGTCAGTCAGGCAGTCAGTCAGTCAGTCAGTCAGTCAGTCAGTCAGTCAGTCAGTCAGTCAGTCAGTCAGTCAGTCAGTCAGTCAGTCAGTCAGTCAGTCAGTTAGTCAGTCAGTCAGTCAGTCAGTCAGTCAGTCAGTCAGTCAGTCAGTCAGGAAATTCGTTTGTTTATCGGTCCGACAGTCAGTAGTAAATCAATCAGTCAGTAAGTCAGGCAGTGAGTCAGTCAGTGAGTCAGTGAATCAATCAGTCAGTCAGTCAATCAGCCAGTCAGTCAGTCAGTTAGTGAGTGAAGTTAAGTCTCGGTTTATTGACCAGTCAACGACAAAGCCCGCAATCATTTTGTGGACTCACTCTTACTTACTGGGATAACGATTTTACGATTGAGTAGTTTTCGACCGCCAACTTTTACGACCGCTTTAGCAAACGCCGATTGCAGTTTATTGGAGATGATGGAAGAAGCAGTGGTTGGGTAAGACAATAAAATACTGAATGAGATCTTATACTTTTGTCGTCCACAACAACAACAACAACAACAACAACAACAACAACAACAACAACAACAACAACAACAACAACAACAACAACAGCAACAACAACAACAACAACAGCTAATTCGAAATGACATGGAAAGTCGTAAACGAGCATCATGCGCGCACCATCACTTTACGACCACTAAAACATACATGCATTACCTTTGAACGGGGGTACCTGCGCCCTCCCCACACCCCGAGCTCTCCCGAAAAACAATA
Organism: Daptonema setosum; assembly: GCA_964036265.1. Lineage (NCBI taxonomy): Eukaryota > Metazoa > Nematoda > Chromadorea > Monhysterida > Xyalidae > Daptonema > Daptonema setosum. Next base: position 30,292,473 of record OZ038445.1, on the reverse strand, counting down.
AATCCGTGTAATTCTGTCAATAATTTCGGAATTTTTAACTGCGCGCTCTCATCAGCACTGGCCGTAATAGTAAAGCAAGGATGACTGGATGCGCCGATTTCAAGTCATTAAAATGGTTGGTATGTAATGCGCCGCCCACTGCTAAGTCATACATTATGTAAGTACATACATACGTACGTACATATGTAAGAATATAGTTAATTGATAATCATGAAAACAATGATGGTATAACGGTTTCACCACAAGACGAAAACAACAACAACAACAACAACAACAACAACAACAACAACAACAACAACGACAACAATAGGTATACCTGCCGCCCGCGACCACCATCATTGCAAGAAGACCGTAAAAGTGTAACGCGCCTCGTGCAAGTTATTGTCGCCTAACCAGGCTGAGTACCCCCCCCCCCCCCCCTAGCAGGTACCTCCCCCCAACCTGAGCTCTCACTAACTCGACCACCTCGGCTACCGAACAATAATAAAACTCATATTGGTCGCATGTTTATTGTCTCATAAATGGAGCCGACACACGGGGCCAGTCCGACTCGAGTCCAGTTACAGAGTTAAGTGAACTGACTGACTGACTGACTCGCATTTACTGCCGACTACACCTACATATATCCATTGTCCACTTGGTTTCAACGACGAACCTTGCGTTCACAACAACAACAACAACAACAATAACAACAACAACAACAACCAAGAACAACAACAACAACAACAACAACAACAACAACAACAACAACGACAACAACAACAACAACAACAACAACAACAACAACAACAACAACAACAACAACAACAACAACAACAACAACAACAACAACAACAACAACAACAACAACAACAACAACAACAAAAGCAGCAATAACATAAAAAAGCAGACAATAACCAGCATGGGATTTGTTGAATTGAAAACTTTATTTTGACTCTATCAAACCGTATTTATAAAGAAAATTAAGTGACTTATTGTTCACACCGAACTCATCATTGAATCCACATCACCATGAAGTCACCAACTTATGCCACTGGATTACTCGTTATCCTTCTGAGTATATCATCACGGTTCATCATCGTCTGCGCGGTTGGTGGCATTCTGCATTTTTTCATTCATGTTCAGGTTTGACGGTTTCGATTAGGTTTCTATAAAAAATTTTATTCTAATGTGTCATCAGGTATAAAAGTAATAAAACACCACGAACTTACTAGAAGTGCAATGTAGCCCTTTTGAATGATCGAATGGGTTCGGCTTCCGTTTTTTCGATACTCAATTTGTATGGAGATTACAGTATTTGATATCGATCCATCAATCTTAAAAATCGATGTCTTCATTCATTGATCACAGGGTTGCATTCTGAGTTGTGTAAGAATTTTTTTGAATGTGCCTCATTGTTTCTTGATTAAGACATTTCTCTGCATGTACAGTTGCAAATATAGAGCTCAGTGGACGCTAGTCGCTACTCAATATATAGAATAATCAACCGCTGTATAATCATTTTATCAACAAGCAGAATGGAACATTTCAAATTAATTTTTGGTAATCAAATGTGAGTTTGATCAGCCAAAAGTTATATTTTCGTAATAATAAGCAGTGAATCTAGAATATATCATAAGCTTGTATTCCAGTTGATGCAGTCACTTAGTATTGCCTTTTATTCTGGCATGTATTCGGTTCCTTTGTCCATGCATATCTTTCTCGTGGAATTGTTTTCGACCCATTAGGTTTGTAATCATGCATATACAGTATAAATGCATACATACACATTCATGTACATCGTTTACCGTTGTTGTTGTTGTTGTTGTTGTTGTTGTTGTTGTTGTTATTGTTGTTGTTGTTGTTGTTGTTGTTGTTGTTGTTGTTGTTGTTGTTGTTGTTGTTGTTGTTGTTGTTGTTGTTGTTGTTGTTGTTGTTGTTGTTGTTGTTGTTGTTGTTGTTGTTGTTTTTTTTGTTGTTGTTGTTGTTGTTGTTGTTG
>OZ038445.1:30288846-30290295 GCA_964036265.1 Daptonema setosum | reverse complement strand
ATTGACTTGACTTATTTTGTGCGAGAACGGTCTCGTTCATACGAAATATTACACCTAAGTTCGTAACAAATGCTGATGTTTATCACTAAACCTGACAAAAACTGCATGCAAATTTTCTGCCTTGGCATAATAAGAATCAATAAAAAATAGACGACACTTATTAGCACGTCCGTGTACTGAACGGAAGGTCGTGGGTTCGAATCCTACTATGATACTTGAAATTTTCCAGTTTGGTATGACTAGAATTCGTTCACTATCACCTGTTTTGACAACTTCTTTCCCCCGCCACAACACCGGCAGTTGAGTCGTTTGGCGATCACGTAGATGACCAGACCCACGAAGATGGCACCCAGAAACGTACAGTACACCGGGATCAGGTTGAAGTCCGATGGTGCACTGGCATGCGAATTCGTCAGATCAGATCGCGCCGAACCATCCAGCGGGTCGTGCGGAATCAGGGGTGAACCTGAGTAATGCAATTCTTTTAACCCTAATTCGTCACTCACTCACTCACTCACTCACTCACTCACTCACTCACTCACTCACTCACTCACTCACTCACCTTCACAGATGGTGTCCATTTCACCCGAGCACTTTTTCAGAGTCGCCGAACCACCTGGACATTTTCGGCAGGCTCTGCATGCAATTGCACCAGCGTGCGGACTATGCGTGCCTGTAAGTGACTGACTGACTGACTGACTGACTGACTGACTGACTGACTATCTGACTGACTGACTGACTGACTGACTGACTGACTGACTGACTGACTGACTGACTGACTGACTGACTGACTGACTGACTGACTGACTGACTGACTGACTATCTGACTGACTGACTGACTGACTGACTGACTGACTGACTGACTGACTGACTGACTGACTGACTGACTGACTGACTGACTGACTGACTGACTGACTGACTGACTGACTGACTGACTGACTGACTGACTGACTGACTGACTGACTGATTGACTGAATCACTGACTGACTGAATCACTGACTGATTGACTTACTGACTGATTGACTGACTCACCAGACGGACAAGGCGCGCACACGGTATCATGCAAATGGTCACATGCCCTGAGAGTGTATTGACCCGGTGCACATTTACTGCATTCATAACACGCGAAACGATCGGCTGTTATTGATCGACCAAAGTAGCCTGAATCAGTGAGTGAGTGAGTGAGTGAGTGAGTGAGTGAGTGAGTGAGTGAGTGAGTGAGTGAGTGAGTGAGTGAGTGAGTGAGTGAGTGAGTGAGTGAGTGAGTGAGTGAGTGAGTGAGTGAGTGAGTGAGTGAGTGAGTGAGTGAGTGAGTGAGTGAGTGAGTGAGTGAGTGAGTGAGTGAGTGAGTGAGTGAGTGAGTGAGTGAGTGAGTGAGTGAGTGAGTGAGTGAGTGAGTGAGTGAGTGAGTGAGTGAGTGAGTGAGTGAGTGAGTGAGTGAGTGAGTGA
>OZ038445.1:30278846-30283846 GCA_964036265.1 Daptonema setosum | reverse complement strand
GCAGAGTTTTGAATAGCCGCAGCAGCACATCGGATCCAACATACATGTATTTTCATCCACTACTGTTCGATGGCTCTGAATCTAGAACAATGCTTCAGCCATGTTTTTGATTATAAGCCTAGTTTTAACCTACTATTTACATCAGGGCTGGTGTACTTAATTTAGAAGTGCTTTTTTAGGTGCCACTTAATTTTTTTTTCCATTTTAAAAGTGCCACTTTTGAATTTGTCGCCTAAAAATTAAGTGGCACTGAATTCGGTACTTAATTATTGTAGATATTGAAAGTATTGTAAATATTGTAGTAAAACTTTTCCTATAAGCAAAATTGGCTAAAAGTAAAGAATTTTGGATTCTGTCAATTTATCACTAAGAATTCCATAGTATTTTACATAGTTACAGAAAAAATTCTGGTACTAAAAGAAAAGTTTTACAAACAATAAGTGGCACTTAAAAAATGTCCCGTTTTTTCAAGTGCCACTTAATGAGGTACTTAATTCCCGGGACTTTTAGCCCTGGTACTTTTAATTAAGTAGACCAGCCCTGATTTACATGCTATTACCGACAATACTTATGTAGATTCGTAATTTTAAACATGAAATACAGTATAGGTTATTTTGTGGTGTGCAGGACTATGTGGCAACCAACTAATAAAGAACAGGTAATCCAAATGAACATGAGCTGCTACGGCACGTGTATCGTCATCTCTACCACCTTCATACCTGTGATCGTCCAGAATATCTGCTATTACCATCAATACATGCATTCATGATTCTAAACATGAACTAGAGTCTAGGTTAATGTCTGGTGCACAGGATTCTAAAGCAACACCAACCTATAATCAGTCGAATTTTTTGGTTACGACTTTTTTTAAGAACTTGTTGGTGTAAAACTTTTTCCGCACCCCAAGTTGCTGCTTCCGACCGCGCTATATATCCGAAGCTCGGATCGGCGAAAACTCAACTCCATCGTATAGAGTGTGTTCGTATGGACCCAGAAACTTCTTCAAAGTGCCGATCAACCTATTTAATAAATCCCATATGGCGGTCGGAAGCAGAAATTTAGGGTTGAGGAAAAGGTTTTACACAAAAAAAGTTCCTATAAAAGTCGTAACTAAAAAATTCCACTAAACTGTATGTACAAAGATAATCCAAATGAACATCCGCTTCCACGGCACTTGGCACCTGATCTCTGCCAGCACCAACTTCTGGAATCATCCACAACAACTGACATTATCGACAATACCTATTCTACATTCATGGTGGCTAAACATGAAACATGATAGTTTTGTGTTCATGATTCAAAAGTTTTCACCTACATATTAAGATAATGAACATGTGATGCCACGGCACCTGGTATCATGATCTCTGCCACCTCCGTACCTGCAATCGTGGCCAATACCTGCATTTCTGACCGACATTCGTGCGAGGCGCGCAAAAAACGCGAGATAAAGGCGCGCGGCCGTCCGCCCGTAGAGACGGGCCATAACGCGTCGACTAGTGCGGGGCTGCCCTTTGATCTATGCCGACATACATACTAGTACATATATTACATACATACATAACATACATATGTATGTATGTACATGCACATACATACAAATACAGGGTGGGCTAATGTCATCATGACCATGCGTGATGGAGTTGTGGTTTTTGTATGCAGGCACAGAGTTATGTAGGCAGGTGTAAATTAGTGATGGCATGAATCCACTGTGTTTGTATGTGATTGAAACAAACGAAAGTTAGAAGCAACTAAAAAATCAGAGACAAACATTAAACTATTCAGGGTGATTACCCAATTACGTTCTTATGACATACTTAACGGGCAGTATTACATTCGTAATTTCACAACTTCATGACAGACATTTTCCATTTTACGAGATAAATTTCCCTTTATACAATTTGTATTTCTGAAATTATCTTAAAAATATTTAGTTCACCCTGTAAGTGACGGAAAGGGGGGGGGGGGCGCAAAAATTTTAATGCGTTCGTCCCCCCCCCCTTCCCCCAGTGTCGAGCAGTCGTTAAGGTGGTTGGGGCACCCGCACGGTTTATTACCACAAGCAGGGGGGGGGGGGGGGGGGCAAAGGGGGCACGAGGGTTGATGACTCCTCCCATGTACTTTACCCTTCACATTGTCTGTAAACCAATGGCTATGCATGAATAGGTAGTAGTAAGGCTCAACTCATTCTTCGTTCTTACTGAACGACAAGTTCGAAAAGAAGTTCTTCGTCGATAGTTTGAGAAACCTTAGGACGGGGGGCTGACGTTCAACTACCCCCCCCCCCCTCCCCACTCTCATCGTTTCGAACAACAAGCCGATTTTATGTTCGACCATAAAATACAGCCAGCCAAGTAGTGGGAATCGAGATGGGCAGAAGTAGAGGAACCAAAATACGTATTATACTACAGACAAACTTACCAAAATACGTATTATACTACAGACAAACTTACCAAAATACATATTATACTACAGACAAACTTACCAAAATACATATTATACTACAGACAAACTTACCAAAATACATATTATACTACAGACAAACTAACCAATTGCATTCACTAAATTTGGAACAATAGAAAGCAAATCTAGATTTTAAATATAATCATCAGTTGATGATATTCAGTCTGACAGAGATACGAGTAGCGATTTATAAGTCCAAACGCGTACACCATTTAACCTTATTTACTTAAAAAACAGTATTGAATTGAAACCGTGCCAAACGACACATTTACTCGTTCGAAACCGAAGCTCAATGAAATCGTGGTGAATTAAATTGGAAGTGGAAAACTTCTACTTCTAGACCACAGGACATACTAACATGATATATTGAAGGTCATGTTATGATTTATTGTTTACTGCGAAGTGCGCTGGTGTGAACAACTAAACAAATTCGAAGATGTTTCACATGTCACACTTTTACAACCTTACCTTTAATAAACAGAAAGTTCTCAGTTCTGACGTTTGAATTCCCAAACCAAAACTACCAATGTGACTGTAACTATTTTATCAAAAAAACATGTACAAAAATAGTAAACAATTGTTTATAGCTGAATGAACAAACTGGACAACGGAGATTCAAGTTCCAAGACGTCCAGTTTGTTGTGCCCACGTCCCAAACTGGCTTCAGACTTAACAGAACCAGCTTAGTTTAGTGTAAATAACCTCTCGTTAGGTCTAAGGTGAAGTTGAATTATAAAGCCGTTGAACGGAAAAACAACCTGTTAATGTGGCATAACATTACTCACTGTCAGTCGCCAGACCAACTCAGTGAGTACATGTAACTTCCCGTCCACAATCAATACTTCATTAACTCATTCCGCCTAATCTGAACGTATAAATTGCTAGGAAAATGTCTTCTATAAACCTTAAGTGGAACAACATTGTCTTAATGTCGAAAGATATCAAGTATCAACTGATTTGTCGCTTGTCCAGTCTAGTTTAGTGCGTAGTACACCCCAGCATCGAAACCTGACTTGAGACGCCGAACCTGACGAGCTGCCCTGCTTTTTAGTTTCTGCCCTTGCGGATACGGTAACTCTGAGGACCTACGTATGATGTACCGACCGTAACCAATACCCTGAAACTAAATACATACAATTATCCAACTACATACAACCCGTTAAATTAAGAACGACACGACACTTGAGCCAGTAATGGTAGTGTCATTACTCCTAATGTGCCCGTCCCATCCGAACGACGGCGAAACGGGCATAAAATGTGGATGGCATGTACTGTAATGTCATGTTATGTAATGTCATGTTATGTAATGTGGCTCGGATACGCCCATTTGTTCCATTCGTTCATGATAGGCCCTCGGGTATATGAAACCATTCGACCATAATTGTGCCCACGGGCGGATGAGCTCATTTCCCAAAGGGAGAGAAATTTCGTCAAAGAAGGAGGGAATTGGCAGTTTTCAGGCCATTTTACCGACACCTTAGCGAACAAATTTTACTTTTTGAAATTGCCAAAGAGGCGGGAATTCCACTTTTCCCACCACTTCTCGTCCGCTAGGTGATTGTGCCCGTTCCATCGTGGTTGGTGGTACATGACAATAGTCGACTGGTTGAAATCGCAACCACTGAGCATTGGTGTCGGTGGACATCGGGATTTGAATGTCATGACCATTGAGACTTCGGATTCAGTGGGTTGATGCAAAGGATCGTTCGTTTTGTAATGGGTGGTCAGACCGACTGTTGAAGTACTGGGTGACCTGTTTGATAACAAGTTGTTGGTCGTCGAGGAACAAGAAGGCACATGTTGCCGAGAAGAGAATGATAATGGTGAATATGCAGTATACAGTAAAAATTATGTAGGAAAGGAGAAAGAAAGGATAATCAGTTATAATGGTAGTGAAGGTTTGTAATGACGACTAGATGAGATTAAACGGGTCAAGAATTGTAAACATATTTACTTTGGAAAAATTACTTTATTGTCAAGTGTGATTTAAATAGATTTGTACAAGTACTGTAGGTCAGCAAAAACTACGTAATCTCCCTCTGACTGGATGATTGTATTCAAAGCATTAACCATAAATTTTACAGATTTTCCGGTAAACCGAAATTTTAAAGATTTTCTGGTTGTTATCGTGCGGTCAAAGCTTGATCAACCAGAAAGTTTGTCAAAATGTCTTTCATGGTTAAACAAATCAATCCAATGAGTAAATTCAGAGTCCGCGCTTCTTCCTTAACTGCACAGCCTTAACATAGAGCATGCATTTCAATAAAAAACCGTTATTAAGATACTTTCATTGTTGCAGTTACATACAATATATTATCTTACGGTACCCTTCCTACCGATTGCTTCCATCCACACAGCGTTCCGTCCACACAGGTGTCATACAAAACATCGTAAACCGGTGTTGGTGACCTTAAACAGCTAAACCGATCGTAAAGTGAATCGACAATCAAATCACCAGTGCCACCAGATCAAATGAGGCGTGAGAATGGACATATAAAAATTTGGTTGCGGTGCACTGAAGGTGGTTGTAAACGTATGTA
>OZ038445.1:30253214-30273646 GCA_964036265.1 Daptonema setosum | reverse complement strand
GGAGTTTTTTGGGTGCTTTACTCAACACTTTGAGAGTATCGAAATGACGTTTCACTGGGGCAGACATGTTCATTTATATGAGGCTGATAGGCAGCCCTATTTATACTGATACGCTATGCTAACCTGATCATCAGGAAAAATGGCCGTTCTCATGCGCATAGACTCGCACGTGGATGGCTCCAAGTCGAGCACTAGATAACCATATGGGTTCTGGCACGCGTCATCAAAAGCCTCAATCACTGCTTTTTGGTATCCTGGAAATATTTGACGCGCTATATTAAGTAACTGTAGTCTATCACTGGGATTTTTCATAAGAATAATGTAGTGACTATTAATACGTGCGTTTCTCAAATTATTATAAAATAAATTTTGCACAATGTGAATAACTGAAAGATGAAGGTGATGACTACATTGAGAAAATAGTTGACAAAGTTTATCTTTGGAATAACTCAGCATTAAATCATCACAAATCAACAACTTTGGTTTCGAGTTTTTAAATAGTTCCATATCGGGTACCCCTTCTATCATAATTACATTAGGCGGCATATGTTTGTATGCATCTTGATAAATGCCGTACGCCCAATAAATTTCTTCGGGTGGTGGACTAATCAATGTCATGGCATGATTTATGAATTTCAATGCCCAACACGTTTTCCCACATTTTGTGCCAGCACTCAAGACTGCAGTAAATGGTGCGTGAAACTCCATATCTGTAGGTGGCCTTGATTTACTGGCCTTTATATAGGCGGCCAATGGGGCCTACATATAAATGGTGAAACACAAATGGTAATACACTCACAAATAACCAAATGGCAAACATCGATATCCTGACGTGACCGCACACTTGTCATAGACAAATGCGTAGCGTTTACACGCGTTTTTTGTCACAATGTCATGATTCTTTTGTCTCACAATCTGTGGACGCACAACATCAATTTTTTCGTCCTCTTTTTTCATATGAGCATGCATCATTTTTTTCATGCTTTCGAAATTCAATTGTTTTGATGTCTCACTGTCAATCGTGAAACCACGAATTTTTACACAAAATTTACCATTTGCCGTTTTATATGCATATTGCTTGGGACCTAAACTGACAAACTCTTGGATGTAAGATCCGTCAAGCTCGTCCGTCATGGAACCCAAGAATGAACCCAACGGTACATGATATGCATCATTCGGCTTTTCTAAATAAATTACGGAGTCTGTATCCATGTAAAGAACACGCTCGGCGAGCGGTTCTAAAAATGAGTACAAATGCAAACGCGCCTGTGCTGTCACCCAAGCGGCGATCACCACAGACGTGTTCGGCAACTCCTCCGTATACTCATCAATCTTTCGATATGAAACACTCACCATGGTCGGACTGACAATGGTGACGTCACATATCTCATTCGTGTCATCAAAAATCGTTGCGAAATATTCATCAGCGTCTGTGAAAAACAGCTTTTTGGTCAGCGTGGACCTTTGTCCCAGCTTACCCCAAAAACTATTCAAGCACAACTTCGAAAGAAACCGGAGACCCGGATTTCCTTCCTCACTGATTTTCTCGGCATCCAGCTTAATGCCTTCATGTGCCTCATAATCACTCAAATACTTTGCACGCTCTTCTGTCGTCTTGCACTCACGTGGCCAACCTGACGCTTCTTGCTTCTTTTGTAGAAACGCGTCAATGTAACCGGCAAACATGCCGGTCTCACCTTCTGACCACTCCTCGTAATGATAGACTTCTGCTATCTCGCGAACCTTGTATCCACGCTTGATGGCCGCGTAAACTTCACATGTCGCGTATACACCCCACCAAGACCGTTCAACATCGTTGTGGTCGCACACATCCTGTCTGATCTCAGCGCACGACCGACATAAATGGAACAGCAACTTGCCACCGACACGATGTGGCAACACCGGATGAAGCAGCTTCTTTGGCGGCGTGATGTGTAACTGAAAATAACAATGTATGAGTATATTTTATCAACCGCCACTATGTACATACATATGTAAACCTATTGACTGAAAAAGCGGATAGCTAATTGTTGTTATTATGATTGATTAGCTGTCTTAAATAAATAAATAAAGTAAATAAATGAATTAGAAAAAAAATAAAGTAAAAAAAATAAGCGAAAAAATACAAACCTTGATCATTCCATGATACGGCTCGTCGTCCAACGGCTTGAAACCTTCCGTGTAGATCGTCGGATGTGAAATGGGGAATTTTCCCCATTTACACACATACGGATATAGCGAGCATATGTCGGCGTACCGAATCTGCTCGTCATCTTCAGCCACATGCCATAATTTTCGGCAATTTGTTCTTCCGCCAAAAAATCCTTCGCGCGGATCTAACGGATCATGAATCTCCACCCCATCGAAGAAATCACGCATTTCTTGACTGGCCTTCAACTCAGCATCGAGCTCACACCCCCATTTCGTGATGACGGTGAATCCTGCAATGAATGAATGAATGAATGAATGAATGAATGAGCAAATAATTACCTAAAGAATAAATTGAATAAATAAAAAAAATGAATGAATGAATGAATAAAAAACGGTACATACCTGATTTACGGAGCTCGGCCTCCTTGATTTGTGTGTCCTCATACGCCTCATGAGCCGTCTTGTTGGACTTTGGCAACTTGGCATCGCGCTGTTTGATGCATTTCGGACACCCGTGATAAATGTCGCCGTGAAACTCGTACACTACACGCGGATTCTGCCGATCCTGACCGTCCACTTTGTAATTGCCGATTCTCACTTCTCGACCGTTTCGGGCATGTTGAATGTCAACACCCTGACTGTGACTTAGCCACTTGAGCCACTTGATGGCCGTTACCGATTGTTGTTCGGATGCACGATACCCTCGATGTGGCACGGTACCAATTGTCTCGTTGTCGGGAAGAAAGTTCTTCCTGTATATGGCCATGCACATACTTGCCAACGTCGTCGAATTGGCGAACGGATCCATGTCTTGCTCCTGTAAGTAATAAAAAATATATACACTGATTATTAAATTATGTTCTGACTGACTGACTGTATACATTTGCAACCGTACGATAACACACGAACACTGACTGACTGTAATGTATACATTTGTAAACCATCTGACTATACCATATCGTACACGCTCATTGACATACTGACTGACTGACTGACTGTACTGCATAAAAATGTAAACCAACTGAATACGATAACACACACGAGCGCTGACTGACTGTAATGCATACCTTTGTAAACCAATTGACTATAACGCACTGGCTGACTGAAAAATATAAAATAATGAATGTAAAAAACAAACCTTTATTACCACGTCCCTGAAACGCATTGCGCCTTCGGCCAACACTTCTACGTCCATTTCGCAATACTTGACGAGTTCGGCTTGGAAGTCAAACTCGTCTTTCTCGTGTGCCGCGTACCATTCGCTGAACTCGGCCGCTTGTTTTGGCTTCATGTGCTTGAAACCATAAAACCTGAAAATACATAATGAGTGAGTGAGTGAGTGAGTGAGTGAGTGAGTGAGTGAGTGAGTGAGTGAGTGAGTGAGTGAGTGAGTGAGTGAGTGAGTGAGTGAGTGAGTGAGTGAGTGAGTGAGTGAACGATAACCAACTTTTTATCCGGCAACCCTTGTTGTACGATGGTCCAATTGGCCTTCGTGTTGTACAAATGCGGGAAATGTCCTTTGCATCCCTTGAAACCCATTGCCGCCGGCAACATCGCCAAACTGATCGGCATGTACGAATACGTGTCGAGCATTGTCACACCCATGAACGACAATTTTATTATCTCCATGCCGTTTTGAATTATTGTTGGCGCCTGGCACTGCTTGTGGATGTATTGAAGCACGAACTGTGCATCGAATCCTGCAAATAAATGAATTTATTAGTAAACGTTTAAACCTAAACAAGAATATAAAAGCAATTATAAACACTGTAAAAATATAATTAACTGTAAAAACAAAACTGAAAAAACGTAAACACTAAAATGATAACCAACCTTTAGCATTGTGTGCCATCGCGACACATCCTTTGTTGGCGTCCGTGAACAACCATCTACAAAACTGTTCGAGCGAGTCATCGCCCTTGAACACATGGTCACGTTGACCACATGTTTTACATGCCGGTTCATGTCGACACTTGTCGCAAATCTGTAATAAAAATATGTGTTTACATGTATAAACTGATTATATAAAATGATTAATGTATAAACTGACGTTGTACGTAAACTGACTGACGTAATAAAACATTTTCTGATTAATCTAATAAATATACCAACCTTTTTTGCGCACACCAAATTGACGTGATGTTTCAGCACATCACCGTGATCTGTCGTGTCGACCACCTCTTCTTGCGTTGTTTCCATGTCATAGAAAACCAGCCCTTTGCACACCTTTTCGGGCTCAATCTGCTGCATATGACACAAATGTTGCGTGTTGCTGTCGTACATATCACCACACTGACCGCACTTGGTCTTACCGCACTCGTGTTCGTGATCCGTACGGTAACACACACCGCATTTACATTTTTTGTAAATGTCACACGTTGTGTCGACTCGAGCGCGCTTGGACTGAAAATAAAATGCATAAAAATATGTAATACAAAGTACAAATGCTATGAAAACAATAAACTTTAACTGTTATAAAGAAATCAAAACTATAAAACAATACTCACCGTTCCGGCGCTCTCCTTCTTGTGGTTCTCGTAACACGACTGATTGGCAAACCATCGACCACAATCGTCACATGTCAACGGTCCGGTCCTGTCACACACGCCCACTTCGAAACAGCATGGGCATCTGAAATGTATGTAGATTATGACTCACTGACTGTAAATATGTACATACTTATGTCATTGATTATAAAATGTAAAATAATATTACAATATACCACTGTATGACATATTATAATAAAAAATTACAAATAGTAAAACACTGACCTTTCACCACACTTTGTGTGCCTCCGTTTGTGATGATACGACTTGTTACATTTGTCGCACCAATAATCTCCAAACATGCCTGGCACCGATCCAAGCACATCGAAATGTTTGTTGCCGTGCAACAAACTCAACGTGGGGCCATCGCCCTCGTCGTACACGCAATGCATCATGTTTTCTTTCGAAAACACCTGCAAATATTAAATGGTTATGACTTGAATTTGACAAAACGTTAACAATAATAAATTCAATGAAAAATGAAGAAAATTACTCACCCGTATACGATATGCCTTCAGCTGATCCGTCTGATGCATCTGCTTCAATTCGGGCAATCCATAATGACCTTCTCGCTTCTCCAACTTAGCATCAGCCATCAACTGCTTGGCCATCTCGCGTTGTTTTGTGCACTTGCTTTTGTCACCCCGTGCCACCGTCTTGTATAGCGTCATGGCTGAAAATATAATAAATTGTAAGAACTACACAGTAATATGTTTTAATAAAAACTTGAAAAACATACACGACGACTAAAAACTTTCCTAATACGTATATTTTAAAACCATGATTTAATGAGAAAGAATGCAAATGAATAATGTACATACCTTTTTGGCTGTCTTTCTTGTGCACATGAGTCTTGGCCGTTATGAGCGCCCTCGCAAGACACGTGTTGTCATTGTTCTCGATCTTCATGATCGAACTACCATGCCCGCCTGACCGGTCATCAGTCCAGTCCTGTAACGTTGCATACTTGCGTGGTTTGCCACCACTGCCTTCTGTGTCCTCAATCGATGTAACCTGCCAAACCATGGCATCGTCGGCACGGTACACCTCATTCGACTGCAGCACTTTCTTCATCAACTCGATGATCGTGAACGGCGACCAATGTCGCCTGTATCGGAACGGCATGACTACCGGCTTGTCGATCGCCGGATGACGGATACATATGCCAACTTTCGATGACCCTGGCACATCCGCCACTCGGTCTAGCACGTTCTTCATGGCCTGAAATTATGAACGTGATGAAAAACACATCCTGTAAATCGACATTCATATGATACACACCCTGTAATACGCAAACGCATATGTATGCTGACTGACTGACATGTACATCTGTAAACCAAATGAATACGATAACGCATATGTACATATGTACGCTGACTGACTGAAATATACATTTGTAAACCAAAATGACTGACCGATAAATATGAAAAAATACTCACCTCTACCATGAATCCGTCCAAGTTCTCGACGTTGTCCAAACCGTGGAACTGCACATCGAACGCGGCTCCTGTTGTTCTCAGCCGCACGACACGCTGTTCATATTGACGACCAATGTCGATATGGTCGTTGATGTTTCCGCCAAAAAATGGCTGACCATCGAAATACTCGCTGAACTGTTCGTAATCGTCTTCGACGATACCGATATGATGAACCCAGTCATCGTCCAATTCATCGATTGATGAATAATCGTCCGGTAATGCTGTGAATACGTCGCCCGGCTTCATTTTATCTGAAAGTATAATTGGTTGGAACAAATAAATGCGGTGACTAATGTGATCACGACAAACAAAGAATGATTTCAAAACCCCATATGTTTATCTCAATAGCATATTTTCCCCTGAACTTTGATAATGAAAACTTGATTGACATGACATCACTATTTTTACATACGGAGCTAATAAATGCGGTGACAGCTCTGATGATGACAAACAATGAATGATTACGAGTTCAAGTGTCAACATGTTATCTGGTGACAACTTCATTAGCATATTTCGCCATACCCTGACTTGACTTGATTAACCACAACATTCGTACAGTACATGACGTCACTATTTTTTATGAGTGAGTGAGCGATTGAGTGAGTGAGTGAGTGAGTGAGTGAGTGAGTGAGTGAGTGAGTGAGTGAGTGAGTGAGTGAGTGAGTGAGTGGGTGAGTGGGTGAGCTAGTGAATGAGTGAGTGAGTGAGTGAGTGAGTGTACTGTATGTACCAGCTAAGTTAAGTCATGTCCCAACATGTTTATCTGGTGACACCTCATTAGCATGTTTCACAATATCTTGATCACCGTTGGTTACCCACAACAATCATCATGACATCATAGTAGGATTACGTTTCACAACCACTGATTACAATCGTATGTAATAAAAACAAACTTTTGTGTCCTTTCCGTTTTCATGTCCCATCATGTCAACCTCATTAGCATATTTCGTAATACTAGGACACCCTTTCCCTCCCCCAAAAGTAAAAAACAGTATGACATCATAGTAGGATCGTCCATTAGCCCCAAAAAACATTCGTACAAACCTACCATTATCCTGATAGGGTTGGTTTTCGCAATAGATAATTAACCAAAACCATAACATTCGTACAAATCCATTGTAGGTTTGGCGCCAGATTAGCGACAGTATAAATATCCTACATCAGCTAACGGAAGCAATCATTCACCATGCTACCGGATATATTGACCAATGAATCGCAACGAAGTATAGTGATTGAACAATTTGTTCAGCACTATATGGTAGCGATATGGACTTGTGTACAGCCGAAAAAAATGTATATTTGTGGCTGTCAAGAAACGACAGTACAATATCATATTTGTACTTTACCCACTGCACAGTTTCTTCGTCATATTTGGCCGAATCTTCCAAGTTCGGTTTTTGAAAACAGAGAACTTTGGGTAAACTTCAAAAATTCGATTGTACAGTCGGTGATTAGCCGTGAATATATGATAAATGTATTATTTGGAAAGTCAAAAAACCAAATAATGCGTATGTCATATAACCATTTATTGGATGCTATACATAGGTTCGAAGAAGAAATGGTAGAATAGGGTGAAATGTACATTGTACATAGGCCATTGGCCACCTACTATGAATGGACGTTACTAGGTTTGTGGTTTTTTCAACTGTTTCATTACGAATGTTTAGGCTTCGAGTTGAGGCTAGATAGGATACATAGGCTAGGATTTTCCTGTCAATCTCATTCACTTGCTAACTATCTTCAACACACCATGTTCGTTACCAACAGTGCATACGTCCACATCTATAATGGTCACATTGACCAGGGCCAATACCGGACGAAGAACAAGTTCTCGTCCGTTGTTACGTACGCCGAGGTGGTGCGCCTCGTCAACTTTGTTGAGGCCAATGAAAAGGCCCGGAAGGCCCAGAAGGTTGGTTTTTTTTTACTTAATGGTGTGAGTGAGTGAGTGAGTGAGTGAGTGACTGAGTGAGTGAGTGAGTGAGTGAGTGAGTGAGTGAGTGAGTGAGTGAGTGAGTGAGTGAGTGAGTGAGTGAGTGAGTGAGTGAGTGAGTGAGTGAGTCAGTGAGTCAGTGAGTTAGGAATTTTTTCTTTCAGGATGGCCGGGTCAAGTTGTGGGCCGCCACATCGTGGGTTGTCGGTCGCCGGGCAAGCGGATCGCCCGTGCGGGGCGTGATGGTGGTGGTGGGGGAAAGGAGGCCGGGTGCTGACCATGTACCCGGCAGAGCGTGTGTCGCTGTGAGTCGGCGAAAGTTTTTGTTTTTTTATTTTGATCCAGAAATGGATCCTTACCCGAACCCAACGGCCCTCTTCAGGGCCACCAAATTGTCGCAAGACAATTAAATTTTATGTTTATTTTCTGTTTCATGATTTTTTATAACATTTCTCTAACCATTAATCCGCGTTTATGTATCCTTTTTCTCTATCAGTAAGCATCCTAACATATGTATTCTAAAAAATAACAATGTGGCCACTAGGGCATCTCATTTCTATGCAAGCTTAATTTCCCTCTCTTTTCAATGTGTTGCATTTTATTCTGTATTCCAATTTATTTTATTTCAGATTGATGTGTCTTTTTCATTTGTTATAATTTTCATATTACATTCTATTTCAGGAGATCCAAATAGCAACAACAACAATGACAACAACAACAACAACAACAACAACAACAACAACAACAACAACAACAACAACAACAGCAACAACAACAACAACAACAACAAGACGCAAAGTTAGTGAGTGAGTGAGTGAGTGAGTGAGTGAGTGAGTGAGTGAGTGAGTGAGTGAGTGAGTGAGTGAGTGAGTGAGTGAGTGAGTGAGTGAGTGAGTGAGTGTGTGAGTGAGTGAGTGAGTGAGTGAGTGAGTGAGTGAGTGAGTGAGGGAGTGAGTGAGTGAGTGAGTGAGTGAGTGAGTGAGTGAGTGAGTGAGTGAGTGAGTGAGTGAGTGAGTGAGTGAGTGGGTGAGTGAGTGAGTGAGTGAGTGAGTGAGTGAGTGGGTGAGTGAGTGAGTGAGTGAGTGAGTGAGTGAGTGAGTGAGTGAGTGAGTGAGTGAGTGAGTGAGTGAGTGAGTGCGTGAGTGAGTGAGTGAGTGAGAGAGTGCGTGAGTGAGTGAGTGAGTGAGTGAGTGAGTGAGTGAGTGAGTGAATGCTTTATTTTTTAGGTAGGACAGCGACTGGCCGCAATAGGCACTCGTTGGGGGGTGGCCTGGCGACTGAGGGCCATCAGTCGCCAATTTTAGGTTGGCGTGTGAGTGAGTGAGTGAGTGAGTGAGTGAGTGAGTGAGTGAGTGAGTGAGTGAGTGAGTGAGTGAGTGAGTGAGTGAGTGAGTGAGTGAGTGAGTGAGTGAGTGAGTGAGTGTCTGAGTGCGTGTATGAGTGTGTGATTGTTTCAGGCAACCAGCCCCAGCCACCCCCCCCCCCCCTGTCGCAACAACAACAACAACAACAACAACAACAACAACAACACCACATTTTGGATTTAGGGTTTCAAGTGAGTTGTTTTCCCATATTTTTTATTTTTATTATTCTCTTATTTATTTATTTTAATTATCGTGTACATATTTTATGCGCGCTCGGATTTTTGCACGCTCCGCGTTTATTTATTTTAATTTTTTATTCTGTTTTTTATACAGAAGCCTTTTCCCCCAATGGTGGGATGAGTCACCGTAGGTTAGGGGGTGGAGGGGGGAGGAAGGGGCAGGCAAGGGGGAGACGAGGGGGTGGGGTACTCTGGCGAGTTGTAACTCGCCAGATCCCCACCCCGTACTACTTATTATGTGTCCTACTCCTACAGTTTATATAAAGCTGTTAGAGTGTATTATATACTGTTATAGAATTTATAATGAAATCGTAAATAAATCACTTTTACTGACAAAATTTCATTATAACGTTTGTTTGTAATATATTTTACTGTTATATGTATGTACACAAAATAGAAGTAGTTGTAATAAGAAGCAAACAAATGCTGTTTTAAAAATAATGCAAATAAAAAAACATAAATTACATAAATATAACGTGGCGTGAAAATCTCAATCACGTAATGTTTACTAGTCTCAACCTGTTATATCATTCCATTATTTCATTTTCCACTGTCTCCTGTTATTAGAAATAAACTAAATGTTCCTGGATTTTCGGACAATATTTGAAATAAAAACTGACAGAATGATTTATTGGCGGAAACATAACTCCTCGCGCTCGCTAATAAAATCAACTGTTAGATAATTAATTGTCGGCTCGGCTGCTCTAGAAATTCCAGGTAAGTAGCTAGACTGTTGGTCATCCCGGATCGTGAAACTGGTTCCGTGCGGCCACATAACCATTAGCGGATCAATGTTGAGCTTATTTTTTGACAAAAATATCCTAGTTTCACATTCAGAGCTAAACCCAATAAAACACTTTGCTCATTTGATATGTGATTATTGCCAGCTGATTATGGGAACATAATCATCTAATAGGAGAATATCTCCGTTCTGGACTCCGATAAGCAAAACCAAGCAAATAGAGCCTAATCTGGGGACGGATGTCTGATCGACCGAAATGGAAACAATTAA
Organism: Daptonema setosum; assembly: GCA_964036265.1. Classification (NCBI taxonomy): domain Eukaryota; kingdom Metazoa; phylum Nematoda; class Chromadorea; order Monhysterida; family Xyalidae; genus Daptonema; species Daptonema setosum. Next base: position 30,262,923 of record OZ038445.1, on the reverse strand, counting down.
GTAGCCCCAGATTGGGTGTGACTCTGGATAGAAACAAACTGAGCGATCAAATACAATCTGAAGAGTCGTCAAACCGTTTGCTTAAATTACGAACACTAGGAAACTTGTTGACATACAGAAATGAGAATGGAACGAAATCAGAAATTCAAAACAATCCAACGTGAGAATGATGAAAAGAAGGGCAATAAAACAGAAATTTGTACGGAAGGAGAAGGGACGGAAGATTGAAAAGGGAAAGTTAAACACGAGAAGCTAATAAACAAAGCACAAAAGTACAAAAGATTCGTAGACGGAAATGTGGCAGAGATCAGAATGGATGTGGAATAGTAAGAAAAATGTAGAGTGCAATATGCAGTATTTAACAAAATAGGGTCGCTGAGTTTCGCCAAAGTTTTGGCTGAGCCAAACTGAGTCTAATCGGTTAGTCAAACCCCAAACTTGAGTAATTTTTGCTTTATTTTCTATTGTACACCCAGAAGTCATCCAGACCCTTGTAATTGACGGCCGGAATCGTGGCGGGGGGTGGTGTCACGGCTTTGGTAGTTGGCGGTTTGGTCGGTGCTTTGGTCGTCGGCTTGGTAGGTGGTTTAGTCTCATCTCTGAAACAACAACATAAAGTGAGGTAAATTGGTCTGATAGATTAAGGATAAACAAGGTATCGTTTCAAATTGTGCATTTCCAATCGGGTTGTTAAGCTCAGACGAAGTTTCCCATGTCAAATGTTACTTTACCGGAGTTCATGAGATCACGGAGGGAATCATGCCGGGCGTAAGCGAATATTGGGTTCAAGCAAGCAATAAACTGAGTTAAAATGCAATTCTTTGACCAAGGATCATGGAGCAAGCGATTAAGTTTGTACTTCATGTTCAATTGTCTTGATTTTTATTCATTATTAGGTGACTTTACCCAAACACAGGGTCATAATACAGAGGAGAAGCACAAAAATAGCACGGTAGGGACCAGCGGTAGAAGGAGCAAATGTGGACGAAACATATGTAAGGACAAGTAAAACAAGTTAAGCTTTGGGATCACAATCATTTTCATACAAAATCGAATAACGTTCACCATGCTCAAACTAAAGATCAAAGCAAGTTACATATAAATGAGGAATGAACGGAGATTACTTTTCGTTGAATATCTCACTGTATACCATAGGCATACCATACCGAAACTAAGGATCATGCATCAGTTGTACTTACAAAGATACCTGGGGAAAATGATTCTAAAGCACACTGGCTTTAGTCTACGAAGGTAATGTGACTATTGTTGTAAACCTCCAGAGTAATATTTCATGATTCACATTACCCTCTGACTGGCCTTCAAGCGCACACACCACATTGAATGGAATGCAAATGGATTATCAGGTGAGTATATGTGGCTGTGTTCCATGTCACCGTGACTCTGTTTTGCTTCCAAGATGATCAAAATTTTCAGAAGTAGAGGATCAAACCGCAATGGTAAAATCTATAACAGGGCATGCAGGAACGCAAATTTCCAAAACTCAGAAATTTTCCTAGAATTTCTCCCATACACCATTTTCCATACAGGTGGGTAATAACTGAAATACCACCGCTGCGCGGGCCTAACGCCTTACGTTAGGTAATCGGGGGTTAACGGACAGTAAAACTTCATATGGAATATAATTTTGGTGACAGAAATTTTTGGCGTTTGGTAAAAATTCTAGAAAAATTTCTGGGTTTTGTATTTTTGCTGCAGGAACACTGCTTCAATGCCCAATACTGAGCAAAGTTCATTATCAAACTCAATTTACTCTTCTTTCGAGCTGCCACCGGTGCCGTCAAATCCAACGCAAGCCATCTTGCGATCTCCGGTATCAATCACGTGGCAATACTTCTGTAAGTGAGTGAGTGAGTGAGTGAGTAAGCGAGTGAGAGAAGGATTGAGTGAGGGAGTGAGTAAAGTAGTGAGTGAGAGAAGGATTGAGTGAGGGAGTGAGTAAAGTAGTGAGTGAGAGAAGGATTGAGTGAGTGAGTGGGTTAAAAATGAGAGAGTGAGTGACTGAGTGAGTGAGTGAGTGAGTGAGTGAGTGAGTGAGTGAGTGAGTGAGTGAGTGAGTGAGTGAGTGAGTGAGGCAGATTTACAAAAGCGACCCCATTTTCAACCAAAACGCGTACCATGCACCATTGTTCTTTTCGACAAAATGACCACAGATTTTTATTTTGGGCGCCAGTTTGAATTTGGATTGAGAATGTGAGCCACTTCAAAAACAACTTGAAGAAATAAATTGAATAAAAAATTTGGGGGAAACTGATTGAAGGAAAAAAAATGATAGTTTCAGCAATGTTGGAACTATATAATAATTTTCTTTTGTTTGTCTCCATGTGATATTACGATATAGCCCGTGTTATATTGCGTGTCTGCTGAATTTTTTATTTTCGTGCGAGCTCGGGTTTTTTGGGCCAATCACGTCGGGGGCAGACTACACAAAAACCCTAATTGACGAAAAACTAGTCGTTCGAGGTTCATTGGTCCCCTGAAATCGTCTGTGATTTTTTCTACTCCAGAAATTGATTAATTTCGGTCCCTCCACCGTGCAAAATTCTGAAGAAAGCATATGAAGAAACAAGCATTACGCCGCCCGGCCGCCGAGCTAAATTCGACCCAAAATAAACCGTTTCTCAAAATTAAAAAAAATCTGATGTTTTCAGGAAGTCAATAAACCCTCGGAAAAGTTTTCATAAAGTTAAAGTTATAGTCAGCCACCGACGTCAACAGCTCGAGTGGACTGCGTGCACTATAACACGGGGGCTTATACACGCGCATGCATTATAACACGCGCTAATATTCAAAACAATCAACAGTAGTGGGACGAGCCGAGTGGGCCCAGAAAAATGAATTCAACGGTTTTTCGGTTAGATTGCAGTCTCTGTTTCGGTTGTTGTTTCGGTGTGATTACGTGCGGGGCTTAATAGTAGGTTTCCAACAGAGGTGAGAAGATTTCAGATTTTTTCAGACGTCAGAAAGTCTCAAATTACCCGATACAGGAATTTAGAGAAAATATCAGGCTCGAAAGCTATTATAAATGTGTGTGCTTGAACCTAAAAAGTTGATATATTGGGATTCCCCGCTCAGTTTGAGTTTTGGGGCTAATTCTATATTCGTTTTTATGTCAGTTGAGTCCATTTACTTATTAATAGTTTTTGACTATTGTGACTACTATGACGGTGTCATATTTTAACATGTTTATTGACAACCGAAGCGATTCCTTTGAATTTCCATGTAAATGTGGTCATTTCGTCGAAAGGAAAAAAATGGTGTATGGTACACGTTTTGGTTGAAAATGGGGTCGCTTTTAAAAATCTGCGTGAGTGAGTGAGTGAGTAAGTGATTGAGTGAGTGAGTGAGTGAGTGAGTGAGTGAGTGAGTGAGTGAGTGAGTGAAAGAGTGAGTTAGTGAGTGAGTGAGTGAGTGAGTGAGTGAGTGAGTGAGTGAGTGAGTGAGTGAGTGAGTGAGTGAGTGAGTGAGTGAGTGAGTGAGTGAGTGAGTGAGTGAGTGAGTGAGTGAGTGAGTGAGTGAGTGAGTGAGTGAGTGAGTGAGTGAGTGAGTGAGTGAGTGAGTAAGTGAGTGAGTGAGTGAGTGAGTGAGTGAGTGAGTGAGTGAGTGAGTGAGTGAGTGAGTGAGTGAGTGAGTGAGTGAGTGAGTGAGTGAGTGAGTGAGTGAGTAAGTGAATGAGTGAGTGAGTGAGTGAGTGAGTGAGTGAGTGAGTGAGTGAGTGAGTGAGTGAGTGAGTGAGTGAGTGAGTGAGTGAGTGAGTGAGTGAGTGAGTGAGTGAGTGAGTGAGTGAGCGAGTGAGTGAGTGAGTGAGTGAGTGAGTGAGTGAGTGAGTGAGTGAGTGAGTGAGTGAGAGTAGTAGGGCGGTAAAGGAGCTCTCCTTTACCGCCCTACTACTAGTGAGTGAGTGAGTGAGTGGGTGAGTAAGTGAGGATGGGCGCATGAGTGAGTGAGTGAGTGAGTGAGTGCTTCCTTCGCATTCGCATCAGTTTAAAGAGTCGGAGTGGCTGTCAGTGAGTTTTACAGCGCAAGAGTATCACCAACCTTGTCAGTAACACGAAGACCGTACGAAGTGTCGGGTGTTCCGAAGCAAAGCACATCATAACAGTCTGGGCAGTCCTCGTTGAGCAGATCCTTGACCTTCTTGACGCATTTGTTGGCACCACCATCTTCCTCTCTCAAAGCCTACAATTACATATATTATTTCCAACATACTCAAAATTTCATCATAGCGACGAAAATTCATATTCTATAGTTTAAAATTACCATTCAGTGATAGTATTACGTGTTTTATAGCTCTGAGTGTCATGAGTTTCAGCGAACCACGCTCTAACGGTATGCCACTTTTACGGAAAATCGCTTCTACTATTGATAGTTATTCCGTAAATGCAGTACACATTCAACGTTTGGAAGTCGAACGTTTAAGCATGGCGCGATGAAACATATAAGACAGCATTGATTAAACGCGGGCTAGCTTCACGATCTAATTAGGTTCAACCAACTCTCTATATTCAATTTGAATCAAAATATATTGCATATTTTCAATATTACGCTTCTCCAGTTTCATATAATTAACATCTGGCATTCTTACCTTTTCAATGGTGTCACCCAGTTTTTTATCAGTGCACTGTAACCGTTTGAATCGGCCATCACCCTCGCCATCGGGTGGTGCATGAGTGTGATCGGCTTTAGCCCACTCTTCATAGTCTTTAATATCGTTGTAGTCGACAACAGAGTCATCAGCTATGGCTTCGATTTCTTCACCCGAGAGACAAGCACGGCTGTAATCTTGTCATAGTAAGGCATCTCGAGACCTCATTCTTGTTCATTATTGAAATGCTTTATTTGTTTGTTCATCACCGACAACGATGTGTCAGCAAACATCAGGTTTATGGTTGAAATGTGAGTTAAAAAGCTTTCTTTATCAAAGAAATAGCAACTACGACATACTGAGAACAAAATAGGAAAAGATTTGAAAAAATATTTGGCTAACCCAAACGGCACGAACAGCGCAACCAACAGCAAAGCACGCATGGTCGTCTGATATGTAGGTTTGCTGTCAGTTGTTTAATTAAATCTGAAACCCAGATATATTGAAACGAAAAAAAAGATAAATCATATCTACGAGCTTATTTGCTTATTAGTAAAGTAACACTGTTTGAGCATAAAATTCACATCGAAAAAATCGGCAACACATTTTCCTTGTAAGTTGTTCAGAATTATTGGAACCGGCGAAATGAAGAACCTGCTTGATCAACCAATACGTTACAGACAGAAACAATAATCTAGTTACAGTATAATAGATCATGTTAAGCCTTTGATAAGAGCTATAGATAATTTGATAATTAACAACACTGAAAAGTGTTATAAGACGCCATGAGTGATAGCAGCCGCCTCCTTGTTATTTATGGAACAAAAAATCAAAAGATCGCAGCATGTCATATTGGTTGCTTTACTTGTAAAGAACATTGCATCCATATATGCATCATGAGGCTCAAGGTTAACAGTTTCCCAGTTGAAATAGACAGCTTAATTAATGCAACGTATCTTCGTGTCAGCATTTTTCATGAACAATTCATATAAAACACACCGACTGAACGGATAATGAACCTGTAATCGATGATGATTAATATATTGTAGGTAGTTCATAAACATTTTAATTAAACATTATTCTATTTAGAGAATATTCCTATTTGAAAGCCATGCAAACGACATGTCTACTCTGTATTGTATCTCTAATAATGCAAATGCAACAAAACTGCGTTCGTCAGCAAGTAAGAGAACACCACGCAAATTACCAAGTATGTAGGTGTTTCTGACTGGACATTTGGTGGTAGTGTCAGTAATAAAAATGTACATACATAAACATGATGAACACGCAAAATTGAGCTGTTGTTTCTCGTCGAAGAGTACAGTTAACCGAAGCAGCAGCAATCAATGACCTGTGCTGTTTGCTTGTAGTGTAGCCGTAGCACATTGACTCTGGTGGACACCTCTTCGATGCTGCTCGACTGATTGATGAATATTACCGTCGTCGGTTGATACATGACCAGCGACGCTTTTGAACTAGAACTAAACACTGGGTCGAAGGACATACCTAATGAGCGAGTCCATTCAAACAACATGAACAGTCTTGTCTTGCTTCCGTTTGCGATCGCCGAATCGATCGCCGATGTCGCCAGCCAAGTGTGAAGTTACACGCGATGAATTGTTTGTTTAACATGTGGCGAACTCTGTTTTTGTACTGTACGCTTGCGTGAACTTGAAATTGCGCGTGAAAATGAATGTAATCAGCGCATAATTCGAGTTAAAATGTTGACTAAATGAACAGTCAACAAATGAAGTGAGAGAGCAAACGTACACAGTATTATAGTACTCGTTATAATAACTGTTTTTATGATTTAAATTTAACTAACAGTTTAAACGATAATGCTATTGTGTGTTTTCCAATGCATATAAAGACGGAGGCGTGTCAATTTGCGCAAAACACAGAATTAAATATTTAATAACCAGTAACGTTGCTTTGTATCAGTTTACTCAATGACAACAGTTTAGGTGCACGCTGTTAACCATTTGAATTAATTTATCTGAACATGATTCCGTCAATCATGACGTAGGTATGTTAATATGTATGTAGGTAGCATTACTTGTTGATGATGCAAACAACCATAAATTGCATAAAGAAAAAATTCCTAGATATAATCATGAATGAATAATGTAGCTTATGGACATAAGTTATTTGATATACATACAACTAGACTTAACGTCAAATGAAGGGTGTGTCCATTAAACGCAAACACCGATGAGTAATGACCACATGGAAATGCAACCCTTTCAGACCAAAGTACGTGGTTTGTTCAAGATTCATATCAGTCTGGAGTGCATGTCATTGGCTCGACAAACAGATCAAGCAGATATGAAATGTCAAACACATTGAGAAGCGACAAGTGTTTTACGATAGTTTTTTCATTTTTATTTAATTTTCAGTCTAATTTTGATTTAATATGTACATACATGAAGCTATTGTCTGCAGAATGTACTGTTTCCATATCCTTTACAGAAGAATTAAAAAAAATTTTTGTCTAAGTAAAAGTTTTATTGAATCAGTTGAATCGGCTAAAAACGTTTTTTACGCTAGATTCTTCTCAGTTTACTTGCGCTTACTGTATCAGTTTACTACAAAAAAGCGATAGCTATCTCTCGTTTGATTTTATCAGGGTAATATTTCAAGTTTACATAGGAAATACCGCTACAATTAGAGAATCAGATAAGCGCTGCAAACAAATGATGTGAAACAACTAATACACAAGCGTTATTTGAAAATAATAGAACAAAAAAGTGTCCAGTCAGGTTGGTCTTCCGTTTGACTGTTTTTTGGTTTAACGGGATTTTACATGGTGTCCCATCATTAACCGCTGATGTTGTGTTTGTGTGTGAGTTGTACGGGGTCTATATTTTATTTTATTTTGAATAAACAAGACTTTGGCAAGTTGTTTGACAGTACCAAAAGTGTATTAGACAATTAGGTGTAGCTAAATTTACGAGCACTTAGAAATGAAACCTTTTCGGAAAGTTTCTTTGTTATTCACAATTTAACAGACCAGCCAGAGACATAACTTTAAAGCAACAAACGAGCTTGGCATCAGAGGGAAAGCCACATTTTATAATCAAACAGAAAAAAACATATACATCCGATTCTGTGCCATATGTCGATTAGCCAAAAATGCTTTATGGCAGTCAAACAGAAGTGTGACCTACTGGCTAGTGGTCGTTAGAGAATACCTTGAACATCCGATGGAGTGACTTGGAGTCTGATTCCATGATCTGCCTTTGGCAAGCACCAATCGTGATTGGGACCCGGCGAAGTCTTGATCCGAGTGAGACAACCAACAATAAAAAAGTATAATTAATGTTCTTTTATGCCTCGAAGGTAGCGCTTCATAATCAAGAGCACGGTCATCGTGAAGTACTGTGTCCGAATTGGTCAACACTCAGTTTCGACAGGAGTAGAACAGCTACAGTCTGACCATGCGTTCATCACCATCACTAATGGCGACATAAAGATTCTTATCTACATTTTTCTTCACAAATATCTCATCAGATGCGTATCTCGAAATACGGTAAATCATATTCCTCATCATATACTTTTACATTACTGAATCGACGGCCATGAGTTAATGTACAGTAAATGTGATGTATCATGAGTTAATGACAAAGATCACTGGGAAAACGACTACTAAAATGTGGGAACATGACGCAATACACTTTGCGTGATTTACTCTCTTTTAAAATAGTAGAGATACAATCAATTGCGTTGCTATTTGTCCTCCATGTCATAGTTAGTATTAGAACTGTCCATTTTTCTCTGCCGGTTGATTTAATCAGCTTTTTCTAACTCTCTGTCATATTTGTTGTTTACATGTGTTTAAGGATATTTTGTGTAAATATTAATGGTTTTGTGTCATGCATGCTATGTAATTTTGTTCTGATTTACGATTGTGCAAATCGGGGACGCAGTATTTCATTCAAAATAACATCAAATTATATTGAAATTAAAACAATAAAATCAAGTGTAAAAGTAAGTGCTGTTTATTACAACAACACTTGCAAATTATTCAATTTATTACAACACCTTGTCGATTCGCATGAATGAAGTAAATTTTCAAAGCAAAAAAACAACATTGAACTAAAAATTTTTGATTTAATCACACGAACCTTTCTCGCCTTTTTAGAATTTTATATTTAGCATTTCTGGTGATGAACAAACCGGTCTTCAGTAATTTGATTTTTATTATATGCTTATTTTTTAGACAAACTAAAATAAAAAAACATACAAAATCACCGTTTCTTCGGTCGACCGTCAGAATCAGTCGGATCATCGGTCTCCGAATTATCGGACGCCTCCGAGAGAATCTGGAAGGACTCACTCACTCACTCACTCACTCACTCACTCACTCACTCACTCACTCACTCACTCACTCACTCACTCACTCACTCACTCACTCACTCACTCACTCACTCACTCACTCACAATTTCCACCGAATGACGCCGGTAGTCAGCTCCGTCTTCTGAATTCCTTTTCTTCGGCTTCACATTGCCAGTGGGCAGAGGTTTGGGCTCTGAAATCGAGTTGTTTGCCTGATTTTAATATCTCCTTCATCAAACTTTCTTATTTAGACTGGAATAGATTGTGTATTATAAATTGACGATGAAATTGCTTGAAACTATAACAGTTTTAACATGACATACCAAAAATGTTCGGCTCTGAATATTTTAACTACTCTGATTTACTTGAAGTTTGAATTATTTAATTTTAATAAAAAATTCATAGAATTGTATTTCAAACTTATGAAAGCATTCCAGTGGAGAAACGTTTTTTATTTCTTAATTTATGAAACAAAACAAAACAAAACAATAAACCAGGGTTCGCGAGGACAGAATTCGGTCTTGAAGGTGTGGCTTCTTTGACGACTGCTGGGTTCGCCTTCGGTGGAAGTTTCCACGCGTTCATAGCTCGTAACATTGGCATCGTGTGAACCCAAACCTACGGTAAACAGTTATACGTTAACGAGTTATACGGGGAAGAGTTTCACGGTAATGAGTTATACGGTGAGGAGTTATACGTTAACGAGTTTTACGGTGAATAGTTTTACGGTAACGAGTTATGCGGTAAACAGTTATTTAGAAAGTCCCTTT
>OZ038445.1:30223783-30253014 GCA_964036265.1 Daptonema setosum | reverse complement strand
CCTCCTTTGGAGAGTTGACTCGTCCGCCAGTGTTACAAGATGTACTCTACCTAAATGTAGTAAAAAACCTGAATTGTGTAAAATTTGATCGTTTGTAGTTTTGTTCGTTTGTTACAATGTATGTAGAAGGTAAAACCTGTTTATAAAAACCGCAAATCGTACGATTTGGTAAATCTGTTGTTTGTTAAAAGGTGTAAACGAAAATTACGTTGAACTGATAATCAAAATAGCCAGCAAAACCGAGAAAATGTTGATAAAGGGTCTCTTGAAATGTCCGATACTTATAGATGTTCATAGAAGAACAACGTTGTGGGCGACTTACGATTAATTAATTAATGAATCTGATTACAAACATATCACCTGTACAAATGCTTCTACAGTATGATGTAAACAAATATGAAAATAGAAACATCTCTTGAGGAATTACACTAACTTATGTAAACCATAAAAAACACAACTCGCATATGTACTACTGTACATATGTCAATTACACCAACTACGATTTTGGAAAACTGTCCAGTGATTGTTTCAGATAATATTTTTCGAGTAATCGATTATTCTCCCCATGAACTCGAGTATTCAGAAAATGCAGAAAGTGCAGCAATTTTTTACCGATTGTTCGGCTGATTCTTAGTTACACAACTCTGTAGGAAGTCTAGATGTTAGCTGATTATGTTACTATTCTGCGTGCAATGACGCACTCGAGTTACAGTATGTACAGACTTTCGGACCAATGTAAGTACAGTAAGACACATACAGTATTACTGATTTAGCAGGCCGCGCGTTGCTGCGGCTACAGAAATTTAAAGATTTATTATATGTAGTTCGTACCAGTACTTTAAAGCAAAAATCAATCTTAGGGTAGGCATGGGAACAGTTTTACCAGAAATAACTCACTGCATCGACTGTAGATTTTAGAGCAACCAGCTTCACCGTTGCCGCTTGTTTTCGCCACTTACTACAGGGTGGGCCAAAAAAAAACGACCAAGCTTTGATCTGATATAAAAGTGGCTGTGATGAATTTTTACAATTGACAATTTCACCATATGTTAAAAACATATAAACTTAGTTATATTGAGAATTTAGTTAGAATCGGTTAATGTTTGAGAGAAATGTGCACTTTTGACTGAAAAAAGTTGCTCGCTCGTTTTTACAACAGCCATACACAGCCTTATACGATATATTGTCCCTACGATGAGATTGGTCACTGAAACATGGACTTTTGTTGTTTTTGGGGTATTTTTCAGTACAGTTAACCTTTTCCCGCATAAACAGATGAGTTTCATCAAAAAAATTTTAATTTTGAAACGTGTGTGAAAATTTTAAATGAAAGGGTGAGAAAGTAGCTTTTATTAGAGTATGACCTGTTTTAAGCTTGTTTTCGAATTTTTAGTCTGAATTAAAATAGGGTTAATTCTATCATACACTGTATTTGATTGTTTTGATAGTTTTTGATGGAAATTGTAGTCTAAAATTTGATAAAAATCTTAGTTAAGTCCCATTATAAACTGTTGTAAAAATGCGCGAAACGTTTTTTTTTGGATGAACGTGCACAACTCTTGTTAGAGTCGACAAATCATATTGAAAACTTCAGGAAAACTAAGGTATTATGTTGTTAATATATGTTGAGAACGACAAGCCAAAAGATTTGACACAGCCACCTCTAGGTCAGATCAAAGTGTAGTCGTTTTTTTTGGCCCACCCTGTAGATGTGCATGAGTGACTTGGTAATTGAGATCGATTACCCATATTAGTTTTGTTAATCTAATTCTAATAAGACTAAGTGAGAACAAAGGCAGGCAATATGATATGAACGTCTATTTTACATTTAGCTGTACGATGGTGGTCAAAAACTCTCAAACGAGAATCTTCTTTGGTGTTCTGCCCGATCACCTGACTTGATGGATTGATTGGACTGAAGCTTACATTAAAGCTTTGTCATTTACCTTAGTTAGGACATAATAGTAGTTAGGGAACAGGAAAATTATGTATTTCTGCTAAAATTTACTATTTATCTGCCTGAAATTGTTGTTAATTAAAGTCTTAAATTAGTGTTCAGTTTCCATAAAAATTCGTAAAAATTAGGAGGCCAACCTGAATCAGGGTGATGGCCCGAATGCCCAGCCAGGCTGACAGTTGAGAACCAAACTTGGAGATTAGAAGAAACTGCGAGAACAATTCCGATTCGGATGATACCTAAATACATACGTATATACAGTACATGAGTAGTCTCAGTTTACTCACTCACTCTCTCACTCACTCACTCACTCTCTCACTCACTCACTCACTCACTCACTCACAAACTCACTCACTCTCTCACTCATACTCACTCACTCACTCACTCACTCACTCACTCACTCACTCACTCACTCACTCACTCACTCACTCACTCACTCACTCACTCACTCACTCACTCACTCACTCACTCACTCACTCACTCACTCACTCACTCACTCACTCACTCACTCACTCACTCACTCACTCACTCACTCACTCACTCACTCACTCACTCACTCACTCACTCACTCACTCACATTTACTTTCAATTGCTGCTTCTATGATAAATCAACCACCCTGGTCTTCCATGTTTCATCCCAAATTTTCGACTACTTCAAATAAACAAGTCACCCTCTAATAGCGCAATAAATCCAAAATGGACGTGCGTGATTAAACAAACTAAATATCAAATAATGAAGTAATAATAGTTCTGACACGTGCATATCAAGAATTCTTATCAAAGTCCTAAGGCGCAGTCAATTAATACTAACTAACCAGTAAATTAACCGAAATTAATACTACACGTCAAATATGATGCTGATAAGTACATAATAGTGTATGATAAATGGAGGGCCATAAATCTAATGATACATACAGCATTAGCTAACAATCTTTAATTTTCGATTAACATTTATCATGCATTTCTAATTTGTTATTCTTCAGTAGAGTGTGGTTAAAATTAATTGAGTCTTGTATAATACAATTAGAACTAAAGTCACTCAAGCCGCTAAATCAAATTGACCCTCACGTGTATGATTTGACATCTTAGTGCACCAATATATTAGCTATTACCTGGTTGACAACACAACTTAACTGAATTCTTTTCATTTATGTTTTTGTATTCTTGATCGAAATAACGACAAGTTAGTCATCATTCTTCCGTCTCACCTTCTACTTAACGCTCCCACTTTTGCTTATTTTAGCCTTCTGAACCGACGTTCAAAGTTTTTACTTATCCAAGTCCGGTTATTTCACTCAGATGATCTTGATTTTGAATACCGGTTTGTATAGGTCTTCAGTATTTCAACCATACATATCTCATTTGAATCTCATCCAAGTTATATAATTTTTGAATTTTAAATGATTGATTGTCACCCCGATTTTATTGATTAAACTCCGGGTAGTTGTGTACTTACATAAACTGAAGGATTGACATATTGCATAAAATGTACGGTGAAGTTTATCCGGTTCCGGTGTTATGTACTTGTACGCTATTTATTTGTATTTTACACGTATTTATCTCAAACAACAGTTTCCGGTAACATTATTTTTCGATCCAGAACTTTCGGAAGCTCGTTTCGAAGTTGGCGTTAGTCGTGCATTGGTAACCTTGTTTTCATGGCACACTTACTGTTCGTGCTACTACTGTTTTTTCCATTGATGATTTTACTTTTAATAAACGAATTTTTATATTAAGTTATAGTATTCTCATAAATATTTCTGAATTTCCAATTTCATTGCTGATTCATCCAGATTCTTTGATCTTAGATTTCACAGCCGTTATGTTCCACATACAGTAACACATAAATTTGTACGGATTCTTAATGGACGCTCTTTTCAATAAATAATGAAAACACCTTCACATTATATATGTACATATCCTTGGACTTTCATGAAGATTTTTTATGATGATATAACCAGCGTTCAGTGATAGGCTCACGTTCATTTTGTCTCATTTTGATTCCTTCAGCCGTGATTTATAAGATCCCATGTTTGACCTATGAAACTGAATATTCACCACATAATTAAAATGGCATAAGTTTTCAAACATGACTGGTCATTAATTTGCCCGTAAACCAATTGGCTAACGTGAATGTTCATGCGTGGAATCTTTATTGCCACCCTGAAATCATTTGATTTTTCAAAGCCTCTTTTCAAACCGCGAACTTTCTAAGCATTTTTTAATAAGCATTTTAAGTGTCACCATGAAACAATCGTTTGCTTTATGTTGACGTTAGCTACATATGCAGTAACAAAGCTATCTGACATGCTACAGTAGTCCTGTGTAGCAATTTATGTCTTTTAAACATTTTCCCTTACCGATTTAAAATCAGGTTTATTTTTGGAAATAACAGGGTTGTTTTAATAAAATTAGCCTGGATATGAAATGAAGTCTGGCACACGTTTCCAGTCAGTAGGGATGTAACATCGTTCCTTCTCATGAAACTCCGCAACTATCACCAAATTATGGTGCACAATTTCAACGAATGTTTTCCGCATCCGCATTTTCCTATCATTCGCACCAAAAAGGTGCGCAGGACCCTATTTTCAAGGAGAAACTTCATTTCAGGATAAGTATGGGATAAGGTTTACAAAACTTAAATCGCTACACGGACTGATCCGTAAGTAACTTGCATGCTAGCCTTAGCGCCTTAGCCCGCTGACCCTTCCCTCAATTATGCGAGTCTCACAGGAAGATGACGGTTTAACTTACTGTAAATACATAAATAGACTGATTCCTGCAGCGTTGTATATCAGAAAATCATTGATTACGGTGTTATGACTCAATGCGTCTTACATTAAGCTGGAAAAGCCGTGTAGAGAAGGATTAGGCAGTTTGAGATGTTGAACAAATTGTACTAACCAAAGCTTTACCAAAGCTTATTCCTGTACCCACTCTCCTGTTGTATTGGAAAATGTGACTCAAAACTGGATCTAACTAGGTCACGAAGATATTGTGTCATCAAACGAGTGTTTTACCGTAATGCTTTTTGATCGAAAGCTTATGAAATTTTATATTATTTGACAATAACCTTCTCATGGCAAGTTTTTTGCTATTGTTCCTCAGAAAGAATCCAAAATTTCCAGAAAGTTTTCTTTTCTCGATCATTTCCATGTATTTTTTTATCTGGGTCTAAAACATCTGGGTCGCTGCCTGACGTAACGTGACTCCGCATCTCATTACGGTCATTTAAAGCATCGATTGGTGAAAAACGAAACGTCTCGCATCGCATCGATACTCTTCGATTTGTTTACGGTATTCTAATCAGTGATTTAACGAATGTACACTATAATGTTTACCTATGATGCGATACTGGGCTTGAGCATCCATGATTGAAATTAACGATTGGTATTCTAGTGAATTCCACACCATGCATCGTTGCGATCGAATTGGTAAGACTGACTTGCTATATTTCTAGTGCATTAAGCAGTGTAAGACTTTCCTCCATACCACACCTCAACAAAAATGGTTGAGTTTTTCGCCAAATATTGTAAAGCCCATTTTTAGCGCATATATCAGTCGCAGTCGCAAAATAAACTTTTTCTACCGTCATTTACATATCATAACAGTTTGTTTGTGCCACGCCCTTTACACATCTTCTTGCTTCCACAATATTTCAAAAGCCTTTTTGCTGAGTTTCCGTCTCACATGGTATACAGTAGTATGATCTTTTGTTTATTCATTCGTCCATGAGCATTCAATAAACTCATGCCTGCCTGATTTTGACACAGAAAAATTTATATACATTGCACCTTCATATGGCGGCAAAAAACTTTAGAGGTTGGGTGGTTACACAATGTTCTATCGAAACTTTGAGGATGACTGAAGAAACTGAATAGGCTGAATGGTATAAACATATGTACTTCTGCGAATCGCTGGAGGTGTTATGCCATCCATTATAAATGTGGCTCATTTTTATGCACGCCCATTTTCAGTTCGGAAGCATGAAAATGACGTGAATGCAGTGATTGTGATGATAAAGGTACTACCATCTTGTTTTCAAGGCACTCTAAGAAAGTTCACTGTGCACACCTTGTTTACTGATAGACTTGAACATTCCTTTCATTTAACCTAGATGTTACACACTGAACTTGTCATTTGATAATATGTCGATGTTCATCATTGCCATATTAAGCTACCCTCCGAGACACAGGTGCTATTTCACTGCCCTCAATAATTGTTATTGTTGTGTACGCAGTACGGTATAGTCATTTTACACATCCCATCAATCATTATGTGCAATTGCCACTGATACTTCATAAAAGTTCGTTTTCTCATTACATTTTATTTCAGTAACTCATCAGATAGTACAGCTCGATAACTTAACTGTCACCATAATGATCGTCAAATTGTTGGTCACTCTGACGTTGACCGTCGTCAGCGTGGTCAACTTTGTCCAGGCCGGATCATTCAACCAGTACGCCAAGAAATCGGTCCATCGTTCATACCTGATTCCGGCCCCACTACACACGCTGTTAGTTTCCTTTATTTGTTTTACTTTCTTTCTCTATTTCAATATCTTTTTTTAAAGTTTAGTGGATGTTAACAGAAGTCAAGTCACAGTGAACAAAGAAGTATTATCTAAGTTTTTGAAATCGGAAAATTAGACCTGGCAAACGAAAATGGAGTGCATTTTTTTTGCAATGCAAAATCTTCTTTAGATAACTCAAAACCAGTGTTTACCATTATCTCAGTTTCAGTTTTTACGATGACCTGATCAAGCAGGCTTCGCTCAAATCGGTGGCACTGCCAACAGGCAAGAAGCCACATGACCACCATCCTCGTCATCATTCTGATGGTTCATCAGCAACAACTTCATCGAGTACAGAAAACTCACTAACAACAACATCACCAATTGAAACCACACCATCGTCATCTTCCATAAATCAAGAGAGCTCGCCACAAGAATCGAGTCGATCTGAACACAGTCATTACTCAAAGTTCTTGACGGCGTTCACAGCCTGGCAGAAACATCACATGAGAATCAATGCCAAAAAGCTCCCGAAAGTACCAAACTTTGCCAATATGCCCACTAAATGGATGAGGTCTATAATGCGATGAACCATTGTTCCTGATTTTAAGCTTTGTATGCTTATTTTATAACACATTTTTTTATTTTCTAATGATTCCAATATGATTTTTATATCGTTGCGAAAGTTTTGCGTTTGTAGTTTATGCTTATATTCAACGACTATTGATCGCACACAACTGACATTACTGACACGTCATTCAATTGATTTCAATGACTACATTTAAACAAATTCATAGGTCTTCTGAATCCAATTATTATCTGAGCGTGTCGATAAAAATTGTTTCTCTACTGCAATTTGTTGTTGCTGCATTTTCTATACCAGCCTATTTTTAGTTTTTGTAATTATCGCATTTGAATGAACGTGTAATATTTGCGTTTACTGAGTTGGGATTTTATCGTGAAAGTGATGGTTCATCACACTGTAAGTATGTATGTAGATAACTAAAGCCCTTGTTTAGCATAGTCTTACATAAGTATGAAAGACAAAATAAATTGTCAGCAAAACGGCTGAGGTTTCAAAAGTTAAATTGCACGTTACACGCGCCGAAATAATACTTTACTAGTCACGACCAGAAACTGAACTTTCTGAGCTCAAATGCATATTAACCAAAAATATCATCTCTTGAGCTCTACTATTTAAATAATTGCTTAAAAGCTAAAGTGCAAAAAGTGCATCAGTTGTATTTAAAGTTGAAGGTAAATTGTGACTGAAAGGCATCTCTCATTAATAGTAATGATGCGCTTCTAATTCTCCTGAAATGTCTCCTCTCAATCAACTGATTAATCCAAGTACAGTTCAACTGAATTATTGACAATTTTATCTCAATAGTTTTTGGTCATCATATAATGATTAATATTGAAAGTATATAGTTACAGTACATGAGCATCTGGATACTGTAACACGCAATTTATTTATTCAGAATGATTAACTAATGACTATTACTATTACACATCATAATAGCGTGAAGTCATATTATAATATATTAGATAATGAATTTGACGATTTTTAGGAGAATAAATGTAAGAGAGCAATTTTTGCAGTTTCATTTGCAGCTTCATTTGCTTGAGTAGGGATGTTCTTTCTCTTTTTTAACTAATTGTTTACATTCAAATGAAGCGCAACTCGACTGATCTATTCAAGAACATTTCTCATGAAGTTTATATAGTTTATGTTACACAAAACTCCCATAGTTTATGGATGAAGAAAAAATTTTAAAACGAAAAAGTCAGGCATGAAAAAGAAGGATATATAAATCTGCCATAGAATAGTTTAAGATAGCCTTTTCGTTCTCTGATAACCAATTTCACTCAAATCAGTATACTTCCAAACGGACAGTAACTTTTCTGAGTCGTTCACAATCCTAACATTAAAGATCGAGTCAAAATTCTTTTGCGTCTTCTCTTGATCCAATAAAAAGTTCGTTAACCCATATTTTTCATTGAAACTCATTTTAACTAAGCAAAATATGAAAAGGTTAAATAAACAGTTCAGTCAGGTCGGTCTGATGGCAATGTGGAAAGTTTAAAACATTTCATTATTCAATGCGTAAATACGTATGTTGGTACGCCGAAAATTGATTACTGCCAATTCCATTAAAGGGCCTAATTCTTTAGAACACGCCATGTAATAACTCTAAAATTAATTTGATGAATAAACGACGTCAAACAATCAAAATAGTAATTGGATTATGCAGTCAATCATATTACCGGGCTGTTACGTGTTTCACTGTCAATACTTAGTCTAAGTACTGGGTTACGGTAATCATGTGGTGTCATTTCTTTGACTCGTCACAACGCACGCTAATCAATATTGAGTAATTGACATTGAATCAAAAATATATAAGGAAACCCTGAGTGCCTGTGGTCTTTATTTATTATTTAGTTTGTTTCAAATATAGAAGTTTGACAAACCATCACGTAGACGCAGGCTTATGGGCCAATCACAATCTCTGTACCAATGCATTCTACACCAACTATCTTCTTCCACTTGTACCTGCGACCTATTGTAGTTTTCACCAACGGTTGCTGTCACGTACCATAAAAGAAGAAAGTTACTTATGTCAAGACGATCAAGTTCAAAAACGTTCACTTACTCACTCATCAACATTCACCGATCATATCAACATTTAAATCAATATATTTGCAAAACTGAATGTTTTAACTTAATGTTTTAGCAGAATATTTAATCTCGATGTGTTAACTGAATGTTCTGCGTTGGTGGCTTGACATTACGTGCAAAGTTATCATCGTGATATGTGGCTGATCTTTTAGCTTCTAATTTTATGATTCTATAACTGCACGCAATTATCACTATTGGTTCAAGTACGCAATACTCGTTTGCATAAATCATGAAGTACATACGTATCCCTCGTATGATTTGAATATTTCATCAAGGAGGTTCTCCATTAACGTTTTTTATAATTGAATATGAAAGATTGTCCTTCGCCCACTTGACTGGAACACATCACGTAAACACATCAATATAAATCAGCGGTCTTAAGATAAAAGCAATACTATCGTATCTGCTTTACCATTGCTCACGTAGCCTGGTTGCCTAAGTTTGCGTTGTCGACCATGAATACCAGGTCCGGTTCTCTCAACTATAGCTTGGTCAGGGTATCTTGTTACTAATTATTTTTCTGAAAACCTTATACTAATTGGTTATCTTCAATAATATGTTGTACACATGAAGTGTCAACAGCTGGAACTTTTGAATAAATTTGAATGCGCGCCGAAATTCAAATGTGCGCCAAAGGATTACGGTAAAAAATTTGGAGTAACGAGAAGCTCTGACCAGACTTTACTGTGTTTAATTGGTATCAGCGTTCAGCTGAACAGATATTTCTCCACCACTGACTTTAAACAACAGCTTACCGTTGAATAATTTTCTTCTGAAACCATCATTGAAGTTTCGCATTTACTACCAGTAACTTGGGCATATAACTGTGAAAGTTTTATACATTCGGATTTCATGCTTGCCTAACTATGAAACATGGTACTGTGAGATCTGAATAAACGAGCAACTTATTAGTTTAGAGTCATCTGACCCATGTACCATATGAATCTATGGTTTTCAATGGTTCTTGCATGGTTGGGTAGTTCTCGGAATCCGTCCTATGGCACGTTCTCATTATATTGCATGGAATTACTTTTATAAATCCTTTTACAATGGAAGCAGTTGATATAAAAGGGAGACTTTTTGATCTGGTGCTCAGTTTTGAGTATCACAGTTTGTTATCGTGGTGTTAAGTTTGTGTGGTGAATTGATAACAGAAATTAGATTAGTGAAAGTTTTGACAGACGGTTTGAATTCATTAAACTATGCTTGCATCCATATAGCAAATAAACTGCTAATGAATACAATTAAGAAAATGATTAGAAAATGCCTTGGTTTCAGTTCAAAGACCAGACACAGATTAACAGGTGTAAATTGACAACTGAAGAAACTTTTGTGTGTTTTGACAAAATCAGCCAGATACTTCTTCCATACAAACCATTACCATCATACCTCACTTTTAGATCATCATCATGGATCATATTCATGAGGATCATCCTAGTTTTAACTTATATGCCGTTCGTGTAGGCTGTTAATACCGAAACCTTCTGATTCACTGGTTGATAGCGGCAAAAAATGTTAAACACTTAACTCCAGTTGCAATTACTCTGACCGAGGTCAATACTTGAGATCCGATCATACATACGAATCAATTCATCGCATTACTATCAGATGAAGTTATGTCAACTGGCTATACATTTCTTCGTCGATGAAAAATTTACCTTCATTGTTTATGTACATTACCTCCCATACGGTAAGAACTAAGAAGTTCCACGATGGGCATACATATACTGTATGTGTATAGAACCCGACTCTCCAATCAAGTTACCGTAATCTTCTGATTTACATTTTAACATCAATCTCACTATATTAGACTAAAAAGTCACAGCTGACCAAATGGTCTCATCCATTTGAACTATTTAAAAATTAACTAAGCTGACCCTTTCTAATCATAATCTTTTAATTCATTAATTTCAATGTAGTCCCGACCACTCTGGTTAATGTAACACCTGACCAACACTCTTCTCAATCTTTAAGTCTTGACACGAATCGTTCTGTATCATCAGTTACGGTAACCCATTGTTTGACCTTATGTACCTCTTTTTTCAACCACTTTGGCTGATTTTGGCAGATCAGAACCAACGACGCATTTGAATTGATTACTATTTAATAAGATTTGTTTATACCAGCCAGTGGGGGTTTACCAATCAGGTAGGGATGTGTGTACGTTCGTGTTGCAATCGTTTAACCCACATTCGGTTTGATTAATCTTTGAATCAGACCAGCCTCTACAGTAATCCATATGACCATGGATTCAAAATTTGTTGGCACATCAGATACTCATAACCTCCGAGTCATTCTTGAATTATTCATTAGGTAACAATAAATAAATGGTTCCTGATGAAAAATTTATTTCATTTCATTAAAGTTTCCATGACACATGACATCTGGAGTTGATAAAAGTTTTAGATTAACAACCATTTGGATATCCAATTTAGTTGATTCCAAATGTGGTTTGGTGGTTTAGAGGTTCAGTGATTCACTATTAACTTTTTATTGCATTCGTTATTTTCGAAGCATGCCATCTGCGCATGGTACTCCAAACCTGTCATGCATCCCAAGAATGGATAATTGGGTTAACTTTAGATCAACCTTTTCAGAGCAAACTTCATTCTTTGATTAAATTCTTTTCATTGCGTGCTTATAATATCCTCATGATGTCGTTTCCTCCATGCGGTTAGGTTAGACACGGTGACATCGAAAATTCATTCGCAGTTTGACGGCAGAATCAGCAATAGTTTCATCGCGAGAGTGATAAGTGTCGAGTATAGATACGACTATAGTTAGTTAAGCAACATGCAAACTTGATCGGCAAAAGTAACTTGTAGGTCAGTGCACTCAAACGAAATTTATTTAAAGTGTGGTTTAGATGGCTAAATTTGGACCAATCTTTCTAAATTACGGTTCTCATCCATTCGATACACCAAATTTGTTCTAAAATTTTTATGATTGAAAGAGTTTCCGAACTTTTACCTGAAGGCTTCCGTGTTTTGATGCGAGAATAGATAGTCCGTGTTCTTGCTTCCGTGTTCAATGTGAATTGAGTCGACTAGTTTCAAACGGCGATTAAGACTGTCATTCCTATGATGCCGTGTCTACCACTGTTGGCTACAGCAGTATAGGATACTAACTAAAAAATCTAAAGATTTTTTTACTTCCCTTAATAATAGGAGCTGGGTTCAAGTTTAATCAGTTGTATGTCCTATGATGATCTACTCAGCCATAAAAAGCTGATAATGAACCGTTAAACCATTATGGACCTTTTTAATAAAAACCGAACAGAGCAAGTGCTTGGATGCAAATGATTTCTTCGGGGCATAGCGTCATTACTTCCTTACGATACTTCGACCTGGATTATGGTATCTCCAACCGTCATGAAACCTTGCCTTTGGTATTGACTTTGTTCACCGGAGCATGACCAGGGCACTTTTGACTTTTGTACGATGCAAGACAACCATACCATCATAAATGTATATATACCGTAATCACCTAGACCGTAACGCATCTTGGTATTGAATTGGTTAACTGAAGCATTATGGAAGTTGCATGCTTGCCGTGCACTCAACCCATGCAAACGGGGTGCATTGCGGGACCAGTATGATTTCAGGTGGTATCAGTTACATGGGGTAGCCAAAGTCAAGTGCTCATTACTAGGTATTCTTGTTTTTTAGGATCCGATAGGTTCAGCAGCTTGCACTCAAACACATCACTTTGAAAAATGTATTTTCTGTTTCTTGAAACACTTGGATCAGTTAGTCTTCAAACAAGACGTCTGGAACCTTGTGAAATCTGAACTTTTCCGCTTACCAATAACTAACTCTTTGGAAAACTGACCCATTCTTCAGAGCTAACTGTTCTAGATTCATTAAGTGGAATACATGCTTGGGAACTGATCTTGTGCTCTGATTTTAAAACAGTTGGATCCAAAATGAAGATACCCACCAATATAAAAGGTGTGTATATGTATTTTAGTGTTTGTGTTTGCAACTGACAAGGGAGGGATCTCTTGGCCATTACGCAAGAGGCCAGTCATTTCAACAAACCCTATTAATGTGAAATATGTCAGACCTGGCTACCCATGAATAATGAGTGTGTTTACAAACACTTTAAGGTCGTATAGGAATGCTCACTCATGGACAACGAATTCGTGTCTACGTTTCAAAACTAAGGCATTTTATGCGTAAACATAAACAAGTACTTGATTATGAATAGTTAAGCAAGGGTGTCGTGATTTTGTAATATCATTCCCAAACGTCCTAACTACTGTAGGGATGTTTTGTGATGTTTAATCAGTTTCATACCAAAAGCTACCGATGAGTCGTTTTCTAAAGTGGTCTTGATTTAAAAAACCACTTCGAATCCTGAACAAGAAGCAGATTGGCACACATTATTTGTGTACTGGCTCATTGGAGCAAAGCTCAATAATGAGCCTGTTTATGAACATGGTATGCCAACCTCAATCAACGAAAAGGATGTTCATTCGGTAGGAATCAGTCAAGCGATGAAACACCAAAGAACTTGCTGGTGAGTTCTATACTTCTATACAACTGGGTATAAAGCGTCATTTGGATAATGTAGCCATTTTTCTGTTCTGAGCTTCCACCTATATAGCTGAGTTTAAAATGCGAGTACATATCTTGTCAGTCTTTTAGTTGAAATCTTACAATTGCGCTAACCTGTGTGCAGATTCAATCCAAGAAAAATTCATTCGAATCTAGGAAGCGACAGGCATTGCTCGGAGACGTTTCTATAGTTTGTTGTCTGTGGTATTTTAATGTGTTCTCATACATTTACACTAGTGAAAGGTACATATGCTCCAGAGAGTTTAACTTCAATAAGGGACATGAAAACTGTGAAGCCCGAATAGCATAAAGTTTTGTTGACCGGTTTTAAGTACGTCATGATTTGTAGATTTAATATGGCACCGCCCTCTACTTGTTTTGTATATATTTGTGCATACAGTACTTCCTTTTTATTATATGTACGCCCATCTCCTTTTTAATTTTACGTAGTAGAGCCACACCCCGAAAAAGTTGTATTTCTGTTTTATTAATTGTAATCCATGGTTAGGTATTATGCACCAGATTCGCAATATGCTGCTCAGATCAATTTCATGATCAGGGCTTGAAAGTTGAAAATATAGTGGCGAAAGTTTCAACTTCTCAGCGAGTGTATCAGCATTTCGATGGTTGCTGTTGATGTACCCAAAACGATATCTCAAACGTTAGATTGTTTCAATTCAATGAATCTTTTCATAGGTACCACTTTCAACTTTTATTTATTTTTAAAGTTTAACTCCGTATATTACAAACGTGCAACAAATGAAACGTTTCCTACGCAGAAAATTTCA
The DNA here is from genome assembly GCA_964036265.1 of Daptonema setosum. Classification (NCBI taxonomy): domain Eukaryota; kingdom Metazoa; phylum Nematoda; class Chromadorea; order Monhysterida; family Xyalidae; genus Daptonema; species Daptonema setosum. The sequence goes on along the minus strand of OZ038445.1, from coordinate 30,238,517 downwards.
ATATTACCATATCGTACGGTTTTCCTTCTTGACACGCATATCTTCACGGCTTGATATTTATTTACCGTTTCGTGATTATCTCTAGACCTGAGTTTTGGCACCGATGAACTTTTGGGTTACGGTAGTCAAGATCACGACATTGATCATCCTATCCCTGAATCGTACTATTCTATTATCTACTGATTACTTTAAGTAAACAGTTTGCATAGGTAAGTAATGATAACTTACCGTAAGTGCAATTTATTAGAGGCAGGTGCCTAAATGGACACACAACCGTCCATCGACATTTAGACGCAACAGTTATCCACAATTTTGTGTAAAGTACCCTCCCAATGTTTGGCTGATCAGCTTGAAGAACAGCTAGAGAGTCTGATTGAAATCATGTGCCATAAAAACTTTAGGCTAAACGATAAGTAATAAGATGAGGTTGTGGAATGGGGTTGTGTATGGGATGGGTCAAGTGATGGGTCGGTCATGCTATGCGTGGTATCGTGTGTCAACATAATGTCAGAATACGTTAACATTGCCATTCAACGGAATAATATAAGTGAGTGATGTTAACTAACTGTAAGTGGAATAGATTACTTAAGCAGAGGTCGATGCCGCTCACTTTCATTATTACTCTAATGTGGTATCACGTATTTTTCGTATAAAACTAACTGTGGCACTTTGGTGTGGTCAGTTACATACACTAATTGATACTTACATCTATGTACATATTTACATGTACGTATGTACATACATATGTATGTATGAATGTATGTACATAAGTATGTACACAAGTAGATATGTATGTATTTAAAGAGAGATAAAGCGATCATTTGATTTGGAGATTTTTTTCAGTCAAGCATAGTCTTACTTGTTTACATCGGGCGAAGAAGAATAAAAACTGAAATTATATTTACAAATTACCCAATTAACTATTTAATGTATTAATTAAACCAAGACATATTATAGTGACTTAACGAACCTCATGTAAACTAGTTTATCATTACAAAATTTTATAAATGGCTTGAATTTAAGTCTGATAAATGTCGTTAAATCTGAAGTAAACGTTTATCAAAACGGCTAATTAGAGATGTTGATAAATCGAGAATATTCATCTCATTATTGCATCAATGCTTTGTATGAATCACGTAGCTCAAACCGGTGTTGAGTTTTATTCATTGTCCCTTAACTATTTGTTCCAACTTGACTTGAAAGAAGTTCCATTTTGGAAGTTCAGTCAAATCATCGAGTGACCGGTTCGCTTCACTGTTATCGTTGAAATTTTGTTTATCGTTTTTCTTCTTTGATGTCGAACTTTTGTGATGTATGTTGGCAGACTTATTGCAGTATGATAGTGGGAATGAGAAGAAAGTACAATCGAGTCTAGATCATTCAATTAACAGCCAGTGTATTTGTTGAATGACTTCGTCAACCTCTATGGATATCATTAACAATCTATATCTGGGGCCATTTATTGTTTGCAAAAATAAAGTGTATGTCATTTAGTGTCTATTTTTAATAGACTCTTTAAATGACACCCACATTCATAATGACACTTTAATTACACCCACTTGCAGACATTTCAATATAATACAGGGGCTTATTTGCTATTTTCCTCAGTTAGTCAGTTTCATAAGAATCAGACGGCACATTAATGAAGTATGTAGTTAATAAATAAACATAAATGTAAGTTAAACTACTTTAGTTTAATAATTTTACGGTGTTTGAAACATCTCTAATGAACGTCGTGGATACTTAACAGCACAGGTGTGCGCGTTCATGAAACCGTGCGTCTTTGGAAACCCAAATTTTGCAAGAAAAACTACATTATTCTGTTTCTGATAGTTTACGACTAAGCTATAGTTCGCAGATATTTGTTGGAAAACGGTATTTATAAAAAAGTCGAATTTTTAGAACATCTTGAGCAATAAAAGCATAGATGTATTTTTAGTAATTAACATTAACTAAGTATGTGGGACGGGTAAACATGCTTTATAATTAGAGTTATCCGTTATGTTTAATACAATATGGGACGAGTTAATTGGTCATTCAATACTTGGTGCAAGCCAAGCCAACAACAATTAATACTTTAATAATCATTTTCAGTGATACAATCGTTTATCTTTGGGGTGATGGCGGTTCTGTTCTATAACGTGTATACTCATCCGTGTCAGTTTTCACGCTCTGTTAACCCCCGGAAACTATTTAATAGTGACACCAAAGCTCAGCGTCAAAGCACTCGGCTTGCAGCGATACGCATAAAACTAAAAGCTGTTTGGGCTGAACATTGCAATTTTGACACGTGTGATACTGAACCGTTAAACACTCCCAGTAATGTCATTCACAAACATTGTTCATCCCTCGGAAAATATGTTCTCACATTCTCATGCTCGTTACATAGTGTGGTTTTCCACGGAGCTCCTTGAGTAAGCAGCAATGTTTTGAGGAGAGGAGGGGCATAATCACCAAAGTATGATCTGCCGCGAGTTTTTCATCATTAATCTCCGATAAAAGCCAAATTATTGGTCATGTAGACTAATTTATTAATTGTTTATCCCAGTAATATGCGTTTTATCAACAAGTATTAAGTTCTCACGTGTCTACAGCAATTTGTCTGATCTAATTGTTGTTTTCTCATCAAATTTCACGTAATAAAGCTGTGGGTAATGAGCTGGAAATGTTGAAACATAATTGATACTCTATAATTGGTATTTATCTCCCATTAATTGCGATTCAACTCATATCCTTTATCTTAGCTTCCAACCAGGTGCGTTGAGAACATAAAAGTCATGTCAGACCATTTTCATCGGTGAAAACTAAGTATGAGGTCCTCTACCTATCTGAGACCGGTTTGCCGGAGTCTGTTCTATTTGGTCGTCACTGATGCCTCTGATATGCTTTAATGTCATCTTTGTAAAAAAAACTATATTCAGTACACGATTTTTTACTCCACCAAGCGATTTTTTACGAGAAAAATCAATTCAAGCTGTTAACACCTTGAGTGAAGTCAAGTTAGAAATACCACATTTTCCATCATGTTCCATCAAGTAACGTCAATGTTAATCGGTAGTACTAGTCACTGATAAGTTGCCCAGATTACGCCCAGTCTAGCGGCGAACTGCACCTGCTCCATCCAAACCGTACTTGCTAATTAGAAACTCATTCACTGACTAATCCACGTTTGCCACCATCTACAAATCGGCAATCATGTACTGTTCTTTGATGCAGATGCACTGCAGCCTCTGACGCTGATTTGGTCGAAGCAGTTCACCTGCGCTTCAAATGTTAACATCATTTAATCAAACATGTATTGTCGAATTTTGTCGGAGAGCTTGTTATTGTACTATAATATCATAACCATTACCGTAAGATCAGAATCGGTTGAACATTTTAACTCTTCACATAGCTAAATCCAACAGTAAGCAGACCGTCTGGCCAATTAGTATAAACGGTAGTTGCAACTTTTTAGTTTAAGCTCCTGAATACCGATCATAGATTTTGTATAGGATACATACATCTCTTACAGTATTCTCGTATTGTTCACACTCATTTTGTAATATTAACCCTTACTTTCAATTGCAGAAACAAAATCGATCACCTTATAACCGAAAATTCGAATTGCTTCAACCATGAACGTTGCCTCGTTGATAGCCAGTTTACTGCTTTTAAGCAGCGTCGACCTGATGACAGCGAGCCCACAACTATTGCACAAACATCGTCGACTCATCCACAGCTCGTATCTCATTCCGCCCCCGCAGTATCGATTGTGAGTTCTTTTAACAATTATATTCCATTGCATTCTTTTAAAAGTCTTTGAAAAACTGACTCAATTTTTGAAATCAGTAATCAGCTTATCCTCAGGTAACAATTTGTACTTCAATAACGATATGACCTTTTAACTAACCCCTTATTTTATTTCCAGACTAGATGACGTACTCGCCAATGCTCAAATTGAAATCGAAGTGGTCACCCCATCTCCACAACGATCAGTATCTTTAAAACGATCTTTACCATCGACCACCGCAGCACCAGTATCATCACTTTCTTTGTCCTCTATTCCTACGACGCAAGACCCCATGATGCGCAAGCTGGCCGTTGTTTTCGCCAAGTGGCATAAAAGATTTCTGATCAGGAAAACCGATTCTGACAATATTGTGAGCACGACAAGTGGGCCGTCGACAAAGCCACCACTTCCGTCGTGGGTGATATGATTTTTTGATATTATTGATTTTATTGATATTTACTACTATGATATTATTATTTTCAAATCATGACGATGTGCAACCGGATTTAGTTTAATGTGATGTAGCTATTTCAAACTTGAATCCGCGTGGCATTTATGATTGCCTTAAAGTGTGCCTACCCCATAAATGTATTTATTCCTATAAAATGATTCTAGACTATCTACATTCATATAGCCCAAATTACATTTTATTCAAAAGATTTATTTGATGCAAGTGTGTATGATGCTGATTCTACGAAAAATGAAATAATTGATTGATTGTTTAGTTTGCCTTAAAATGCCTTACAGTTTGAAAAACTGGTGTGCAGAAAAATAATGATGTCAAACAAATGAACATCGTGAGTCACCTAAACATTGCATTTAGCAGTCTGCCAATATTCTCTAAAATTTAATTTTCGGATCACGAAAAAACGCCCATTCAAACAAAAAAGTTTTGACAAACATTTTCAAAACAAGACACATAAGAGTACAGGTGAAAATTTAACCAAGACAGTAAAAACATAAACATTGAATAAAAGACCCGATTTGAGACTGTTTAAAATATAATATAGTAAATTCCTGAGCGAAAACAAACATTAGTCTGTGGTTTGTATTGCCGGTGTACATCATTAATTTACAAATCAACACAATAGTGTACTATAACCAAACTCGGACTAACCTAACTAGGAAATTTGATATCGCATCATTAAACGTTAACAACTGAAATCAACCACACAAAAAATCATCGCTGATTTAATCTATTTACAACTTTGAGTTTGTGCTCATATTCAAATTATTATGCCATTCTAAACATTAGATTTTGCTTCATTCGTATGGTTCATTTTTTAAACTACGAAAAAGTCCATCTGTATTCTTATAAACACCCTGTATAAACATTTTACATGAACTGTTTGGTTAAGTATGTACATATGTACTCTCAGTGAGGACACGATAGTATTGACATGTACACCCTGTAGTGCACATTGTTATTTCTGTTAGTAGTCCGGTTAAACTAGGCCTAGTAGACAAGACAATCCAACTGTGTAATTATATTTTGTTAAGCTTAGTCCTTGTTCAAGTATCCATGAATGTACGTCATAACTCACACTGACTACGAATTTTATGGCTGACATTTTTTGTTTTGAAGTAATGAAGTTTGAGCAGCAATTTTGATTTTATTTTTAATTGTGATGTTCAATAACTGTGTTACCAAATATCTATGTTTTTACAATACCATTTAAAAAAATGGAACTGTCTTGTTGCATTTTTACCACCCTAAAGTCGCTATACATCATAAGATCTTCGTTACTAGGAAATATGTTCATCATACAAGTAATCAAGTCCAGATTATCGTTTTTTTGCACTATTGAATTGTAAGTGTGTCTTGGAGACACGCCGTTTAGAAATTTTCTTACTTAGAGTATATAAAAAATGAAAACGATGTATGGGAAGAAACAAATGATGGTTCATTAAAGGTTACACATTTTGAGTTTGATCAGACGGCCATAAATCTTTATTACTGAGTTAAACAAATTATGAAGCACAATATTTCAATAGAAAAGTTTTCATAAATGATTATTAACGCCTCATTAGACAATCAAAACAAAAAAATGTAATTATTTAAACATTAACTATTATTAATTATTCAAAACTTAAATTGATCCAAATTCAATTCACGTATGAACGTTTATGTTGTCATAAAGACATACAAAGTAGGTTTTTCTTCCACGATGAAATAACGTGTTCACGGATTGTTTTGACGGTTCGATTCAAATTAGTTCTCAAGTGAAATAATGAGCTAATAGACAGGATATAATTATTCATTGTCTTAAATTGACTGGTGCATTCACATTAACTAACCGATGACGGTTTCTTCTCACCCCAAAGATTTACATTGTTCAGTTGACGTGTTTACACGAAGTTTTGTACGCAATAAGCGGTCAGCTGAGAACTTTTCCGCACCTTAACGTGACTTGGAAACCATTTGGAACTTTTGACATATTTATGTTTTAATCACATGATTGGGAATAAAGCTGATTTCGTTGATTCGTTGATCGAGTTGTATTTTTGGCGTATTTTAAACCATCTTCAAAATCATTTCAGTATGAAACGTGATTGTTCTCTGTATCTCATGCCTCAGGAGAACTGCCTTTGTCACGCCTCATTATTCCACCTGTTACTCTGTTCAACCAAATACCAAAGACAACTTTTATGAAACGGGTTAAATTGAACTCATCAGAACGTTTCAAAACTCGTTTATACCAGAATCCTTTTCGAGCCAGTGCATTTCATATATTCAATTCGATGCTATAGTTAGCTCTCAGCAATAAGCTCCTTGACCCTCTGCACCTTGATTACGATTTGGTATCCCATGTTTTGACAACTTGTCTCAGCTTCATAAGTAAGTACCCTATTCTTAGAATTGACGCGTCTTCATTAGCTGAATTCCAACTGAATGACATTCAAGTGTTTGGAGTCAAGCGACCAACTGCTCATTGGTTAGTATTATGGTTGGATGCGTCTGGTAGTCTATAATCAACGTCCCTCTACACAAACGACGAATTGCAAAGTATACACTTAGTATCACGTTCGATGAACGCCATTATAGAATAGGGCAAGCGGTCAGCTGTAAGCTCCACTCCTGCAAATTATTAATGGTTTGTTATATATCGTGCTCTAATTATGTATCTATTCCAATCCTCACATCACATGTCGGGTGGTAGACGATGTTTGCTCGTTGAGCTGAATCACTAATGTAGGCGGAGTGCTCACAACGAAATAAACTCTTTTGTACATATATACAAATGTTGAAAGTTCTTACTAAATGAACAGCCTACGTACTTTACAACCGATTGTAAACTGTTTAACTCCTATTCCAATTTGCTAAAGGTGCTTTTGATATAAGCCAGCTGAAATGGGAATGATTATAATTATCACAGCATCTCCTTCATCGACCGTCTACTGAAATCAAGATTCCAACTCAATTATGAAAAGGATGCAGTCTTCTAAAATTGAAACTTTAGCAAACAGTTCCTGATTGACAGTTTATATACAAACAATAGGCACAACGAAGTATCTTATCAACAGGTGTACATAGCTCACGATTATGAGTGAAAACCCATTCATTCATCAATTGCTTACTCATAGACACCCATGCCCATATATTGTATATAAGCCCCTCACTAACCAGCCATGTGCTGTATGTATGTAGGTTGTGGATCTAATTAACTATTAAATAAGCCAAGCCATTGCTATAAAACGAGAAAAGGTGACCAAAGACAATGCAATCCGAGTTTTGACAGATCCCAGTCGAATCTACTGATGCATCTTATGGATTTATGTATAGAGAATAAACGCTTATATTTCAGCACATCGCAATAAACATCTACGACACAGTACAAATGCTTAACATACTACAGTTAACATGGTTACTGGTCGCCGTCGGTAGCGCTGTGGCATCCACAACACTCGGGGTGACCACAATCCCTCTTATCCGACAACTGCAAGCCCACAAACATCGACGGACAATCTACGCCAACTATCTCATTCCACCACCCCAATTTAATTTGTTGGTTCTCAATCAAGTTATTCAAACTGCGTTCATTTCTATCGCTATTGTCTTCCAAAACTTAACCTCGACATTGAAACATTTTTCCAAATGTGTTAGAGTTAATAAAAACACAGTGTCGCCTTCGCAGAAGTAACCATAGCTTAAGAGTTTACTAGCAATAAACGGAGGTTACTCATGCAAAGCTTTCATAAGGTGATAAACTAAACATGCAAATTATCAAAAAAAATCTATTCATGACCAAAATATATATATAAAAAAACAGATTCGAGGAAAGTGTAACTGTAAGATGAATATAACGATGAGAAAGTTCAAATCGAATGGCAATGGAACGTTTAAAATCTCGAAATTCTTTTGACATATACCATACGCACTCATGAATTCATGATATTATAATATATGAACCTAAAAATGATTTTTTAGTTTTGACGATGCGCTGACCGTGATGCCTACGATTATGGCTGCCCATCAACCCGACCCGACCAAGGTGCCAATGTCAACTAGCAGTGCGTTAACCGACATGTTTTTGACGATTGATGAACCATCGTCGACTTCAAACGAAATTTCAAACCCGACGTACAGCGTACCTTCGTTCTTCAGGAAAACCAGCATGATGAAACTTGCTATTTCGTTGGCCAAATGGCAGAAGGCGAAAATACTACGAAATACGACTGTTAAATTCAACGAAAACAAAGGTGACAGTCCGCGGACGACGCCGAAGAGTACTGTTCCGTTATCGCCGTCTTACATAAGATATTGAAAAAAAATTTTTGTGTTTTCATGTCTCATTTTTATGTTAAATTTCTTTAAGCATGTGACGCAGCGATATCGTACTTAAATCTGCCTTAAACTGTGCCTACCTCATTAATGTATGTATTCCTCTGAAATGTTTCGAAATAACAATATTTAAAAGAACTTGTTGCATTGGTTGTTTCTCCGAAGAATGAAAAAAATTGCTGCATAATAATTTGACGTGAAATGTAAAGAGATTGTGTGCGGAAAAAAGTGTGTTGAAAATTTGAACATATGAAGTTGCATTGCATTAAAACATGGCATTTCGGTATTGTTTACCGACCAGGCCTAGATGTTGAATTTAAATTCACGGGCAAAACCAAATTAAACAAACAGTTTTCGCTCCAACAAATTTTTTAAACAAGACACATCACGTGCATTTGAGGCCTTAATCATTATCTTACAAATTAAAAACTATCGTACTATAACCCAGATTTTACTAGTGTAATTAAGATCGCATCATTAAACGCGAAACTGAAATTAACCTCACGAATTAACTCAGCTTCTCTTTAGATTGGTTAGGTCAGATTTTTTGTTTAGTTTTTGTGCACCACTGATTTGTAAGAGTATCTTAGTGAAACCGTACATTGTATTGTTGGTCTACTGATTGGTTCTAAAATAAAACTCATCTGGTTTCACGGGGAGCTCATTGTCCTGTCTACTATTCTTTTAATTCACCTGTACGACATAGCAGAAAACATGAGAACACGATCGGAACACTGGGCAGGAAGTAACAATTGTTGGCTCATTGAAGGTTACACATATCGAGTCCTGTTTTCAGTTAGAAACATTATTGAGCACAATATTTTTTCATGAACGCTCTCATAAAAGATTATTACAGCCTCATTAGACAATCAAAACAACGTTGGACATCATCTTAACTTTAACCAATATTGAATTTGTGTCTTCAAAACGCACTTCATTCCCAAATCATTCCACGCATGAACGATGTTAATACACGGGGTTTTGTCATTCAGCTATATAATTTCATTTTTCATTGAAAGTTTCACCGTGAAAAGTCAAATGTAAGAAAATAACATGGTGACTCCAGTAAGTACAAAGAATCCAGCATAGAAATTTCGACGTCTCTAGATTTCCTTAATGTTACTGTTGAATATTTGATTTTATAAATTTTTGATGGATCGAAAGCCGCATAATTTTGGAATACGGGCAGCTCAGATTTTCTTCCACGATGAATAAAACTTACATAGTCTCGGTTCGTCTTAGCAGTTATATCTAAATCAGAGTTTTCGACTGAAAACTATGAGTAGTATACAATAATGACGAATTTGTTTCGCAAAACTGTCACAGTGTAACCTACTGACACAAAAAACTGTATTCGACTGATGTATAAAATGTTAGCTCCTCCCGTGATCGTGATTTGCTTTGTCATTCAGGTTGGACGTCCCCATTTTCCCTTAACAGTATAAAAAACTGTCAATCCCAATCCCTCACGTGAAGATGTCCACTGTTTCTAACCTGTAATTAAATGCTCATTTCAACCAATTTTTTGGCTAACTAACACGATATTGATGTTCATTAACCTAAAATAAGGTTCTCTGGAGACACAATTATAAAGTGGACCAAGGCGAGGCACTGCTTAGTTGCTTTGGGTTTTTCCTTGTTCTTTTTCTCACTCGAACACGTTCTGAAGACTGTCTTTAATTGGTTATATTTTAAGGAGTGTGCTTACCACGTTGATACAACAGCTGATTTATTTGCCACTCCTATTTTAGTTTTTTCAATAAGAGGACAGACGAACCATTTTTTCCTACCGTATTAACTACCGTATTCACTACCGTATTGTATTCTATGTTATGTTTTAATATTACACAGGGAAACTTGAAAGTACAAATTAATATGAATACCAAGGACCATGATAGGAACTTACAGTTGAAAATATCACAGTTATTTATTAGTTTCAAATTCAAAGTTGCTAAGGATGTGTCAACATTGTGAGTGTGACAATGTGAAGTTTTTTGATTATCAGCGTTATAACTATTAATGGTACTGTTATAAAAACTTGAAGTACAGCTATAATTGATACAGTAATGATCTCTATAGTCATAGATGAATCTCACAGTAAAGAACAATCTAAGATGATCGCGGCCGCACCCCATTGAACTCAGCTGACTGTCGTTTTACAGCATATCAGAAGAAGCTGCAAATATTTTCAGTTTCATTGGTACAGTCATTTGAAGCAGTTTGGCATTACAATTGTTTTCTTACGTTTCATAAGAGTTTTATTGAGACGGTTAAATGAGAGAGAAATGAAGTTGGTACCATGGAATCGTTTTCACTGTTTTTTTCCTACATACCGTTGCTCAATCGTGAGCAAAATTATCCGTTGTAAAAACAATCAGAACGAAACCAAACGAGTTTGATGAGCACGATCTAAATAATAAACACAACTTTCAGAAGTCATGAATTCGGTATGTCTATGGAAACCCTGATTCATTCTCAGGCAAGTTGGACGGTAGAGAATACACATGATGATTTCTGCTATTGCATTTACAGGACTTTATCTAACTGACAAGTCTCGATGTACTAATTGACTGTAGGTAACCATCGATAATCCATGGAACGGTTTCTCGTCTGCAAAATTTGGTTGGGTGTACGAGACTGGCATTTGGCTGGAACATGATGCAACTTGATGAAGCATGCCTTTTCTCAATTGTGTGGTCAAATTATTAGACAAAAATACTGTAGGATGTTCGCTTGAACTATTATGCCTACACCAACTCATGTAGTTCACGCGAAAAGGTTTTTATTGCATTTATTTATGTAGTCAGCCATCATGCTGATATCGTGTTTTACATGCACGAATCTTTGTGGAATAACCAGATTACACGAATATGCCATGCTGGCATGGTCAGACATAAAGTTCACATTGAAGCATAACGTTTGCAATTCAAAAAGTAGACTCGTTGATTCTCCAAAACGGCTACACTCATGCAAATTTTTCACCCAGGGAACTAATCGGAAATCACTTTCTATTTGATTTCTCATGTTCCAACGATTTACAGGGTTCAGTTGCCACCCACCCCCCCCCCCCCCCCCTGTCTGCACGAGTCTCATTATACGGTAGGCAGGCGGTCAGCTGTAAGCTGTTCCGCACCTTAAATATGTATGACTCGGTAACCATATGGAGCTTTTGGCATCTGTTTAATCACATGATCAGATAATCTACAGGTTATGATGATTGATCAGTTGCATTTTTAGCATGCGACACTTTATAAGTGTATTCTTACAACAATAATGTTTGAAACTATTTGAAGACCAGTTTACTGGTTAACTTATGGTCTGTCCTGAGGTGCTCATCGTTTCAACAGGAGAGCCACTTCTTTGGTGTTTTCATGAGAGTTTCTTTTGAAACTCATTTATACAAGGCACATTTATACATGTCTGATACAACTTTTTATTCCTTTCAACCAATTCACTCAGAAAACTTTAAGGGATTTCAATTTCACGCATATAATAATCAGAACTTTTCAGAAACCCTTCTACACCAAAATCCCTTTTGACTCAATGCATCTAAGATAATACATTCGATGTAACAGTCAGCGGTTCGCAATAAGCATTTCTGCATCTTAATTAAAATTTGGTATCCCGTGTTTTGACAACATTCCCTAACCTCATAATTAAGTAGCCTATTCTTGGAAGTGAGGCGGCGTCTTCATACTGACTGGCATTACTTTTCGATCGAATGACATTAAGTGTTTGGACTCAAGCAACCAACTAATTATTGGTTAGTACTATAGGTCGGTGCGACTCATGATTATCGTTATAAATAAAGGTAGATTACAAGACAGAATAGTAGAAAGTAGAAAGTAAATTAACAATTTTTTGCTTCATTATGGACATCTTTCGGTAAGCTTTAGATGTTCAGTTAATATGCATAATTCAAAGATACCAAGCGGCCTACGTGGGATGATCTTTTCCTCTAATAACACGCTTGAGCAGAGTTACTGATGCCAGATAATGATTAACTTCCTTCTACCCAAACTACAATTTTGAAAGTTTACATACTGCGTTCGGTGAACCTCATTATGAAGCAATCGGTCAGCTGTAATCTCCAGTCCTGCACCTCAATAATTACTTACTACCTATAATTCCATATCGGTGAATGGTAGACGATGTTTCCTCGTTGATCACTCACGTAGGCGGAGAGTATACAACGAATTCGTTTTGTTTGATTTACCAGAATGATCTTTTATATTTATGGAACGAAAAGCCTACCTACTGTTACAACCCATTGTAAACTTCTTAACGTCAATCCTAATTATCTAAATGTGTTTTTGGTATAAGTTAGTTCAAACATGAATCATGACCTGTGTCATTTCCGAGTGTCAATCATTATTTTAATTTTAGCAACCTTCATTTATGAAAAAGCTTAACTCTTCTTAATTTAATACGTTCGCAAACATTTCCCGATTTGATAAAGTGTTAGTTGGCACGCCATCCTCTCAAGAAGTTTAAAAAAATTAGTTATTCACAAAAAGCATTCCCTAATAACAACTGTTTTTTTACAAAAAAAACATCAAAATATCTAAACAAACAGGTGCGTTTACATACAGTAGCTGCGATAAGTGAGTCGCTGCTGCTGTTTATAATTCGAAAACCCATTCATCAATTGCTCACTCCAAGACGCCCATGCCCACGCACATATATCTTAATGAGCCTGATTACGGTTCAGCCATAATGTAGGTTGTTGACTTAGTTTACTATAATATAAATCAAGCTAATGCTATAAATCAAGGAAAATAAATCAAAGACAATGCAATAATGAGCCGGGCTTTCTTCCCGCTTTACTTGGTTCAACCGGGACAGTATGGTGCCTATAAAATCAGTGGTAGCGTTGGAACACCACTCAATAGCACTTAGATCATCTAACATTTAAACCATCATTAACACCCGATGGCCAGTATCAATTAAAACCCAATAGCTTTATTAGAAAATAGGAGTAAGCAATCAGAAATTCCGCACATTTCTTGTAAATCTGCAGTTTTACCTCTCAGTGAATGTAAAATAATCACTTGAAGCTTTGATGCCGCACACAGTTGTCATGTCGTTAACCATCTAATTATCTTTCATTTTGTGACTTCAACAAATCATTTCGATAGCAGATAACTGTTTACTTGACATTTCAGTATATCGCAATAAATATCTACGACACAGTACAGATGCTTACCTTACTGCCGTTGACATGGCTGCTGGTTGCTGCTGGTGGCGCTGTGGCATCCACAACACTCGGGGTGACGACAGCCCCTGTGATCAGACAACTCCAGGCCCACAAACACCGACGCACCATCTACACCAACTATCTCATTCCACCACCACAATTTCAATTGTTGGTAGTCCATATAGTCCTTTTGAAAAAATTTGAACGTCATAAGTGTTTCGCTTTTTCAAATGTACTCAACCGTTTCATCTTTTGTACATTGACCATGACTCAAAAAACAGTTGCCAAATGTGTTGAATGTGAATAAAGAACATGTTTCACACATATTAACATTTACTGGCATTAAAATGTTCACGTTTCTTCCAAATATTAATTGTCATCAATTGATTCTACAGATTTGACGATGTGCTGAACGTGATGCCTAAGATTGTGGCTGACCATCAACCCGACCCGAATGAGGTGCCAATGTCAACTGGCAGTGCGTTGACCGACATGTTTTTGGCGATTGCTGAGCCATCGTCTACTTCAAACGAAATTTCTAACCCGACGTACATTCGATCGACACAACCCGAAAAGAGCGTCCCTTCTTTCTACAGGAAAACAAGCATAATGAAGTTCGTTATTTCGTTGGCCAAATGGCAAAAGGCGAAAATTCTACGACGAAATTCGACTACTAAACCCGATGGAAACAAAGTCGACATTTCGCCAACGACGCCAACGGAGAGTCCGATTCCGTTATGGCCTTCTTGGATAAGATATTGAAAAAGTCTAGTTTTTGCAAAGAATTTTCTTAATTGGTGTTACACGACAAAATTATCTGAAGTATAAAAAAACAAAAATTTATAAACTATTTTGTTACGGTCATATCTATAATTGTCGTATCCGTGACACTTTGTACAGCTGCCGGGAAAAGAATTGTGGAGCAAAGTAATGTGAATTTGTACATATAATATATGTTCGAAAATATGGGTACACTTTTTTC
>OZ038445.1:30208783-30213783 GCA_964036265.1 Daptonema setosum | reverse complement strand
GAATTCATGAATTAGATGTTCAAAAAAGTTTCTGTGCTACGGGTGTAAGTGTGAGATTGACTGATGGAAGGACTGACTGTCTGACTGACTGACTGACTGACTGACTGACTGACTGACTGACTGACTGACTGACTGACTGACTGACTGACTGACTGACTGACTGACTGACTGACTGACTGACTGACTGACTGACTGACTGACTGACTGACTGACTAACTGACTGACTGACTGACTTACTGACTGACTGACCGACTGACTGACCGACTGGCTGACCGACTGACCTACTGACAAAATGACTGTCTAACTGAGAGCTCGACCGGCTAAGTAATTGAATGACTGGCTGACTCTCGCACTCACTCAATCACTATTTAACTTGTTTTATTCACTTAACTGCATAGAAAGCGTTTCAGCAACTAAAAAAAGGTATTCAACAAGAAGTCAAAAATTAAACCCGATTGACTGTTTGTCTGTCAGCGTGTGATTTGAAAAAAGACTGATCAGTCCAATTACTAATGAGAATTACCGGATTGAATTCACTATCTCAATCATTCTTTTGGCCCACTGAATGTCTCAGTGATTCACTGAATTTGTTCCTGATTGAGGAACAGAATGACTGACTGACAAACTTACATAATGACTGATTCACACAATTAATGAAATACCAACGTCCTCGATCTGCCTAAAACTTGGAGAGACTTAATACAGAGTATAAACATTGCAACAAAAACTTACTGATATAATACCATTTTCTGTTACTTTTTTATGTTAGCTAGACGTTCTAGAAACTATCTTTATTGTCGATACTTCCCGATCACACTGACTCTCGTTCAAAGTAATAGAACGCCAAGAAGGTAACCATTCGTTCACGTTTCACTAGAATACAACCTCTAAAAATGCATACTCTTGTATGCGGACGCGGCGAAGCGCTAGCAGTTTGAATGCCCAACGACAACCACTTTCGTAGAAGGTGGGTTCCCGTTCATGTTTCAACGGATCATAACTTCCATCAACTGACTATTTTAACTGCGGAAGCGGCGAAGCTCTCGCATTTTGTTTGCCCAACGACAGCCACTTTCACGTAGTTGCTGCGTCTTAAATCATGTTTCGCCAAGTTGATAAGTAAGGAACATAAATATTCCTATAAAGCGGTGAAGCTCTGCTCATTTGTTGGGGTAACGACAGCCAGGTTACTTAGCATTTGATTTTTCATTCATGTTTCATCCAGGGCAACAGGTAATAAAAGCTTGATGCTTGTTAGGTCATATTGGCGTCAGCTGTAAACGGGTGGGGGAAGTGTAGTCTTCGTTTAGCACATCCGCATAACAAATGAAAGCATTAAATTTTTTACATCGATTTTTTCTTGAATAATAGTAAAATAGAAGTATGTGTACGTTTATAAACATCTCACTGCTTGATTGAGAGCAGTCAGTAAATCAGTCAGTCACTCATTCAGTCAGTCAGTTATCAGTTATCAGTCAGCTGAAGGTCGTGGGTTCGAGTCCCACCAGGAAGCTGAATTTTTTTAGCTATTCTGGTGACGAACTGTCTATCATTCAAAAAGTCAGTGTCTCTATCAGAGAATGAGTGAATAAGTGTGAGATTGACTGATGGAAGGACTGACTGGATGACTGACTGAATGACTGACTGACTGACTGACTGACTGACTGATAGACAGTTCGTCACCAGAATAGCTGAAAAAATGCAGCTTCCTGGTGGGACTCGACTGGACTGACTGACTGACTGACTGAATGACTGAATGACTGACTGACTGACTGACTGACTGACTGACTGACTGACTGACTGACTGACTGACTGACTGACTGACTGACTGACTGACTGACTGACTGACTGACTGACTGACTGACTGACTGACTGACTGACTGACTGACTGACTGACTGACTGACTGACTGACTGACTGACTGACTGACTGACTGACTGACTGACTGACTGACTGACTGACTGACTGACTGACTGACTGACTGACTGACTGACTGACTGACTGACTGACTGACTGACTGACTGACTGACTGACTGACTGACTGACTGACTGACTGACTAACTGACTGACTGACTGACCGACTGACTGACGGACTGACCAACTGACAAAATGACTGTCTAACTGAGAGCTCGACCGGCTAAGTAATTGAATGACTGGCTGACTCTCGCACTCACTCAATCACTATTTAACTTGTTTTATTCACTTAACTGCATAGAAAGCGTTTCAGCAACTAATAAAAAGGTATTCAACAAGAAATCAAAAATTAACCCCGATTGACTGTTTGTCTGTCAGCGTGGTTTGAAAAAAGACTGATCAGTCCAATTACTAATGAGAATTCCCGGATTGAATTCACTATCTCAATAATTCTTTTGGCCCACTGAATGTCTCAGTGATTCACTGAATTTGTTCCTGATTGAGGAACAGAATGACTGACTGACAAACTTACATAATGACTGATTCACACAATTAATGAAATACCAACGTCCTCGATCTGCCTAAAACTTGGAGAGACTTAATACAGGGTATAAACATTGCAACAAAAACTTACTGATATAATACCATTTTCTGTTACTTTTTTATGTTAGCTAGACGTTCTAGAAACTATCTTTATTGTCGATACTTCCCGATCACACTGACTCTCGTTCAAAGTAATAGAACGCCAAGAAGGTAACCATTCGTTCACGTTTCACTAGAATACAACCTCTAAAAATTCATACTGTTGAATGCGGACGCGGCGAAGCGCTAGCAGTTTGAATGCCCAACGACAACCACTTTCGTAGAAGGCGGGTTCCCGTTCATGTTTCAACGGATCATAACTTCCATCAACTGACTATTTTAACTGCGGAAGCGGCGAAGCTCTCGCATTTTGTTTGCCCAACGACAGCCACTTTCACGTAGTTGCTGCGTCTTAAATCATGTTTCGCCAAGTTGATAAGTAAGGAACATAAATATTCCTATAAAGCGGTGAAGCTCTGCTCATTTGTTGGGGTAACGACAGCCAGGTTACTTAGCATTTGATTTTTCATTCATGTTTCATCCAGGGCAACAGGTAATAAAAGCTTGATGCTTGTTAGGTCATATTGGCGTCAGCTGTAAACGGGTGGGGGAAGTGTAGTCTTCGTTTAGCACATCCGCATAACAAATGAAAGCATTAAATTTTTTACATCGATTTTTTCTTGAATAATAGTAAAATAGAAGTATGTGTACGTTTATAAACATCTCACTGCTTGATTGAGAGCAGTCAGTAAATCAGTCAGTCACTCATTCAGTCAGTCAGTTATCAGTTATCAGTCAGCTGAAGGTCGTGGGTTCGAGTCCCACCAGGAAGCTGATTTTTTTCAGCTATTCTGGTGACGAACTGTCTATCATTCAAAAAGTCAGTGTCTCTATCAGAGAGTGAGTGAATAAGTGTGAGATTGACTGATGGAAGGACTGACTGGCTGACTGACTGAATGACTGACTGACTGACTGACTGACTGACTGATAGACAGTTCGTCACCAGAATAGCTGAAAAAATGCAGCTTCCTGGTGGGACTCGACTGGACTGACTGACTGACTGACTGAATGACTGACTGACTGACTGACTGACTGACTGACTGACTGACTGACTGACTGACTGACTGACTGACTGACTGACTGACTGACTGACTGACTGACTGACTGACTGACTGACTGACTGACTGACTGACTGACTGACTGACTGACTGACTGACTGACTGACTGACTGACTGACTGACTGACTGACTGACTGACTGACTGACTGACTGACTGACTGACTGACTAACTGACTGACTGACCGACTGACTGACGGACTGACCAACTGACAAAATGACTGTCTAACTGAGAGCTCGACCGGCTAAGTAATTGAATGACTGGCTGACTCTCGCACTCACTCAATCACTATTTAACTTGTTTTATTCACTTAACTGCATAGAAAGCGTTTCAGCAACTAATAAAAAGGTATTCAACAAGAAATCAAAAATTAACCCCGATTGACTGTTTGTCTGTCACCTGTCAGCGTGGTTTGAAAAAAGACTGATCAGTCCAATTACTAATGAGAATTCCCGGATTGAATTCACTATCTCAATAATTCTTTTGGCCCATTGAATGTCTCAGTGATTCACTGAATTTGTTCCTGATTGAGGAACAGAATGACTGACTGACAAACTTACATAATGACTGATTTACACGATTAATGAAATACCAACGTCCTCGATCTGCCTAAAACTTGGAGAGACTTAATACATGGTAAAAACATTGCAACAAAAACGTACTGATATAATACCATTTTATGTTATTTTTTTATGTTAGCTAGAAGTTCTAGAAACTATCTTTATTGTCAATACTTCCCGATCACACTGACTCTCGTTCAAAGTAATAGAACGCCAAGAAGGGAACCATTCGTTCACGTTTCACTAGAATACAACCTCTAAAGATGCATACTCTTGAATGCGGACGCGGCGAAGCGCTAGCAGTTTGAATGCCCAACGATAACCACTTTCGCGGTAGGTGGGTTCCTGTTCATGTTTCAACGGATTATAAGTTCCACCAACTGACTATTCTAACTGCGGAAGCGGCGAAGCTCTCGCATTTTGTTTGCCCAACGACAGCCACTTTTAGGTAATTGCTGGGTCTAAGTTCATGTTCCACCAGCTTGAAAAATAAGGAACAACTGAATTTTTGAAAACGGCGAAGCGCTGCTCAGTTGTTGGGGTAACTACAGCCAAGATCCTTAGTATTTGCTTTTTCATTCATGTTTCATGCAGGGCAACAGGTAACAAAAGCTTGTTACTTCCTGTTGGGCTTTAGCTGTAGCCGGGTGGGGGAGTGGTGTATTTGTTTAGTACAACCGCATTATGAATGAATGATTTAAATTTATCCAACATCAGAATTTTTTTTTAAATAATTTGATAACAGAATAGCTTTGCGTAGTTGAGAGCATAAATCTAAATAGAGAAAAACCTTTTGCAAAAATGGGTTTGTCACCAAATAAAGAAAATA
>OZ038445.1:30171693-30208583 GCA_964036265.1 Daptonema setosum | reverse complement strand
CAACGGATTATAAGTTTCACCACTGACTATTCTAACTGCGGAAGCGGCGAAGCTCTCGTATTTTGTTTGCCCAACGACAGCCACTTTCAAGAAGATGTTAGGTCTTAATTCATGTTTCACCAAGTTCATGAGTAAGGAACATAATTATTTTTCAAAGCGGCAAAGCTCTGCTCATTTGTTGGGGTAACGACAGCCAAGATCCTAAGCATTTGCTTTTTCTTTCATGTTTCATGCAGGGCAACAGGTAATAAAAGCTTGATCATTGTTAGGTCCTATTGGCGTCAGCTGTAAACGGGTATGGAAGCGGTGTCTTCGTTTAGTACATCCGCATTATAAATGAAGGAATTAATTTAATAAACAACGGGAACTTTTTGCAAATAATATGATAGTAGCATATCTTTGCGTAGTTGAGAGCATAAATCTAAATAGAGAAAAAAACCTTTGGCAAAAATGGGTTTGTCACCAAAAAAAGAAATTAACTTAAAACTAATTAGGAGTTAGAAATATCAACCGGCTTTGAATAACGTATAATAATATCTGACAGAATGTCTGATTTGTTTACTATAATCGGCATCATGAATGTTAATCAATATTAAGTGCGAGTCAGTCAGTTAATGATTGAGTGAGTGTGTGATTCATCGCAATGACTCAGCCAGTCATTCAGTCAGTCAGTCAGTCAGTCAGTCAGTCAGTCAGTCAGTCAGTCAGTCAGTCAGTCAGTCAGTCAGTCAGTCAGTCAGTCAGTCAGTCAGTCAGTCAGTCAGTCAGTCAGTCAGTCAGTCAGTCAGTCAGTCAGTCAGTCAGTCAGTCAGTCAGTCAGGCAGTCAGTCAGTCAGTCAGTCAGTCAGTCAGTCAGTCAGTCAGTCAGTCAGTCAGTCATTGAAAAAGCCAACGTGGTGGTACAGGTTCATTATTCATCAAAGCTTTAGCCACAGTGGCTGGCAACACTTCGGATAACAACGATTCGGCCTTTTTCTTCTCCACGTCGAGCTCGATCGTGAGTTGTTTGGTCTGCTCTTGTGTCTCGTCGAGTTGTTTGCTGAAACATTGCAGTGAAAAAGGCGTGTTTAGGCCTCATAATTAATTACATATAAGAAATGATTTAAAAAACGGAAACACCCAACGATGTACAGCCAGAACCCGATTCTCAAGTACTGGTTTATTTGAAACCTGTTTTCGAGGTTATTAGAATCAGAATCGCAACTATGATTGAGAAAAGTCTTATTCAGCGCAACATGATGGTCGAGAACTGAGTTGGGTTTTTCCTTATGAATAGTTACATACGAGGCCTCTACATGTTGTATGGTATAATTACGAGTTTTTCATGATATCAGCTTACTTCTCGGTGAGTTATGATCATCCTCAGTATCTAGGCTTCGTGAAACAATCACTAGCTTTATGTATTTACATACCTACTTATACGGTAACGATAAAATTTTTATATGCCCATGTTTTAGTTGGCGGAAGCCATTTTGTCTAACCATATAAATTCACGATGTTGACATTAATAAAATAAGTTCAGTTCGTACATGCTGGTTGGATTACAATAAATTAACTAACGCCACGTTGATTTCGTTCATCCGTTGCTGATTGAGTAGAATCAAATCTCTGGTAACATCGTACAATGGAATGTGATTCAGACGCATGTTGTGTTGCAGTAATCTGTGAGTGTCAGTGAGTGAGTCAGTAAGTCAGTCAGTCAGTCAGTCAATTATTCAGTAAGTCGTTCAGTCCGTCAGTCAGTCAGTCAGTCAATCAGTCAGTCAGTCAGTCAATCAGTACTTCAGTCAGTCAGTCAGTCAGTCAGTCAGTCGCTCAGACAGTCAGCCACTCAGTCAGTCTGTCAGTCACTCATTCACCAACTCTTGAATATCAGTCACGTAAGGTGAACACAAGTAGATCATGTGTTCTCTGTCTTCGAGGAGAATCATTTGACCTGAAGCAGAAAACTTTTGATCAAACCGGCTGCTTCAGATTCTTTCCGTCTGACCAATAGAGTGATTTATCTGGCTGACTGACTAACAAACTGCATGGCTGACTGACAAACAAACTGACAGACTAACTGGGTCTCTGACGCACTGACGTAACCTTTGAGAATGATGGGTTGAAACGTGCCAATGTCTTTTGAATTTGAACCAGTGTTTGAGAATTCTGATAGGTTATCTGACCCACCAGTATTGGACGCTATTTGACGTAGCTGATGGTATGAGTAATGTAGTGAGTGAGGGAACTGTTCTCATGAAGTGGTTCTTTCCTCCTTCATACAAAACGAAAATTTGCAGAAAGACCACTATTTTAATTGTCCATATTTTTTTAAAAGAGAAATCCAGTTTCAACCGTTCATACTGAATGTTGATCATTCATAAAATGTATATAACATACATATAGGTACAAATGTATAAAAATTTATTTTTGGGAACAATAAGTTGCAGTATTTAGTAATTGCTTACCTGCAATACGAAGACGGCATTGATGTACTGTACCATGTTTTCAAAGGCCATCGGAATTCGTGGTCGATTCAGTTGAAACAACTGATGCACCTTTATTGCTTTCTCGGTTACGGTGCCCGGTGGGATAAATTTACTGAATTGAAATTACTGCATAACTCATTCACTCACTCACTCACTCACTCACTCACTCACTCACTCACTCACTCACTCACTCACTCACTCACTCACTCACTCACTCACTCACTCACTCACTCACTCACTCACTCACTCACTCACTCACTCACTCACTCACTCACTCACTCACTCACTCACTCACTCACTCACTCATAAACTAACAGCACTTCAGCCCAGGCATCTTCTCCATACTGGCGAATGACGAGCTGTCGTAGACTTTCGTGGATGAAACCAAACTAAAATTGTTATCAACGTTGAATCGTTTCGTGTCTTTGAATTTTTTTCAAAAACTTCCATTTGGATTTTGTTTATTTGGTAAAATTTCACATTTTTTCCGCAACAAAATTGAACAATATAACAAAAAATAATAATTAAAAATTCAATTTTTTTATGAAATAACCACAGATATTCCAGAAAAGTTATGGAACTAACCATAATTCTGGTCGAAGGTATTATCGGGTTGAATTACAGTATCGTAGATTGCGTATTGAGTTCGTTTTTCAATTTCGTACGTTTTCAATTCATTGTAGTTTTAGCTTTGCTTGGCGGACCGACGACCTTAAACAAATTATATTGCATTTTCAGTGTCGTTATTGAAAATTCCGAATCTGAAACAAAAAAAATAAAAGTTTTGAATAAAAATATTTTTTTGCAGTTATACACAACATAATTTTCTTTAGACTTTTTTCGGAAAGGCGTAGAAATAAGAAACTGTAACAGTCAAAATTTTTTATTGAATATTGCAAAATTTTAGAAGATTGACAACGGAAAACATGATGAATTGGAAAGAAGAATTGCATTATCTGGTGATTCGGCTACATACAAATATCATTGCTACAGTGTAACGCAAATATTCGAATCACTTGTTTCAAAGGTACATGTCCCTGGAGATGTTTCCTTGCACGTTAATTATTGTTCCAAATGCTGCTTTATTATGAACCGGTAAGCTATAATGATGTATGAAAGTCAGCTATGTATTCTCAGTATCAGCTGGTGAATATAATGATCATATTGCATTCGGTTCGTGTTGATTTGGTAACAGTTTTTTATGATGTTTTCGTCGAAATTTATTTAGACAAAATTATTTTGGCGCATGGAACAAAAACGTTTACTGACGTTCAATGATGTTTTCTGGTCTTAAAATTTCTTGAGTTGAACTCAGAAACTAAATTTTTTTAAGATACACGTTTCAATCCACGAAATTATTTATGTAATGTTTCACATGTGTGCATGGAGATTGTTTTCTTCACATGGTTAACCGAAAATAATTCTTTTAATATCTATCTGTTATGAGCGTTTATCCATGATAATATGCCCGGCCGACCACTGAATAACGTTGATGAGCATTTGTTTCGGAAATCCGATCCACCTTGTAACATCATACATAAGCGTCAGGGTAAATCGCAATGATGAATAAGTCGACTTGTGTATGTAAGTTTCTGGGTATTTACGGAAAACGGTATAGTCAGTACATGATGGAAAGATTGGCATGCGACGTGGTGGCTACAGTAGGTAGGTACATACATATCTAATTCAGTCATAAACGTTCCTATGGAAGACAAACAATCAATCGACGCACACTATGTATTTCCTTTTATTTCTAACAACAATAGATTTGAGTTTGTTTTAGTATGTGTCTCCCTTAGTCGGCTTGATAGTAAAATAATCTTCCGATTTAACAGTTGTCGATCGCATGAAAAAAATTCGTCTGTTTTTCATCTACCGTTTGATATATCATTCACACAAAAAAACTTTCCATATGGCCTTTAACTTTCAGAAGTCTTGAGGGAGGTGCTATAAAAATAACCATTTCCGGGTCCGTTCAGCAACACGTCACTCATTTTTTTTGTTCATAATCACCGTGCGCTTGAAACACTAGCTTGGGTGTGCATGTATCCATACAGCTGCACTGCATTCGACATATGTATGCAACCATCTGTGTATGAAACTCACGCTTTACATGAGCACTCCTTTGTAAACTTCTTTGAAAATAATAATTAAATATAATGTTTCACGTGCGCACCCCGATATGCAGTTTTCTCACAGGGTAACTCAAAACAAGCTATATCTAAAAAATTGACGCCTCTGACTATTTTACGATCCGGAAAAACAAGTAAGATAATTAGTACGTTTAAGCCGAGGCCATTCTTCATCCTACATGTATGTATGTATACATACATGCCTCATTTTATACATATACCGTACATACTGTACATCAAACAGACAGATTTATACCTACAGATCACAACCCCCATGAATGTATTCTACTCAGATACTTATGTACATATAGAATGGTATATTAAGATTGGTGGCAACTACATATTATATTAAGAAGATGGCATGACTGATGTATACAAATGTTTGGTCATCATGACTGTTAAGCAATCTAGCGGGTAAGCTTTGACAGCATGCCAGAGAAAAATAAAATAAAAACAACAGGCCACCTTTTTCTATATAAAAATATGCGACACTGCTTGGTGGCAGACTCACTATGTTGTCAGAAATCGGTTAACCACCTCTCAGTCTCTCTTCCGCTCTCTCTAGGCATTTATGTACCAGAATCCAAGGTATCTGCGCAACTTGCAATCTTGCGCTAATGGTGCTGCGACACGCAATGAATCAAAGTATCACTAAATATTTACTAATCAGTTTGACTGGACTCGATGGTACAAACTGTCCCATTGAGGCAGATAGGGAAGGAAGAAAAAAAATCCGGATTTTCATGGTTTTGGCTTGTTAGACTTAGTTTAGTTTAGTTTAGTTTATTTCAATCCAAAAATGGACGGATGTGCTCAATTGAACACAAGACTAGCGTTTAGACTGGCGTCAAAACTATGAATTCTTCATAATAAATAGTATCATGTTCTTTTGCTCCATTTCTTTGAATCGCAGTCTAACTTGAGAATAACGTCATGGAGAAAATTGAATATATCAATTAGAGACAAAACATCAAGGATCAATTATAAAAATAGTGTATACCCGATGATATGTATTTGGAGCCGAAGAAGAAAGCCGATTTTGAAAATCCGTAATCATCTCTCTAACGGTATGTACAGTACGTATAATCCCTTCGTCATTTATATACATATTGTAATTAAGACAGTTATGTATCTTTGAGCTTACAGTTTGAAAAGTTTTCTACTATACCAGACTGTATGTAAAAAATAGTCTGATCACTAACTCATTGATGAAAATATCTATATGACTGCCCAAAATATAACTGAACACCAAACTGATCAACTGACAGACTGACTCGCCGAATAACTGACTTGATAAAAAGTACGTTAGTTTGGCTTTTAAACACTGGCATCCACATCATGATCTGACGATAATCCAATCAGTAAATCTACGTCAGAATACGATCAGGTAGATTCCTTACCTGTATAATTGTACATTAATACTTTAAAGATTGCAAGATTTTATAAATTATGTATGCAACCCTGAATAATCGTGTCGTTATGTTCACGCGATCTTGATGTATGTTTGTTGGTAATTAATGTCATCGGTGGCACAAATAGAAGTATCCGGTGTTTGTACGTACGTCACTGGCAGAGTAATGACACAGATACTGGAAGATTCGTTGACTAATTTCGTGCATGGGGTATGTAAATACAGGGTGTCCCAGCGAAGTGTGATCAATAACTTTTTTCAATAACTCCTTGAGCGTTCCAGATACAAACCCGAAATTTCATAAAGTGATAGTACATTCTTTGCCTGATACCCTGAATATTAAGTAATTTCGATTTGTCGAGTATTGCGTGTTTTACACCCGATCCAGCAACATGCCTTACATATGTATGTTTTTACCGCGACCGCATTTCATACAATATGCTTGTTAACGTATTTAAGTTATCCAAAAAATAATGATTACACCTCGCTGGAACACCTTGTATTGTGTGTACATCATCAATAATTGATATTACAAGGGATGATCAGAGCATTTTATTACAGTTTATAATCGGACCATGAAATCTATAAACAGACTCCGCAGCCAGCAGAATTAAGCTTAAGATAGAAAATGCTTAGTTAATTGCGATTGCGACGTGCAACACTAAAACGTGGAGTATAAATGTAACGTAATGTATGTAGGTAGAATATCTATTTATGAACAGTATTGAAAAAATATATTATATTGGGTATCCGTTACTGAAAGCTTCATGTCAACAATAAAACATATTTTGGTCTACGGCTGCCTCATATCACATACCTCATTGAATTACGAAAAATCAATGAAAAAAGTCAATTTAACGATCTCTGCATGACGTAAAAAGGCGACAGAATGACAGGTTGATTGTAGCATTGTATGTGTTGAGATTGAGAACGATAAACCACAAACTAACAAAATCATCCCAACGTAAATAATACCACCCTTATTGCATACGACACTTTTGGTCATCCTTCTCAAGTTGTTTTTAAGGCAAACCACAATATTGGAGTATTTTGTGAAGAAACTTACTGCAAACCACGTGGTGCAAGAAGACATAAAAACTGTCTATAGCATGATTCCAGCCAAACTAAATGAAAAAAATGATAGACGACTCATACATAGAAAGGTTTCATTATTACTTCCAGTCGAACTTTTTTGCCATCCAAGATGGATTATCCGCAATCAAGGCTGACTTGTAAAAATTATGTAGTGCGTCACATGCTCATCAGATTATCCGACAGCATGTTTGCTTGGTTGGGTTGAGTTTATTTCGCTTACTGTATGTTAATAGTACTTTAATAGTATGTTAATAATACTTGTATGTTATCGAAAAACTTGTTTCAATTCACATCAACACTTTATCGAGTACGTTTTTTTTTATTGACTGACTGACTGACCGACTGACCGACGAACTGACTGGCGGACTGACTGACGGACTGACTGACTGACTGACTGTCTGACTAATTGACTGACTGACTGACTGACTGACTGACTGACTGACTGACTGACTGACTGACTGACTGACTCAATAAGAAAGACTTTAACACATGAAATTTGAAGCAGATATACATACTGTACATACTGTTTGCATCTATGTGCTTTTGAAAACGTGTGAACAACTTATACGATTCGAAACGGCTGGTTTACTAAACCAAAACAGAAACTGAAGAAGCAGAAGAAGAAATACTTTGGCGAATTATGTGACACAATTTGCTTGTTTAATTATGGTGCGGCAGCAAAAAGCACATATGTAACACATGTAATATTTTAATATCACCAATAAGGTTCTCTGTTCACATGTACACAGTATGTATGATTCATAAAACATGTGAATAGCTTTTGATTATTCCATACATTCCTACTGATTGACTCAATACCTGTTTGATTAACTGACTGACTTGAAGCTCATATTTTTGGCCATTCCCAAATTTATACAAACCACGACCCATGGATGACTTGAATAGCTGTTCTTCACGGGTGAATCCCAAAATACCTAAAAGCCAAAATACCTAACTGGACAAAACACCTAAAAACACGCCCAAAATGCAACACGACCAACAATGTTGGATTTTGGTATTGAATTTTTCATATTTTTTGGATTATGTCCACCCAAATTACATAATCCAAAGTACATAAACAACAAATGTTACCCCTCCCCTGTTTCCCCACCCTTACAGTATTCATGTAACAGTTACTTGCAATGGTGTAAGCACCTTTGGAAAAGGGCTAAACACCTTTGGAAAAGGACTAAACTCCTTTGGAAAAAGGCTAACACCTTTGGAAAAGAGCTGAACACCTTTGGAAAAGGGCTGCTCACCTTTGGAAAAGGGCTAACACCTTTGGAAAAGAGCTAAACACCTTTGGAAAAGGCTGCTCACCTTTGGTAAAAGGCTAAACACCTTTGGAAAAGGGCTAAACACCTTTGAAAAAGGGCTCAACTCCTTTGGAAAAGGGCTAAACTCCTTTGGAAAAGGGCTAAGCACCTTTGGAAAAGAGCTAACACCTTTGGAAAAGAGCTAAACACCTTTGGAAAAAGGCTGCTCACCTTTGGAAAAGGGCTAAACACCTTTGGAAAAGGGCTAAACACCTTTGGAAAAGGGCTCAACTCCTTTGGAAAAGGGCTAAACACCTTTGGAAAAGGGCTAAACACCTTTGGAAAAGAGCTAAACACCTTTGGAAAATGGCTAAACACCTTTGGAATAGGGCTAAACTCCTTTGGAAAAGGGCTGCTCAACTTTGGAAAAGGGCTAACACCTTTGGAAAACGTCTAAACACCTTTGGAAAAAGGGCTAAGCACCTTAGGAAAAGGGCTAAACACCTTTGGAAAAGGGCTAACACCTTTGGAAAAGAGCTAAACACCTTTGGAAAAGGGCTGCTCAACTTTGGAAAAGGGCTAACACCTTTGGAAAAGGTATAAACACCTTTGGAAAAGGGCTAAGCAACTTAGGAAAAGGGCTAAACACCTTTGGAAAAGAACTAAATTGGAACTAAAATACACAATTTTAGATTAAGAACCCTACACTAGGGCAAGTGAGAGGTTAACTCATTAACTAACCAAATCCAGGGTAATTCGCAATAGCACCTGCAATTATGGAGCTGCGCGACGGCCGCCGACTTTCAGCCGTGCGACCGACCCTCAACAACAACAACAACAACAACCTTTGGAAGAGGGCTAAACTCCTTTGGAAAGGGGCTAAACTCCTTTGGAAAAGGGCTAAGCAACTTTGGAAAAGGGCTAAACACCTTTGGAAAAGGGCTAAACTCGTTTGGAAACGGGCTAAACTCCTTTGGAAAAGGGCTAAACTCCTTTGGAAAAGGGCTAAACTCCTTTGGAAAAGGGCTAAGCACCTTTGGAAAAAAGCTAAAACCTTTGGAAAAGAGATAAACGCCTTTGGAAAAGGGCTGCTCACCTTTGGAAAAGAGCTAAACTGGAAAAGAGCTAAACACCTTTGGAAAATGGCTAAACACCTTTGGAAAAGGGCTAAACTCCTTTGGAAAAGGGCTGCTCAACTTTGGAAAAGGGCTAACACGTTTGAAAAACGTCTAAACACCTTTGGAAAAAGAGCTAAGCACCTTAGGAAAAAGGCTAAACACCTTTGGAAGAGGGCTAAACTCCTTTGGAAAGGGGCTAAACTCCTTTGGAAAACTGCTAAGCACCTTTGGAAAAGGGCTGCTCAACTTTGGAAAAGTGCTAACACCTTTGGAAAAGGTCTAAACACCTTTGGAAAAGGGCTAAGCACCTTTGGAAAAGGGCTGCTCAACTTTGGAAAAGTGCTAACACCTTTGGAAAAGAGCTAAGCACATTAGGAAAAGGGCTAAACACCTTTGGAAAAGGGCTGCTCACCTTTGGAAAAGGGCTAACACCCTTGGAAAAGAGCTAAACACCTTCGGAAAAGGGCTGCTCACCTTTGTTAAAGGGCTAAACACATTTGGAAAAGTGCTAAACTCCTTTGGAAAAGGGCTAAACTCCTTTGGAAAAGGGCTAAGCACCTTTGGAAAAGGGCTAACACCTCTGGAAAAGAGCTAAGCACATTAGGAAAAGGGCTAAACACCTTTGAAAAAGAGCTAAACACCTTTGGAAAAGGGCTGTTCACCTTTGGTAAAGGGCTAAACACCTTTGGAAAAGGGCTAAACTCCTTTGGAAAAGGGCTAAACTCCTTTGGAAAAGGGCTAAGCACCTTTGGAAAAGGGCTAACACCTTTGGAAAAGAGCTAAACACCTTTGGAAAAGGGCTGCTCACCTTTGGAAAAGGGCTAAACACCTTTGGAAAAGGGCTAAGCACCTTTGGAAAAGGGCTAAACACCTTTGGAAAAGAGCTAAACACCTTTGGAAAATGGCTAAACACCGTTGGAAAAGGGCTAAACTCCTTTGGAAAAGGGCTGCTCAACTTTGGAAAAGGGCTAACTCCTTTGGAAAAGGTATAAACACCTTTGGAAAAGGGCTAAGCACCTTAGGAAAAGGGCTAAACACGTTTGGAAGAGGGATAAACTCCTTTGGAAAGGGGCTAAACTCCTTTGGAAAAGGACTAAACACCTTTGGAAAAAGGCTAAACATCTTTGGAAAAGGGCTAAACACCTTTGGAAAAGAGCTAAACACCTTTCGAAAATGGCTAAACACCTTTGGAAAAGGGCTAAACTCCTTTGGAAAAGGGCTGCTCAACTTTGGAAAAAGGCTAACACCTTTGGAAAACGTCTAAACACCTTTGGAAAAAGGGCTAAGCACCTTAGGAAAAGGGCTAAACACCTTTGGAAGAGGGCTAAACTCCTTTGGAAAGGGGCTAAACTCCTTTGGAAAACTGCTAAGCACCTTTGGAAAAGGGCTGCTCAACTTTGGAAAGTGCTAACACCTTTGGAAAAGGTCTAAACACCTTTGGAAAAGGGCTAAGCACCTTTGGAAAAGGGCTGCTCACCTTTGGAAAAGGGCTAACACCCTTAAAAAAAGCTAAACACCTTTGGAAAAGGGCTGCTCACCTTTGGTAAAGGGCTAAACACCTTTGGAAAAGTGCTAAACTCCTTTGGAAAAGGGCTAAACTCCTTTGGAAAAGGGCTAAGCACCTTTGGAAAAGGGCTAATATCTTTGGAAAAGAGCTAAACTCCTTTGGAAAAAGGCTAAACTCCTTTGGAAAAGGGCTAAGCACCTTTGGAAAAGGGCTAATATCTTTGGAAAAGAGCTAAACACCTTTGGAAAAGAGCTGCTCACCTTTGGAAAAGGGCTAAACACCTTTGGAAAAAAGCTAAACACCTTTGGAAAAGGGCTGTTCAACTTTGGTAAAGGGCTAAACACCTTTGGAAAAGGGCTAAACTCCTTTGGAAAAGGGCTAAACTCCTTTGGAAAAGGGCTAAGCACCTTTGGAAAAGAGCTAACACCTTTGGAAAAGAGCTAAACACCTTTGGAAAAGGGCTAAACTCGTTTGGAAAAGGGCTAAACTCCTTTGGAAAAGGGCTAAACTCCTTTGGAAAAGGGCTAAACTCCTTTGGAAAAGGGCTAAGCACCTTTGGAAAAGAGCTAAAACCTTTGGAAAAGAGATAAACGCCTTTGGAAAAGGGCTGCTCACCTTTAGAAAAGAGCTAAACTGGAAAAGAGCTAAACACCTTTGGAAAATGGCTAAACACCTTTGGAAAAGGGCTAAACTCCTTTGGAAAAGGGCTGCTCAACTTTGGAAAAGGGCTAACACGTTTGAAAAACGTCTAAACACCTTTGGAAAAAGAGCTAAGCACCTTAGGAAAAAGGCTAAACACCTTTGGAAGAGGGCTAAACTCCTTTGGAAAGGGGCTAAACTCCTTTGGAAAACTGCTAAGCACCTTTGGAAAAGGGCTGCTCAACTTTGGAAAAGTGCTAACACCTTTGGAAAAGGTCTAAACACCTTTGGAAAAGGGCTAAGCACCTTTGGAAAAGGGCTGCTCAACTTTGGAAAAGTGCTAACACCTTTGGAAAAGAGCTAAGCACATTAGGAAAAGGGCTAAACACCTTTGGAAAAGGGCTGCTCACCTTTGGAAAAGGGCTAACACCCTTGGAAAAGAGCTAAACACCTTCGGAAAAGGGCTGCTCACCTTTGGTAAAGGGCTAAACACCTTTGGAAAAGTGCTAAACTCCTTTGGAAAAGGGCTAAACTCCTTTGGAAAAGGGCTAAGCACCTTTGGAAAAGGGCTAACACCTCTGGAAAAGAGCTAAGCACATTAGGAAAAGGGCTAAACACCTTTGAAAAAAAGCTAAACTCCTTTGGAAAAGGGCTAAACTCCTTTAGAAAAGGGCTAAGCACCTTTGGAAAAGGGCTAACACCTTTGGAAAAGAGCTAAACACCTTTGGAAAAGGGCTGCTCACCTTTGGAAAAGGGCTAAACACCTTTGGAAAATGGCTAAGCACCTTTGGAAAAGGGCTAAACACCTTTGGAAAAGAGCTAAACACCTTTGGAAAATGGCTAAACATCGTTGGAAAAGGGCTAAACTCCTTTGGAAAAGGGCTGCTCAA
Source organism: Daptonema setosum (assembly GCA_964036265.1). Lineage (NCBI taxonomy): Eukaryota > Metazoa > Nematoda > Chromadorea > Monhysterida > Xyalidae > Daptonema > Daptonema setosum. The sequence continues at coordinate 30,196,064 of OZ038445.1, read as the reverse complement.
CTTTGGAAAAGGGCTAACTCCTTTGGAAAAGGTATAAACACCTTTGGAAAAGGGCTAAACTCCTTTGGAAAAGGGCTGCTCAACTTTGGAAAAGGGCTAACACCTTTGGAAAACGTCTAAACACCTTTGGAAAAAGGGCTAAGCACCTTAGGAAAAGGGCTAAACACCTTTGGAAGAGGGCTAAACTCCTTTGGAAAGGGGCTAAACTCCTTTGGAAAACTGCTAAGCACCTTTGGAAAAGGGCTGCTCAACTTTGGAAAGTGCTAACACCTTTGGAAAAGGTCTAAACACCTTTGGAAAAGGGCTAAGCACCTTTGGAAAAGGGCTGCTCACCTTTGGAAAAGGGCTAACACCCTTAAAAAAAGCTAAACACCTTTGGAAAAGGGCTGCTCACCTTTGGTAAAGGGCTAAACACCTTTGGAAAAGTGCTAAACTCCTTTGGAAAAGGGCTAAACTCCTTTGGAAAAGGGCTAAGCACCTTTGGAAAAGGGCTAATATCTTTGGAAAAGAGCTAAACTCCTTTGGAAAAAGGCTAAACTCCTTTGGAAAAGGGCAAAGCACCTTTGGAAAAGGGCTAATATCTTTGGAAAAGAGCTAAACACCTTTGGAAAAGAGCTGCTCACCTTTGGAAAAGGGCTAAACACCTTTGGAAAAAAGCTAAACACCTTTGGAAAAGGGCTGTTCAACTTTGGTAAAGGGCTAAACACCTTTGGAAAAGGGCTAAATTCCTTTGGAAAAGGGCTAAACTCCTTTGGAAAAGGGCTAAGCACCTTTGGAAAAGAGCTAACACCTTTGGAAAAGAGCTAAACACCTTTGGAAAAGGGCTAAACTCGTTTGGAAAAGGGCTAAACTCCTTTGGAAAAGGGCTAAACTCCTTTGGAAAAGGGCTAAACTCCTTTGGAAAAGGGCTAAGCACCTTTGGAAAAGAGCTAAAACCTTTGGAAAAGAGATAAACGCCTTTGGAAAAGGGCTGCTCACCTTTGGAAAAGAGCTAAACTGGAAAAGAGCTAAACACCTTTGGAAAATGGCTAAACACCTTTGGAAAAGGGCTAAACTCCTTTGGAAAAGGGCTGCTCAACTTTGGAAAAGGGCTAACACGTTTGAAAAACGTCTAAACACCTTTGGAAAAAGAGCTAAGCACCTTAGGAAAAAGGCTAAACACCTTTGGAAGAGGGCTAAACTCCTTTGGAAAGGGGCTAAACTCCTTTGGAAAACTGCTAAGCACCTTTGGAAAAGGGCTGCTCAACTTTGGAAAAGTGCTAACACCTTTGGAAAAGGTCTAAACACCTTTGGAAAAGGGCTAAGCACCTTTGGAAAAGGGCTGCTCAACTTTGGAAAAGTGCTAACACCTTTGGAAAAGAGCTAAGCACATTAGGAAAAGGGCTAAACACCTTTGGAAAAGGGCTGCTCACCTTTGGAAAAGGGCTAACACCCTTGGAAAAGAGCTAAACACCTTCGGAAAAGGGCTGCTCACCTTTGGTAAAGGGCTAAACACCTTTGGAAAAGTGCTAAACTCCTTTGGAAAAGGGCTAAACTCCTTTGGAAAAGGGCTAAGCACCTTTGGAAAAGGGCTAACACCTCTGGAAAAGAGCTAAGCACATTAGGAAAAGGGCTAAACACCTTTGAAAAAAAGCTAAACTCCTTTGGAAAAGGGCTAAACTCCTTTGGAAAAGGGCTAAGCACCTTTGGAAAAGGGCTAACACCTTTGGAAAAGAGCTAAACACCTTTGGAAAAGGGCTGCTCACCTTTGGAAAAGGGCTAAACACCTTTGGAAAATGGCTAAGCACCTTTGGAAAAGGGCTAAACACCTTTGGAAAAGAGCTAAACACCTTTGGAAAATGGCTAAACATCGTTGGAAAAGGGCTAAACTCCTTTGGAAAAGGGCTGCTCAACTTTGGAAAAGGGCTAACTCCTTTGGAAAAGGTATAAACACCTTTGGAAAAGGGCTAAACTCCTTTGGAAAAGGGCTGCTCAACTTTGGAAAAGGGCTAACACCTTTGGAAAACGTCTAAACACCTTTGGAAAAAGGGCTAAGCACCTTAGGAAAAGGGCTAAACACCTTTGGAAGAGGGCTAAACTCCTTTGGAAAAGGGCTAAACTCCTTTGGAAAAGGGCTAAACACCTTTGGAAAAAGGCTAAACATCTTTGGAAAAGGGCTAAACACCTTTGGAAAAGAGCTAAACACCTTTCGAAAATGGCTAAACACCTTTGGAAAAGGGCTAAACTCCTTTGGAAAAGGGCTGCTCAACTTTGGAAAAAGGCTAACACCTTTGGAAAACGTCTAAACACCTTTGGAAAAAGAGCTAAGCACCTTAGGAAAAGGGCTAAACACCTTTGGAAGAGGGCTAAACTCCTTTGGAAAGGGGCTAAACTCCTTTGGAAAACTGCTAAGCACCTTTGGAAAAGGGCTGCTCAACTTTGGAAAGTGCTAACACCTTTGGAAAAGGTCTAAACACCTTTGGAAAAGGGCTAAGCACCTTTGTGAAAAGGGCTGCTCACCTTTGGAAAAGGGCTAACACCCTTAAAAAAAAGCTAAACACCTTTGGAAAAGGGCTGCTCACCTTTGGTAAAAGGGCTAAGCACCTTAGGAAAAGGGCTAAACACCTTTGGAAGAGGGCTAAACTCCTTTGGAAAAGGGCTAAACTCCTTTGGAAAAGGGCTAAACACCTTTGGAAAAAGGCTAAACATCTTTGGAAAAGGGCTAAACACCTTTGGAAAAGAGCTAAACACCTTTCGAAAATGGCTAAACACCTTTGGAAAAGGGCTAAACTCCTTTGGAAAAGGGCTGCTCAACTTTGGAAAAAGGCTAAACACCTTTGGAAGAGGGCTAAACTCCTTTGGAAAGGGGCTAAACTCCTTTGGAAAAGGGCTAAACACCTTTGAAAAGTGCTAAACTCCTTTGGAAAGGGGCTAACCTCCTTTGGAAAAGGGCTAAGCACGTTTGGAAAAGGGCTAAGCACCTTTGGCAAAGGGCTAAACTCCTTTGGAAAAGGGCTAAACTCCTTTGGAAAAGGGCTAAACTCCTTTGGAAAAGGGCTAAACTCGTTTGGAAAAGGGCTAACACCTTTGGAAAAGAGCTAAACACCTTTGGAAAAGGGCTGCTCACCTTTGGAAAAGGGCTAAACACCTTTGGAAAAGGGCTAAACACCTTTGGAAAAGGGCTCAACTCCTTTGGAAAAGGGCTAAACACCTTTGGAAAAGGGCTAAACACCTTTGGAAAAGAGCTAAACACCTTTGGAAAATGACTAAACACCTTTGGAAAAGGGCTGCTCACCTTTGGAAAAGGACTAAACACCTTTGGAAAAGGGCTAAGCACCTTTGGAAAAGGGCTAAACACCTTTGGAAAAGGGCTAAACTCCTTTGGAAAAGGGCTAAACTCCTTTGGAAAAGGGCTAAGCACCTTAGGAAAAGGGCTAAACACCTTTGGAAGAGGGCTAAACTCCTTTGGAAAAGGGCTAAACTCCTTTGGAAAAGGGCTAAGCACCTTTGGAAAAGGGCTAAACAACTTTGGAAAATCGGTAAACTCGTTTGGAAAAGGGCTAAACACCTTTGGAAAAGGGCTAAACACCTTTGGAAAAGGGCTAAACACCTTTGGAAAAGGGCTCAACTCCTTTGGAAAAGGGCTAAGCACCTTTGGAAAAGAGCTAACACCTTTGGAAAAGAGCTAAACACCTTTGGAAAAGGGCTGCTCACCTTTGGAAAAGAGCTAAACACCTTTGGAAAAAGAGCTAAGCACCTTAGGAAAAAGGCTAAACACCTTTGGAAGAGGGCTAAACTCCTTTGGAAAGGGGCTAAACTCCTTTGGAAAAGGGCTAAACACCTTTGAAAAGTGCTAAACTCCTTTGGAAAGGGGCTAACCTCCTTTGGAAAAGGGCTAAGCACGTTTGGAAAAGGGCTAAGCACCTTTGGCAAAGGGCTAAACTCCTTTGGAAAAGGGCTAAACTCCTTTGGAAAAGGGCTAAACTCCTTTGGAAAAGGGCTAAGCACCTTTGGAAAAGGGCTAACACCTTTGGAAATGAGCTAAACACCTTTGGAAAAGGGCTGCTCACCTTTGGAAAAGGGCTAAACACCTTTGGAAAAGGGCTAAACACCTTTGGAAAAGGGCTCAACTCCTTTGGAAAAGGGCTAAACACCTTTGGAAAAGGGCTAAACACCTTTGGAAAAGAGCTAAACACCTTTGGAAAATGACTAAACACCTTTGGAAAAGGGCTGCTCACCTTTGGAAAAGGACTAAACACCTTTGGAAAAGGGCTAAGCACCTTTGGAAAAGGGCTAAACACCTTTGGAAAAGAGCTAAACACCTTTGGAAAAGGGCTGCTCACCTTTGGAAAAGGGCTAAACACCTTTGGAAAAGGGCTAAGCACCTTTGAAAAAGGGCTAAACACCTTTGGAAAAGAGCTAAATACCTTTGGAAAATGGCTAAACACCGTTGGAAAAGGGCTAAACTCCTTTGGAAAAGGGCTGCTCAACTTTGGAAAAGGGCTAACACCTTTGGAAACGGTATAAACACCTTTGGAAAAGGGCTAAGCACCTTAGGAAAAGGGCTAAACACCTTTGGAAGAGGGCTAAACTCCTTTGGAAAAGGGCTAAACTCCTTTGGAAAAGGGCTAAGCACCTTTGGAAAAGGGCTAAACAACTTTGGAAAATCGGTAAACTCGTTTGGAAAAGGGCTAAACTCCTTTGGAAAAGGGCTAAACTCCTTTGGAAAAGGGCTAAGCACCTTTGGAAAAGAGCTAACACCTTTGGAAAAGAGCTAAACACCTTTGGAAAAGGGCTGCTCACCTTTGGAAAAGAGCTAAACACCTTTGGAAAAAGGCTAAACACCTTTGGAAAAGGGCTCAATTCCTTTGGAAAAGGGCTAAACACCTTTGGAAAAGGGCTAAACACATTTGGAAAAGAGCTAAACACCTTTGGAAAATGGCTAAAAACCTTTGGAAAAGGGCTAAACTCCTTTGGAAAAGGGCTGCTCAACTTTGGAAAAGGGCTAACACCTTTGGAAAACGTCTAAACACCTTTGGAAAAAGGGCTAAGCACCTTAGGAAAAGGGCTAAACACCTTTGGAAGAGGGCTAAACTCCTTTGGAAAGGGGCTAAACGCCTTTGGAAAACTGCTAAGCAACTTTGGAAAAGGGCTGCTCAACTTTGGAAAAGTGCTAACACCTTTGGAAAAGGTCTAAACACCTTTGGAAAAGGGCTAAGCACCTTTGGAATAGGGCTGCTCACCTTTGGAAAAGTGCTAACACCCTTGGAAAAAAGCTAAACACCTTTGGGAAAGGGCTGCTCACCTTTGGTAAAGGGCTAAACACCTTTGGAAAAGTGCTAAACTCCTTTGGAAAAGGGCTAAACTCCTTTGGAAAAGGGCTAAGCACCTTTGGAAAAGGGCTAATACCTTTGGAAAAGAGCTAAACACCTTTGGAAAAGGGCTGCTCACCTTTGGAAAAGGGCTGCTCACCTTTGGAAAAGGGCTAAACACCTTTGGAAAAGGGCTCAACTCCTTCGGAAAAGGACTAAACACCTTTGGAAAAGGTCTAAACACCTTTGGAAAAGGGCTAAACTCCTTTGGAAAAGGGCTGCTCAACTTTGAAAAAGGGCTAACACCTTTGGAAAAGGTCTAAACACCTTTGGAAAATGGCTAAGCACCTTAGGAAAAGGGCTAAACACCTTTGAAAAGTGCTAAACTCCTTTGGAAAGGGGCTAACCTCCTTTGGAAAAGGGCTAAGCACGTTTGGAAAAGGGCTAAGCACCTTTGGCAAAGGGCTAAACTCCTTTGGAAAAGGGCTAAACTCCTTTGGAAAAGGGCTAAACTCCTTTGGAAAAGGGCTAAGCACCTTTGGAAAAGGGCTAACACCTTTGGAAAAGAGCTAAACACCTTTGGAAAAGGGCTGCTCACCTTTGGAAAAGGGCTAAACACCTTTGGAAAATGGCTAAGCACCTTTGGAAAAGGGCTAAACTCCTTTGGAAAAGGGCTAAACTCCTTTGGAAAAGGGCTGCTCAACTTTGGAAAAAGGCTAACACCTTTGGAAAACGTCTAAACACCTTTGGAAAAAGAGCTAAGCACCTTAGGAAAAGGGCTAAACACCTTTGGAAGAGGGCTAAACTCCTTTGGAAAGGGGCTAAACTCCTTTGGAAAACTGCTAAGCACCTTTGGAAAAGGGCTGCTCAACTTTGGAAAGTGCTAACACCTTTGGAAAAGGTCTAAACACCTTTGGAAAAGGGCTAAGCACCTTTGTGAAAAGGGCTGCTCACCTTTGGAAAAGGGCTAACACCCTTAAAAAAAAGCTAAACACCTTTGGAAAAGGGCTGCTCACCTTTGGTAAAAGGGCTAAGCACCTTAGGAAAAGGGCTAAACACCTTTGGAAGAGGGCTAAACTCCTTTGGAAAAGGGCTAAACTCCTTTGGAAAAGGGCTAAACACCTTTGGAAAAAGGCTAAACATCTTTGGAAAAGGGCTAAACACCTTTGGAAAAGAGCTAAACTCCTTTGGAAAAGGGCTGCTCAACTTTGAAAAAGGGCTAACACCTTTGGAAAAGGTCTAAACACCTTTGGAAAATGGCTAAGCACCTTAGGAAAAGGGCTAAACACCTTTGAAAAGTGCTAAACTCCTTTGGAAAGGGGCTAACCTCCTTTGGAAAAGGGCTAAGCACGTTTGGAAAAGGGCTAAGCACCTTTGGCAAAGGGCTAAACTCCTTTGGAAAAGGGCTAAACTCCTTTGGAAAAGGGCTAAACTCCTTTGGAAAAGGGCTAAGCACCTTTGGAAAAGGGCTAACACCTTTGGAAAAGAGCTAAACACCTTTGGAAAAGGGCTGCTCACCTTTGGAAAAGGGCTAAACACCTTTGGAAAATGGCTAAGCACCTTTGGAAAAGGGCTAAACACCTTTGGAAAAGAGCTAAACACCTTTGGAAAATGGCTAAACATCGTTGGAAAAGGGCTAAACTCCTTTGGAAAAGGGCTGCTCAACTTTGGAAAAGGGCTAACTCCTTTGGAAAAGGTATAAACACCTTTGGAAAAGGGCTAAACTCCTTTGGAAAAGGGCTGCTCAACTTTGGAAAAGGGCTAACACCTTTGGAAAACGTCTAAACACCTTTGGAAAAAGGGCTAAGCACCTTAGGAAAAGGGCTAAACACCTTTGGAAGAGGGCTAAACTCCTTTGGAAAAGGGCTAAACTCCTTTGGAAAAGGGCTAAACACCTTTGGAAAAAGGCTAAACATCTTTGGAAAAGGGCTAAACACCTTTGGAAAAGAGCTAAACACCTTTCGAAAATGGCTAAACACCTTTGGAAAAGGGCTAAACTCCTTTGGAAAAGGGCTGCTCAACTTTGGAAAAAGGCTAACACCTTTGGAAAACGTCTAAACACCTTTGGAAAAAGAGCTAAGCACCTTAGGAAAAGGGCTAAACACCTTTGGAAGAGGGCTAAACTCCTTTGGAAAGGGGCTAAACTCCTTTGGAAAACTGCTAAGCACCTTTGGAAAAGGGCTGCTCAACTTTGGAAAGTGCTAACACCTTTGGAAAAGGTCTAAACACCTTTGGAAAAGGGCTAAGCACCTTTGTGAAAAGGGCTGCTCACCTTTGGAAAAGGGCTAACACCCTTAAAAAAAAGCTAAACACCTTTGGAAAAGGGCTGCTCACCTTTGGTAAAAGGGCTAAGCACCTTAGGAAAAGGGCTAAACACCTTTGGAAGAGGGCTAAACTCCTTTGGAAAAGGGCTAAACTCCTTTGGAAAAGGGCTAAACACCTTTGGAAAAAGGCTAAACATCTTTGGAAAAGGGCTAAACACCTTTGGAAAAGAGCTAAACACCTTTCGAAAATGGCTAAACACCTTTGGAAAAGGGCTAAACTCCTTTGGAAAAGGGCTGCTCAACTTTGGAAAAAGGCTAAACACCTTTGGAAGAGGGCTAAACTCCTTTGGAAAGGGGCTAAACTCCTTTGGAAAAGGGCTAAACACCTTTAAAAAGTGCTAAACTCCTTTGGAAAGGGGCTAACCTCCTTTGGAAAAGGGCTAAGCACGTTTGGAAAAGGGCTAAGCACCTTTGGCAAAGGGCTAAACTCCTTTGGAAAAGGGCTAAACTCCTTTGGAAAAGGGCTAAACTCCTTTGGAAAAGGGCTAAACTCGTTTGGAAAAGGGCTAACACCTTTGGAAAAGAGCTAAACACCTTTGGAAAAGGGCTGCTCACCTTTGGAAAAGGGCTAAACACCTTTGGAAAAGGGCTAAACACCTTTGGAAAAGGGCTCAACTCCTTTGGAAAAGGGCTAAACACCTTTGGAAAAGGGCTAAACACCTTTGGAAAAGAGCTAAACACCTTTGGAAAATGACTAAACACCTTTGGAAAAGGGCTGCTCACCTTTGGAAAAGGACTAAACACCTTTGGAAAAGGGCTAAGCACCTTTGGAAAAGGGCTAAACACCTTTGGAAAAGGGCTAAACTCCTTTGGAAAAGGGCTAAACTCCTTTGGAAAAGGGCTAAGCACCTTAGGAAAAGGGCTAAACACCTTTGGAAGAAGGCTAAACTCCTTTGGAAAAGGGCTAAACTCCTTTGGAAAAGGGCTAAGCACCTTTGGAAAAGGGCTAAACAACTTTGGAAAATCGGTAAACTCGTTTGGAAAAGGGCTAAACACCTTTGGAAAAGGGCTAAACACCTTTGGAGAAGGGCTAAACACCTTTGGAAAAGGGCTCAACTCCTTTGGAAAAGGGCTAAGCACCTTTGGAAAAGAGCTAACACCTTTGGAAAAGAGCTAAACACCTTTGGAAAAGGGCTGCTCACCTTTGGAAAAGAGCTAAACACCTTTGGAAAAAGAGCTAAGCACCTTAGGAAAAAGGCTAAACACCTTTGGAAGAGGGCTAAACTCCTTTGGAAAGGGGCTAAACTCCTTTGGAAAAGGGCTAAACACCTTTGAAAAGTGCTAAACTCCTTTGGAAAGGGGCTAACCTCCTTTGGAAAAGGGCTAAGCACGTTTGGAAAAGGGCTAAGCACCTTTGGCAAAGGGCTAAACTCCTTTGGAAAAGGGCTAAACTCCTTTGGAAAAGGGCTAAACTCCTTTGGAAAAGGGCTAAGCACCTTTGGAAAAGGGCTAACACCTTTGGAAAAGAGCTAAACACCTTTGGAAAAGGGCTGCTCACCTTTGGAAAAGGGCTAAACACCTTTGGAAAAGGGCTAAACACCTTTGGAAGAGGGCTAAACTCCTTTGGAAAAGGGCTAAACTCCTTTGGAAAAGGGCTAAGCACCTTTGGAAAAGGGCTAAACAACTTTGGAAAATCGGTAAACTCGTTTGGAAAAGGGCTAAACACCTTTGGAAAAGGGCTAAACACCTTTGGAAAAGGGCTAAACACCTTTGAAAAAGGGCTCAACTCCTTTGGAAAAGGGCTAAGCACCTTTGGAAAAGAGCTAACACCTTTGGAAAAGAGCTAAACACCTTTGGAAAAGGGCTGCTCACCTTTGGAAAAGAGCTAAACACCTTTGGAAAAAGAGCTAAGCACCTTAGGAAAAAGGCTAAACACCTTTGGAAGAGGGCTAAACTCCTTTGGAAAGGGGCTAAACTCCTTTGGAAAAGGGCTAAACACCTTTGAAAAGTGCTAAACTCCTTTGGAAAGGGGCTAACCTCCTTTGGAAAAGGGCTAAGCACGTTTGGAAAAGGGCTAAGCACCTTTGGCAAAGGGCTAAACTCCTTTGGAAAAGGGCTAAACTCCTTTGGAAAAGGGCTAAACTCCTTTGGAAAAGGGCTAAGCACCTTTGGAAAAGGGCTAACACCTTTGGAAAAGAGCTAAACACCTTTGGAAAAGGGCTGCTCACCTTTGGAAAAGGGCTAAACACCTTTGGAAAAGGGCTAAACACCTTTGGAAAAGGGCTCAACTCCTTTGGAAAAGGGCTAAACACCTTTGGAAAAGGGCTAAACACCTTTGGAAAAGAGCTAAACACCTTTGGAAAATGACTAAACACCTTTGGAAAAGGGCTGCTCACCTTTGGAAAAGGACTAAACACCTTTGGAAAAGGGCTAAGCACCTTTGGAAAAGGGCTAAACACCTTTGGAAAAGAGCTAAACACCTTTGGAAAAGGGCTGCTCACCTTTGGAAAAGGGCTAAACACCTTTGGAAAAGGGCTAAGCACCTTTGAAAAAGGGCTAAACACCTTTGGAAAAGAGCTAAATACCTTTGGAAAATGGCTAAACACCGTTGGAAAAGGGCTAAACTCCTTTGGAAAAGGGCTGCTCAACTTTGGAAAAGGGCTAACACCTTTGGAAACGGTATAAACACCTTTGGAAAAGGGCTAAGCACCTTAGGAAAAGGGCTAAACACCTTTGGAAGAGGGCTAAACTCCTTTGGAAAAGGGCTAAACTCCTTTGGAAAAGGGCTAAGCACCTTTGGAAAAGGGCTAAACAACTTTGGAAAATCGGTAAACTCGTTTGGAAAAGGGCTAAACTCCTTTGGAAAAGGGCTAAACTCCTTTGGAAAAGGGCTAAGCACCTTTGGAAAAGAGCTAACACCTTTGGAAAAGAGCTAAACACCTTTGGAAAAGGGCTGCTCACCTTTGGAAAAGAGCTAAACACCTTTGGAAAAAGGCTAAACACCTTTGGAAAAGGGCTCAATTCCTTTGGAAAAGGGCTAAACACCTTTGGAAAAGGGCTAAACACATTTGGAAAAGAGCTAAACACCTTTGGAAAATGGCTAAAAACCTTTGGAAAAGGGCTAAACTCCTTTGGAAAAGGGCTGCTCAACTTTGGAAAAGGGCTAACACCTTTGGAAAACGTCTAAACACCTTTGGAAAAAGGGCTAAGCACCTTAGGAAAAGGGCTAAACACCTTTGGAAGAGGGCTAAACTCCTTTGGAAAGGGGCTAAACGCCTTTGGAAAACTGCTAAGCAACTTTGGAAAAGGGCTGCTCAACTTTGGAAAAGTGCTAACACCTTTGGAAAAGGTCTAAACACCTTTGGAAAAGGGCTAAGCACCTTTGGAATAGGGCTGCTCACCTTTGGAAAAGTGCTAACACCCTTGGAAAAAAGCTAAACACCTTTGGGAAAGGGCTGCTCACCTTTGGTAAAGGGCTAAACACCTTTGGAAAAGTGCTAAACTCCTTTGGAAAAGGGCTAAACTCCTTTGGAAAAGGGCTAAGCACCTTTGGAAAAGGGCTAATACCTTTGGAAAAGAGCTAAACACCTTTGGAAAAGGGCTGCTCACCTTTGGAAAAGGGCTGCTCACCTTTGGAAAAGGGCTAAACACCTTTGGAAAAGGGCTCAACTCCTTCGGAAAAGGACTAAACACCTTTGGAAAAGGTCTAAACACCTTTGGAAAAGGGCTAAACTCCTTTGGAAAAGGGCTGCTCAACTTTGAAAAAGGGCTAACACCTTTGGAAAAGGTCTAAACACCTTTGGAAAATGGCTAAGCACCTTAGGAAAAGGGCTAAACACCTTTGAAAAGTGCTAAACTCCTTTGGAAAGGGGCTAACCTCCTTTGGAAAAGGGCTAAGCACGTTTGGAAAAGGGCTAAGCACCTTTGGCAAAGGGCTAAACTCCTTTGGAAAAGGGCTAAACTCCTTTGGAAAAGGGCTAAACTCCTTTGGAAAAGGGCTAAGCATCTTTGGAAAAGGGCTAACACCTTTGGAAAAGAGCTAAACACCTTTGGAAAAGGGCTGCTCACCTTTGGAAAAGGGCTAAACACCTTTGGAAAATGGCTAAGCACCTTTGGAAAAGGGCTAAACACCTTTGGAAAAGAGCTAAACACCTTTGGAAAATGGCTAAACATCGTTGGAAAAGGGCTAAACTCCTTTGGAAAAGGGCTGCTCAACTTTGGAAAAGGGCTAACTCCTTTGGAAAAGGTATAAACACCTTTGGAAAAGGGCTAAACTCCTTTGGAAAAGGGCTGCTCAACTTTGGAAAAGGGCTAACACCTTTGGAAAACGTCTAAACACCTTTGGAAAAAGGGCTAAGCACCTTAGGAAAAGGGCTAAACACCTTTGGAAGAGGGCTAAACTCCTTTGGAAAAGGGCTAAACTCCTTTGGAAAAGGGCTAAACACCTTTGGAAAAAGGCTAAACATCTTTGGAAAAGGGCTAAACACCTTTGGAAAAGAGCTAAACACCTTTCGAAAATGGCTAAACACCTTTGGAAAAGGGCTAAACTCCTTTGGAAAAGGGCTGCTCAACTTTGGAAAAAGGCTAACACCTTTGGAAAACGTCTAAACACCTTTGGAAAAAGAGCTAAGCACCTTAGGAAAAGGGCTAAACACCTTTGGAAGAGGGCTAAACTCCTTTGGAAAGGGGCTAAACTCCTTTGGAAAACTGCTAAGCACCTTTGGAAAAGGGCTGCTCAACTTTGGAAAGTGCTAACACCTTTGGAAAAGGTCTAAACACCTTTGGAAAAGGGCTAAGCACCTTTGTGAAAAGGGCTGCTCACCTTTGGAAAAGGGCTAACACCCTTAAAAAAAAGCTAAACACCTTTGGAAAAGGGCTGCTCACCTTTGGTAAAAGGGCTAAGCACCTTAGGAAAAGGGCTAAACACCTTTGGAAGAGGGCTAAACTCCTTTGGAAAAGGGCTAAACTCCTTTGGAAAAGGGCTAAACACCTTTGGAAAAAGGCTAAACATCTTTGGAAAAGGGCTAAACACCTTTGGAAAAGAGCTAAACACCTTTCGAAAATGGCTAAACACCTTTGGAAAAGGGCTAAACTCCTTTGGAAAAGGGCTGCTCAACTTTGGAAAAAGGCTAAACACCTTTGGAAGAGGGCTAAACTCCTTTGGAAAGGGGCTAAACTCCTTTGGAAAAGGGCTAAACACCTTTAAAAAGTGCTAAACTCCTTTGGAAAGGGGCTAACCTCCTTTGGAAAAGGGCTAAGCACGTTTGGAAAAGGGCTAAGCACCTTTGGCAAAGGGCTAAACTCCTTTGGAAAAGGGCTAAACTCCTTTGGAAAAGGGCTAAACTCCTTTGGAAAAGGGCTAAACTCGTTTGGAAAAGGGCTAACACCTTTGGAAAAGAGCTAAACACCTTTGGAAAAGGGCTGCTCACCTTTGGAAAAGGGCTAAACACCTTTGGAAAAGGGCTAAACACCTTTGGAAAAGGGCTCAACTCCTTTGGAAAAGGGCTAAACACCTTTGGAAAAGGGCTAAACACCTTTGGAAAAGAGCTAAACACCTTTGGAAAATGACTAAACACCTTTGGAAAAGGGCTGCTCACCTTTGGAAAAGGACTAAACACCTTTGGAAAAGGGCTAAGCACCTTTGGAAAAGGGCTAAACACCTTTGGAAAAGGGCTAAACTCCTTTGGAAAAGGGCTAAACTCCTTTGGAAAAGGGCTAAGCACCTTAGGAAAAGGGCTAAACACCTTTGGAAGAAGGCTAAACTCCTTTGGAAAAGGGCTAAACTCCTTTGGAAAAGGGCTAAGCACCTTTGGAAAAGGGCTAAACAACTTTGGAAAATCGGTAAACTCGTTTGGAAAAGGGCTAAACACCTTTGGAAAAGGGCTAAACACCTTTGGAAAAGGGCTAAACACCTTTGGAAAAGGGCTCAACTCCTTTGGAAAAGGGCTAAGCACCTTTGGAAAAGAGCTAACACCTTTGGAAAAGAGCTAAACACCTTTGGAAAAGGGCTGCTCACCTTTGGAAAAGAGCTAAACACCTTTGGAAAAAGAGCTAAGCACCTTAGGAAAAAGGCTAAACACCTTTGGAAGAGGGCTAAACTCCTTTGGAAAGGGGCTAAACTCCTTTGGAAAAGGGCTAAACACCTTTGAAAAGTGCTAAACTCCTTTGGAAAGGGGCTAACCTCCTTTGGAAAAGGGCTAAGCACGTTTGGAAAAGGGCTAAGCACCTTTGGCAAAGGGCTAAACTCCTTTGGAAAAGGGCTAAACTCCTTTGGAAAAGGGCTAAACTCCTTTGGAAAAGGGCTAAGCACCTTTGGAAAAGGGCTAACACCTTTGGAAAAGAGCTAAACACCTTTGGAAAAGGGCTGCTCACCTTTGGAAAAGGGCTAAACACCTTTGGAAAAGGGCTAAACACCTTTGGAAAAGGGCTCAACTCCTTTGGAAAAGGGCTAAACACCTTTGGAAAAGGGCTAAACACCTTTGGAAAAGAGCTAAACACCTTTGGAAAATGACTAAACACGTTTGGAAAAGGGCTGCTCACCTTTGGAAAAGGACTAAACACCTTTGGAAAAGGGCTAAGCACCTTTGGAAAAGGGCTAAACACCTTTGGAAAAGAGCTAAACACCTTTGGAAAAGGGCTGCTCACCTTTGGAAAAGGGCTAAACACCTTTGGAAAAGGGCTAAGCACCTTTGAAAAAGGGCTAAACACCTTTGGAAAAGAGCTAAATACCTTTGGAAAATGGCTAAACACCGTTGGAAAAGGGCTAAACTCCTTTGGAAAAGGGCTGCTCAACTTTGGAAAAGGGCTAACACCTTTGGAAACGGTATAAACACCTTTGGAAAAGGGCTAAGCACCTTAGGAAAAGGGCTAAACACCTTTGGAAGAGGGCTAAACTCCTTTGGAAAAGGGCTAAACTCCTTTGGAAAAGGGCTAAGCACCTTTGGAAAAGGGCTAAACAACTTTGGAAAATCGGTAAACTCGTTTGGAAAAGGGCTAAACTCCTTTGGAAAAGGGCTAAACTCCTTTGGAAAAGGGCTAAGCACCTTTGGAAAAGAGCTAACACCTTTGGAAAAGAGCTAAACACCTTTGGAAAAGGGCTGCTCACCTTTGGAAAAGAGCTAAACACCTTTGGAAAAAGGCTAAACACCTTTGGAAAAGGGCTCAATTCCTTTGGAAAAGGGCTAAACACCTTTGGAAAAGGGCTAAACACATTTGGAAAAGAGCTAAACACCTTTGGAAAATGGCTAAAAACCTTTGGAAAAGGGCTAAACTCCTTTGGAAAAGGGCTGCTCAACTTTGGAAAAGGGCTAACACCTTTGGAAAACGTCTAAACACCTTTGGAAAAAGGGCTAAGCACCTTAGGAAAAGGGCTAAACACATTTGGAAGAGGGCTAAACTCCTTTGGAAAGGGGCTAAACGCCTTTGGAAAACTGCTAAGCAACTTTGGAAAAGGGCTGCTCAACTTTGGAAAAGTGCTAACACCTTTGGAAAAGGTCTAAACACCTTTGGAAAAGGGCTAAGCACCTTTGGAATAGGGCTGCTCACCTTTGGAAAAGTGCTAACACCCTTGGAAAAAAGCTAAACACCTTTGGGAAAGGGCTGCTCACCTTTGGTAAAGGGCTAAACACCTTTGGAAAAGTGCTAAACTCCTTTGGAAAAGGGCTAAACTCCTTTGGAAAAGGGCTAAGCACCTTTGGAAAAGGGCTAATACCTTTGGAAAAGAGCTAAACACCTTTGGAAAAGGGCTGCTCACCTTTGGAAAAGGGCTGCTCACCTTTGGAAAAGGGCTAAACACCTTTGGAAAAGGGCTCAACTCCTTCGGAAAAGGACTAAACACCTTTGGAAAAGGTCTAAACACCTTTGGAAAAGGGCTAAACTCCTTTGGAAAAGGGCTGCTCAACTTTGAAAAAGGGCTAACACCTTTGGAAAAGGTCTAAACACCTTTGGAAAATGGCTAAGCACCTTAGGAAAAGGGCTAAACACCTTTGAAAAGTGCTAAACTCCTTTGGAAAGGGGCTAACCTCCTTTGGAAAAGGGCTAAGCACGTTTGGAAAAGGGCTAAGCACCTTTGGCAAAGGGCTAAACTCCTTTGGAAAAGGGCTAAACTCCTTTGGAAAAGGGCTAAACTCCTTTGGAAAAGGGCTAAGCACCTTTGGAAAAGGGCTAACACCTTTGAAAAAGAGCTAAACACCTTTGGAAAAGGGCTGCTCACCTTTGGAAAAGGGCTAAACACCTTTGGAAAAGGGCTAAACACCTTTGGAAAAGGGCTCAACTCCTTTGGAAAAGGGCTAAACACCTTTGGAAAAGGGCTAAACACCTTTGGAAAAGAGCTAAACACCTTTGGAAAATGACTAAACACCTTTGGAAAACGGCTAAACTCCTTTGGAAAACGGCTGCTCAACTTTGGAAAAGGGCTAACACCTTTGGAAAAGGTCTAAACACCTTTGGAAAAGGGCTAAGCACCTTAGGAAAAGGGCTAAACACCTTTGGAAGAGGGCTAAACTCCTTTGGAAAGGGGCTAAACTCCTTTGGAAAAGAAAACAGTAGCGGTCGAAAACATGATGAATAGTGGATCTGGTACTAAAAGGGGAGAGTGATGGGCAGTAATTTTATGTCTTTTTAGGTAACTGCATATTTTCGATTCATTGTTTGATTGAATTTACTCACTCACTCATTCACTCACTCACTCACTCACTCACTCACTCACTCACTCACTCACTCACTCACTCACTCACTCACTCACTCATTCACTCACTCACTCACTCACTTACTCACTCACTCACTCACTCACTCACCCACTCGCTCACTCACTCAATCACTCACTCACTTACTCCCTCACTCACTCGCTCACCCACTCAGTCACTCAGTCACTCACTCACCCACCCACTCACTCACTCACTCACTCACTCACTCACTCACTCACTCACTCACTCACTCACTCACTCATACACTCACTCACTCACTCACTCACTCACTCACTCACTCACTCACTCACTCACTGACACACTCACCAGGTACTCTAAAACTCGTATTGCTCAATGACACCAATTATGAGGGCGCATACTTCGGTTATCAATACAAAATGTTTTCTTTCACATTTCATCATTCATAGTAAATACAGCAGTGATGGCGGACCAATAAAAGTGTCCATTTTATCTCGGTTAAGAACAGTGTGTGACTGCAATATGACATAACCATATCAAAGAGGGAGGGGGTACTCTGAGGAGGGGTATTACATTTGTTGTTGGATTATGGACGTACAAAATCCAAATTTTTAGGTATTTTGGACTTTTTATGTATTATGGGCGTCCCGTTTTGGATTTTGGGCATGTTATCGATTTCGTCCAGTTAGGTATTTTGGCTTTTAGGGA
The DNA here is from genome assembly GCA_964036265.1 of Daptonema setosum. Lineage (NCBI taxonomy): Eukaryota > Metazoa > Nematoda > Chromadorea > Monhysterida > Xyalidae > Daptonema > Daptonema setosum. The sequence continues at coordinate 30,179,138 of OZ038445.1, read as the reverse complement.
TTTTGGTAGGGACCCGTTCATCACGAGAAGTTCCGCAAAAATAGGGTTTTCTTAGGGCTGTATCGACGATTACATGTTGACTTAATCGACATTATGTATGTACATATTCTCAATGATTACTTGCTTACTGAATAACGGTTGACTGAAATTTATCTAGATCTAACCTCACTGACTGATTGACTGATATACATGACTGTATTGACTGACACACAAAATGACAAGCTGCTTTACTAACTGACCTTTCTACATGTGCATGCTGACTGATTGCTTCATCTAATGGTGTTACTCCGACAACTCCTTTTTTCAAAACAACCCGTGTTTAGAAGAGATGAGAACAGCCTAATATATAAACATTCTCAATTGTTTATGAGACTGAATTTAAGTTTGTGCCGACATTTCTCAGTGATAAAAAAAGACCATTCCCTCTTTTTTGTAGAACAAAATTTTTGCAGAAAGGTGGGAACTTAACTCATGTCTCCATATTAGTTGAGAATGCAATATTCATTCGGTAACAGTGCCCGACTTACTCATTGATTGATCGTCCTATTGACTGGCTGTCTGACATTTTGACTGATTAATTGATCAAGGAACTGACTGACTGATCGACCGACTGACTGACTGGCTACATACATACATAGCTGGCAGAGTCCCTGACTGATGTCCGACTGACTAAGTGACAACTGACCGATTGATTGATTGACTGGATGACTGATCCATCTCTTCTTAACAAAAACCTTTCTCTTCTTCTGTTTCTCCGAGTTAAAATTGACTAGTAGAAGGAATGAACAAAAGCCTTGATAAAGTAATAAGTACATTTAAATAAAACTCTTGACACCAATGGTAAGAGTACTTCTCATTAACATACCTTATGTATCTTAGTCTAATGGTAAGATGGCGTGAGATTAATTCATTAGTGAAGGTGAAATATACCGTTGTTGACTACGCATTACTTCCAAACCCATTACTCGCTTATGATTGTGAAATATTTGCATGAATAAATGACTACGTGCTTCGAATTACCTAACTGATTTAATTATTGTGAGTACGCTGGCTCATTTTTTGTGTTGTTATGTAGTACATAATAATTATTATCGTGTCGATGACTCGCTCAATCATTCATTCATTCAATGGCGCTCACTCACTCACTCACTCACTCACTCACTCACTCACTCACTCACTCACTCACTCACTCACTCACTCACTCACTCACTCACTCACTCACTCACTCACTCACTCACTCACTCACTCACTCACTCACTCACTCACTCACTCACTCACTCACTCACTCACTCACTCACTCACTCACTCACTCACTCACTCACTCACTCACTCACTCAACATTCCAACAGGGTAACGATTGTTAATCCTGGAAAAAATGGTTTGTTTGTTTATACTGTTGCCTCTGCTTGATAAGGAACCGGAAACTGACTTTGATGTTTTACAACATCACCGCCGTAACAAAAAAAAACAACAACAACAACAACAACAACAACAACAACAACAACAACAACAACAACAACAACAACAACAACAACAACAACAACAACAACAACAACAACAACAACAACAACAACAACAACAACAACAACAACAAAAACAACAACAACAACAACAACAACAACAACAACAACAACAACAACAACAACAACAACAACAACAGCTGTTTATCATCTAATCAAGGAATATTTGCTTGATTACTGTTTTGCGTTGAAATCTGTCTGATATCAGACTACATTGAAGCGAAACAGGCTTCGACTATTTCAAAAACACCGAAACTGATTAAATCGTTTACAGTATGAAATGAGGCCGTTTCCGTCATACAATCATATCAATCATTGAAATTCCGGGTTTTGAGCGTTTTTCTAAACTTTTACTTGAATTCATTCGTTTCTTTTCCCGTGATTGAGGCCGGTTTGATGTAACGTTATAAACCTATAACTCCAAACGATTTCGTCCTTTCGTGTAACATTTAACTGTTGCGTGCATTACTTGTTTTATTTACTTTTAAATCTGTTGAAACGGTTGCGTCTGCGTGTAAATGTCGACCACGCAACTTTAACGTGACGAGTTTTGGTTGACGTTGCATACTGGGTTTATATCTTGTATTTGAACGAGGTAAACATTTATATAACTGAAGTTCGTATATTTCGCGACAGTTTTCCGGGACATTGTCGGGACAGTTTTTTTGTAAAAAAAATTTCAATCACACAATTTTTTTGTAACATTTTTGCTTGGCATATTGATTTCAAATTTTTAATTTAGAGTGTGTGGCAAGAGTTTTACAAAAAAACTTGCCTTTGTCGCGATATATTCGAACCTCAGTTAAAACAGCAGTATAAAAACTAGAAATAGCACGTTGTCCTAATTTGTGTTTATATTAATGCAACTTTGCCATGCGTGCAATACAACCACCGAGCAATCTGGGTTTATTTCTGCGTCAATTACAGTCTATTTCTCAGTTTATTATCAGTCAGACAGACTGACCTGATTCAATGAGAATAACTGTTGAAGATTTAGTGAGTCATTCTGCGCTTGATTTAGTGAGTAAATCAGTGTTTGGTTTGTTTAGTATATGAATAACTGCTTGTCAGAGTTACAGTATTTAGCCACTGATTTATGTGAGCCAGTCAGTGAATCAAGTGTTTATTTCATTCGTACGCTAGATTACATATACGAAGACAGTATTTAACTTGAGAAGTCAGTGTGGTGAACAGCAGACTAATTAAGTAAAATAAAATTTTATTCAATACATTTATTGTAAGATATGCAGAGCATTTATAGAACAACTAAAAAGAAACAGTAATAATGTCAGTCATTTCAATTAAATCGAGTTCCCTAGAGCCGGCCATTCCAATGTATTCGGCTGTCAGTTAAAATAAATAAATCAGTTTTTACTATAATATAAACCAGCTGTCAGTTTCTATAATTGCATTTACCGTTGATTTGCGTTAAAATTCTTTGTCGGTTAGAATACGGAACAGTTTTTCTGCTCACTTTACTAGCGGCCACGTTGCTTTAATCAACTCACTGGGCTTAGCTAAAATGAATGTGGATTTTGTTGTTGTTGTTGTTGTTGTTGTTGTTGTTATTGTGGTTGTTGTTGTTGCTGTTGTTGTTGTTGTTGTCGGTGTTGTTGTTGTTGTTGTTGCTATTGTTGTTGTTGTTGTTGTTGTTGTTGTTGTTGTTGTTGTTGTTGTTGTTGTTGTTGTTGTTGTTGTTGTTGTTGTTGTTGTTGTTGTTGTTGTTGTTGTTGTTGTTGTTGTTGTTGTTGTTGTTGTTGTTGTTGTTGTTGTTGTGGTTGTTGTTGTTGTTGTTGTTGTTGTTGTTGTTGTTGTTGTTGTTGTTGTTGTTGTTGTTGTTGTTGTTGTTGTTGTTGTTGTTGTTGTTGTTGTTGTTGTTGTTGTTGTTGTTGTTGTTGTTGTTGTTGTTGTTGTTGTTGTTGTTGTTGTTGTTGTTGTTGTTGTTGTTGTTGTTGTTGTTGTTGTTGTTGTTGTTGTTGTTGTTGTTGTTGTTGTTGTTGTTGTTGTTGTTGTTGTTGTTGTTGTTGTCGTTGTTGTTCATCCGCCAAAGGCTCGGGTACCACAGCCCCCATGTAAATAAGGCAATGACGTAAATCTAACGGGCAGTGGCGGGCGAGCCACAAAAAATCAGCTTTCGAAGAACAGAGATCAAGCAACATAAACAAATTCCAATTATTTGTGTTCTAAGCATGTTAACTGGTAAATAATTTTCCTTACTACATATGGAAAAACTGAGGAATGTTCCAGCAGCACAGCTAAAATATTCTACATACTGAACATGGATTATGTAGGTAAAATATAAGCCACGCACCACTTGCAGTGACTGATGTATTGCGGCCGACATGAACCATTAGGTTGTGTGGTACATACATATTGAATCGGGTGCTGCTGGTACGTCGGCTATTTTATTCCATGTAAAAGAGTCGTAACTTATTATCTTCATCGTTGTCTCCTTTCTTTGTTTCTTCCATAGGGAACTATTAGTCATCTTCAGTTGTTTCACTCACTGGCGGACGAGTCAGACCTCCAAAGGAAGGAAGTTTCCCCCAAGAGGGGGAATTGACAGAATTAAGAGCATTTTACTTACACCTTACGAACATATTTTCGTATTTTTGAAAACACCAAAGAGGCGGAAATCCCACTTTTATTACCACTTTTCGCCCGCTTGTGGTTTCACTGTATCAGAAACACCATCAATGGACGTCAATGGACTGATAAGAGCACACTCTCAGATAGTAAAACGGTAAAGTTATGTAAAAAGTATGTAACTGAATGACTTGTACCATATCCAACCCACTTCTCTGAAGGAATTTTCCATCTGCCAATGGCCAAGTGATATCAGCCACATACTCTGGCGGACGAGCTCATCATCCAAAGGGAGGGGAATCTTCCCAAAGAGGGGGAATTCTCAGGATTCAGGCTATTTTAGCTACACCTTAGAGAACAAACTCTACCATTTGAAACCACCAAAGAGGGGGAAATCCACTTTTCCCTCCCCTTCTCGTCCTCTAATGATCAGCCACATAAACCACTTGGCGGAAGAGACGGCAAGGAAACTGTCAAGTTCTCTCTTATTCACATTTGCTAAAAAGTTAAATTTGCTGTGTAATGTGTCGGTGAAATGGTCTAAAATTGTCGCTTTCCCGTGCTTTTCCTGAAGATTGGAGAATCGGTCGGAGAACACTGGAGAGCACGTGTTGTTGGATGGTTTTTTTGTGCCGCACATTTGTCCACGTGCACTTGCGGACGAGAAAGGGTGGGAAAAGTGGAATTCCCCCTCTTTGGCTATTTCAAAAAGTAGACTTTGTTCCTTAAGGTGTAGGTAAAATAGCCTGAAAACTGCCGATTCCCCCCTATTTTACAAAATTCCCCTCCCTTTGGGAAATGAGCTCGTCCGCCAGTGCCACCTACTGGTGTCGTCGCACGATGAATCACCGTTTTATCTCAATTCCGACCACAAATTACTCGGATTTTTTGCGGTAAACAATACTGAATTTAATGAATCAGAAACAGCAGCTGCTTCTATGTATATGCTACTCCATTTAAGAACAGCTACCTGAAGTCGATCTATTCCAGTTTCAATGGTTTTGGATTTCTTTTTTATACATACCTTATGTAACTATAAATGTACTTTTGTACTTGTGGCTTACCTAATGGTAAGTACGAAGCTTTATTCAATAATTGACCATGATGTATATCTGATCTATTGTTACCGCGTGTGGCCTTCCCCTGACCTTGCGCGCATGCGAAACATTAGGTCCAATTTTATTGTTGCCTTTTTCCTCTTCAATTCCGAAACTTAACCCATTTAGTTTTCAGAATAAGTTTCATCAATGCATTTTGAAGTTTTTAAACAGGAAAATAAAATGGTTCACTGCCGCAAAGTTGTTGTAACACTGCTGCCAAAGTTCTCACTAATGTTTCACATGCGCACATGAACAAAGCAAGGCCACACACGGTAACAATAAACTAGCTGTATGTAGCTGATCATTTGTTCACTGATATGAACCAGAATTATATATTTTCCTTGACATATGACGTTTGTTCAATTCCTATCAGTGTTCAGTGCTATTGTTCAGTGCTTTATCTATGCAAATTTCAGTACACGTAACCTACAGTACATCATTATTATTGCACATGTGTATAGTCGGTTACGAATTGATAAACCTCTCCGAATTTGTCATGGGAATAATCTACCAACCGCAAAAAAACTTTAAATTGTATGTTTTGTTGTGTTTAGGTTTCTGTGGCATAAACATTCACAAAAAAACCCGGAGGAAAAATGATCCTTTTCATTGAAACTGTGAACCTATTCTGGGATTTTATTTGAACACGACGAAACAGAGCTAAAGTACCATTTCTCTATGTGTCTGTACATAAAATCCCAACACCTTTTCAGGAAGGTTTATCATAACCGACTATAAATAAAAAGGATGTCGTAAATTTCTGAAACTTTTATCCACGACGGTTTTTATATTTACTATACCTAACTCCCATGTTGACTATTTTTATAACAATTTACATTTCAATATAGCAAATTGTTTAGCACGTGGCTCAGTGGCGGATGAGACAAACATCATAAGGGAGGGGGATTCGCCGAAGTGTGGGGGATAAGCAGTTTTTACACCGTTTTACTAGTGATTGAAAAACAGACTGTACAATTTCAAGCGCCAAAAAATTTGTCTTAAATTCTTCATCATATGTCGCAAAAAACTTCGAAATCGGCTAGTGTTTCCAAAAATTACAGCAAAAACAAAACGTAACTTTTAAATGGGACACACTGTACATGAAATTTTAGTACGATATTGACAAACGCTTATGCAAACAATTTCCACGCCGAACTTTCGGTTGCGGGTTGATAAATATTTCATTTGGATGTTGTTTATCCACGATGACTGCCGGACGAGATAAACCTCCAAAGGGAAGGGAATTTGTTCAAAGAGGAGGGAACTTGCTGAAATAAGGCTATTCTGTCTACACCTTTCAAGAACAAACTTCACTTTTTGAAACAGCCAAAGAGGAGGGGGGAATTCCACTTTTCCCTCCTCTTCTCGTTCACTAGTGTCCACGATCAATGCATTTTATAGATGTATTGGCTTATCATGTTCACAGAAAACACATTGTCAACATGGCTTCTTCCTCGTCAAGTAACAGCCAATAGAAGAGTAGACACATTTCTAGATCCCATGAACTCATATGGCATACCACCATACAGGGTGGGCCAAAAAAACCATACGATTTTGAACGTTAATAACTCGAGCTATGAACAACCGATTCAATCGTTCTTGTTATCATTTGAAAGCCAATACTTTAACTTAAAACCCCTCCAATTTTAGTCATGTTTTCTAAAGTTTGTCCTCAAGTTACAGAAGAAACCCTCAAAAATCGTGTTTTTGGACGAGAAAAACCGAAATTTTGTGGTTTAGCAAAATGTTCCTTTTGGGCAACGAATTTCTGAATTTGAAAAGTTCAATAAAGGAAATTGAGTTTTCTGAGCTCAATTCTAACTTGGAAACTTTGTAATACCATATTTGAGTGCTTGGACAAAAAAACTCATGGCGAATGTCATAGCCGCCATTGACAAATTTAACCCTGAGCTCAGACTTTGGTGGTTCAGGAAAATGGTCAAATCGAGTGAACCATTCATTTATCTTCGATCAACAAGGTTTAACTAGTTGTTATTTGATGCATTTCATTCATTCATAAACTTTTAATACTCCGTTTACAGTTTTTAAAACACAATAGCCCATGCATTTCGATGACTTTTTCGCTAAAAATACACGATTTTTCAAATTTTCTTCTGTAACTTCTGCGAAACTCCATAAAACACAACTAAAACTAGAGTGATTTTAAGTTGAAATATTGGCTTTCAAATGAGAGCAAAAACGATTGAATCGGTTGGTTATAGATCGAGTTATTAACGTT
>OZ038445.1:30138792-30171493 GCA_964036265.1 Daptonema setosum | reverse complement strand
GAAACGTTGGAATTCAACTCAACTTAAATGGCGTTTCATCCTGTAGAATATTTCCATACGTTTCCTAAGGTCACACTCACACAGGAATCGTCAGTGGGAAAGTGACCTGCCTAAGAAGCTTAACGACTTTTATGTATTTTTTAGATGTATACAAATAGTATGACTGCTTAGCTAAGAGTTAAGTTAAAGGAGTATGTCAGATAAAGAGTTAGCAGCAGAGTTATGTATTGATTTATGTAGTGAATGAGTGGGTGATTGAGTGAGTTAATGAGCGAAGTGTTAGATTTTCGGTTCATTAAATCACTATATTTGCAGACTCACCGCAGGCGTAGCTCATGTGCTCGAACAGCGTCACTGTATTAGTCGGACACCCTGTAATTGAGTGCTGTAATAGTTTCTAGTTTCTCAGTAAAAATAATTACAGTATGTAGACTTATCCTTATACTAGAGAAAATCATGCTGAACAAAATTTCGTATGATATATTTGTCAATAAACATAAATTTAGAGTTTTATTATCTAATCTGAACCTGCAAAGTTGATTCGCTAATGCATTTACGTTTGTATTTGTTGCAATCGTGCAGATTTCGCGTTTATGTAAATTGAGGTATTTTTTCTGTAAATATCAAACTAAAACTCAATTTCTTTTCAAAACGCATTTGATCACCACTAAATATGCATCAGATTTTATACATATGCCATTGCACTTATTTATGTATAATTTTATTTCTGGGTTTACATATTTGCCTTCATGCAACATACACCTTGAGCTTAAGCTATGTTTTTTGTTTTAAACGAGCTTCTTGATTGTTTGTATTTTACTTGTCGACTTTTTTGTATATTACTGGTTTGATCCTGTAAACACGTGTACAGTCGGTGCAGCGGGTTATGTCTTGTAAAACTGTTGCCATTCACATCCAAAAATCCCTTTTTTCCCTGATTATAACGGGAATATGATAATAAAAATTGGTGGGAATATGGAATAGGATCCGGCGCACCTTTTCAGTTTGACAGATAGTTACAAAAAATATTTCACAGGCGGAAAAAATGACGAGAACGAACACGGACCATAAATTTGTAGTGAAGGCGATGTTTCATGAGTAGAGACGATTTTTTTAATATACTTGCTGACTGAAAAGGTGCGCCAGATCCTATTCCGTATCTCCACAAATTTTAACCTATCATATTCCCGTTATAATTAGAGAAAAAAGCAATTTTAGGATGTGAATGGCAACAGTTTTACAAGACATAACCCGCTGCACCGACTGTATGTATGTTTGTAGTTAGATTACATGCTAATAAAAGTGTGCTTAGTCGAATTTTCATGTTATCCATTTTTATTCTATAAAAACTATGTATGATAGAATAAATTATGGTGCCATCTAAGGTCATTTTTATACTTCGCTCAATCAAGTCTCGTTTAATAAATTACTCTTCAATTTAAATTTTAAAGTTCCGAAATTCAAACCATGAACCATGCCTTTGCGAAAAAGTGAATTACGAATCCCTTTGCAATTATGAAGACTATACAACTTTTGACTTCAAAGCATTTCTCCTCACTAACAATTTTCCTTGCATGGTACAAGAACGATGTAAAGTATGGTTTTGTATGTGCTTTTTCCTATTCTTCTCACCTGTGATTTTCTTGCTATTCTGCGCGGTCACTCTTGCATTACTCCGGTAATAATTTTGTATTTGATTTATATATGTGCATACGAACGTACTTCATTGGCTGTGCAAAAAGCAAGCTTCCATTGTGGTTATTTTTCTCGATTGAATGAAATAAATAGAAGTGCCTTGTTATGTGGGAGGAGAGTTTTATTTTCAATGAAGTAAAAAAAACTTCGATATCCAGTGTTTGACAAAATTTCGCGACTTTTGCAAATCATTTCATTGTAACCAAAATACCAGCTCATTAGAATTAACCCGATGGCTTCATTTACAGTTCACGCTTGGCAGCCCACGATGCAGTTATAGCTCCATAGAGTACCATTCACTAGCGGACGAGAAGGGGTGGGAAGAGTAGAATTCCCCCTCTTTGGCATTTTCAAAAAGCTTACTGTGTTGCTTAAGGTGTAGGTAAAATTGCCTGAAAACTGCCAATTTCCCCCTCTTTGAGGAAATTCCCCTCCTTTTGGACAATTAGCTCATCCGCCAGTGATACCATTCATTGATGTGCCATCATTGTATTTTTGTGCCACGATACCCCGTCGTCACGGGTGATGTGTGCTGGCACTTCGGGCGCGGATCATTTGAACAAAGGGGAATTTTCCCTCTTTGGCAGTTTCACAATTGATCGCTCACGTGAACGTAAAACGGCTTAATTACTCCTGATTTTCCCATCTTTGGAGCTATTCCCGTGTTTTTCAGAGGTTGGCTTTCAGTGGTCCGAATGGCAGTGAATGAGATTATCACCGAAAAAAAAACAAAAACTATAGATTCGAGGCCGCTCTGAACAAACCGTAAAAAACATTTAAGTTTTGATCATCTTTTACATGAGAAAGGTTTTCCTTTTCATCCGCTCATAACGCCATTACTAATAAATAGTACAGATCAATAGAGGCCAGACCATTAGCGGATGGTATTACGGTGAACTCAAAATAACTCCCTCAATTGAACATTTGTTCTTTATACTTATATGAAAACTCCTTTTCTCAATTACATACTGTATATATAACGAATGAACCAACAGTCCAGGATTCCTTAATACGTGTATGGATACCATGATATGGTGCCACCAAAATTACAGTGCTACAGTACATCGGATAACAACGTCTAACATTTATATTTATGAAAAGAATAATTATGTTGTACATAAGTATAAAATAAAACTTATTTATTACCGAATATTGTTATTAATTTCTTCACAATAAAAAGAAAACAGCAATTAGTTCAAGTTGAGTGAAAATATTTTACATGTTAAAGTCTATTTTCCGCTTGATATCGATACACTGACTGATGGATCAGCTTGACAACCGCAATGGGTGTACTGTTGGATGAATTTGAGTGCGATTTTAACATCATACATACATATTGTACATACATATGCAAACCACATGAATGTAATTCTATAATACACCGTTGTAGCTTCAAAAACAAGTAACGCTCAAGTAAAAACCGCTGTAACGCTCAAGTTTGATGTGATTAGACTGCATAGTTTTTTTGTGTCATTTGCATTCAAGTGATTCCATACCTAAAAGTCGACGGTAATTCGGAGGTTAGAAACGCCACTAAGATAGTCAGACTTTTTTCAAGTTACACATACTCTATACTTCATGAATCACTATTACCAGATTTTAGAATATATATAATTCTAGAAAAGCTTAGTTTTTAGAAACTATCAAAAAGCACAGCCGACTTCTAAAATGCTGCCGAAATGCATGAGTGCCCGAAATTGTGCGGCAGTGACGGTCGTGTTCTTTGCAGCATTTTACACGATCGGGTATGCTGATGAAATGATGGAAAGTTAGTCTGTCACCCACTCACTCACTCACTCACTCACTCACTCACTCACTCACTAACTCACTCACTCACTCACTCACTCACACACTCACTCACTCACTCACTCACTCACTCACTCACTCACTCACTCACTCACTCACTCACTCACTCACTCACTCACTCACTCACTTACTCACTCACTCACTCACTCACTCACTCACTCACTCACTCACTCACTCACTCACTCACTCACTCACTCACTCACTCACTCACTCACTCACTCACTCACTCACTCACTCACTCATCTACAATTAGCCATCAACAACAACATGTTGAACGCAAATGACTTTATCAAATCGATGACACTGGAAACGTTCCAACGTCTTGAAGTTGCCAAACAGTTCTTTCGCGAAAAACTGAAAACACAGGCAGACTTGACCACAGCCGCGACTCGCGAAGTCAGTCAGTCAGTCAGTCAGTCAGTCAGTCAGTCAGTCATCTAGGAACCCGTTGGAACCATTTTTTTGTCGCGGATTCAGTTCTCACTTTTTACGTTAAAGTTCACTTAGTTCGTCAGTCAGTGATGTACATAAATAATAAGTTGGTCAGTCAGTCAGTCAATCAGTTATTCATCCACTATGTTTATCATTCGATCAATATTTGTTTTAATAAAATCAAAACGTCAGTTAAATGACCAGCAAAACTTCCGCAAAACCAGTTATTCAGTAAGTCAAAAAGTCAGAACTTCAGTTCATGCTTCCTAAAATTCTGTCAGACAGTCACACACCGAGGCACACATTCATCAAGTCAAGGAGTCCATTCAGTAATTGACTCTTCCCAGAGCAATCGATTCAGTCATTGACTCATTCACTCTGTTCATTTTGACTCAGGAACTGGACAAAAAGACGACCGTTACCGAAACACTGCTGCGGGAAGTGAAGGTCAAGAAACCAGATCTGCTGTTGACGGCTTCAGATGCACAAAAAGCAGCCCTCAACCGTATTGACATCAACTTGAAGGCCGTTCAGGATGCCCGCAAAGATGTTGGCAATCTGTTTGTCTGTCAGTCTGGCAGTCTGTCTGTATGTCTGTCTGTCTGGCAGTCTGTCTGGCGATCTGTCTGTCTGGGAGTCTGTCTGGCAATCTGTCTGTCTGTCAGTCTAGCAGTTTTTCTGAAAGTATGTCTGTCCGTCTGTTTGTGTGTCTATCTGTGAGTCTGTCTGTCTGTCTGTGTGTCTGTTTGTCTGTCTGTCTGTCTGTTTGGCTGTCTGTCTGTCTGTCTGTCTGTCTGTCTGTCTGTCTGTCTGTCTGTCTGTCTGTCTGTCTGTCTGTTTGTCTGTCTGTCTGTCTGTCTGTCTGTCTGTGTGTCTTTCTGTTTGTCTGTCTATGTCTGTCTGTCTGTCTGCGTCTGTCAGTCAGTCTGCCTCTCTACCTGTCTATCTGACTGACTGACTCACTCACTCCTTTACTCACTCTCAGATCAAAGACAATGCGAATCTAACCTCGTTGGCACTTCGCGTGAATTACTGGAATGAAACTATCACCGAAATTTATGGGGATCTGAAAGTTTACGCCATGATTGCTCGTAAGTCCGTGAGTGAGTGCGGCAGTGAGTGAGTGAGTGAGAGAATGAGAAAACGAGTGACTGAGTGAGTGAGGGAGTGAGTAAGTGAGTGAGGGAGTAAGTGAGTGAGTGACTAAGTGAGTGAGTGAGTGAGTGAGGGAGTGATTGAGTGAGGGAGTAATTAAGTGAGTAATTGAGTGAGTGAGAGAAAGAGAAAATGAGTGACTGAGTGAGTGAGGGAGTGAGTAAGTGAGTGAGGGAGTAAGTGAATGAGTGACTAAGTGAGTGAGTGAGTGAGTGATTGAGTGAGGGAGTAAGTGAGTGAGGGAGTGAGTGAGTGAGTGAGTTACTAAGGGAGTGAGTAATTGAGTGAGTGAGAGAGTAAGTGAGTGAGTGAGTGAGGGAGTGAGTGAGGGAGTGAGTGAGGGAGTGAGTGGCTGATGAAAACTAACGCAGACATTTTCAGGTGCTGGCAACTTGGTTCCAAGTCTGGCTTTCATCCTGCTACCAGCGGCTGCTCTTATCTACGCACAATAATGTCTATAACGGACACGATATTTTTTTTGATTTGTAATATACGAGCCATTTTATACTTACGGTGATTTTTCAATTGTGCCTTACAAAAAAATACGACAAGGTTTCGGATTCACTTAGCCGGTAATTATGTATATATAATTTCGCACATTTGGTCACAATCCACTTTCACATAATCATATTATTCAATAAAATATTTTTTCGATTTTGGAAAAAAATTTCCGTGATAATTTTCATCTCGCGTCACATCGTCACTGACTAGACTTGACTTTTTCCATAGAATCGAAGTTTCAGATGGGGAGGCTTGTAGTCGGCCGCCGAAAATTGATATTTGTGATTTTTTTGTATGAAACCGATTGAAGAAAAACTTTTCGGCTTCATTTTAAATAAGATAACATGAGAAAGGAAAGAAGTGAATGATTACAGACTGTGTATTATTGTTTGTGAGTGCAGTGATTGTTGGTGGGGTTGTATCTTCGTGTTATGAAATTATATCAAAAACCATAGAAAGTTCAATATAAAATTTATGTGATAAAACTTTTCTGATAATATAAATACAAAATTCGCAAAAACTTCCGTAAATAAAATCAATACGGTAGATCAACAAACACGAGACTAACATTATTCGATGATGTGTAAATAAAAATCAATATTGAATGGCAACAATTCCAAAAAATTCAGTTGTTATGCCATAATAGCAAAGTAGGATACCAAGTCACAATAGTGAAATAACGGTCATCCGATTTACAATGACAATCACTGATCATCGATAACATTCTTGAATGTGCTGTGTCTCAACCCGGGGCTCGATCCAGAAACGTCGGCGAGCGAAGCCGGCGCCTTAACCACTTAATGAGGGAAGCGACAAGTTGGTAATTGGTAATGATGATGATGATAAGTGCAGACAATAATCACAACAAACATGACCAGAAAAGGTTAAAAAGAACGAGACAAAAACATTAGCTATTCAAATCAGGCTTTTCCGAATGCCTTTTCATTGAATGGTAAACCTTAAACCTTTTCTAGAAAACCCACCCAACTTTTTGACTAACATTTTTTCATCAGATTTTTACTCAAGCGGGGTTCAACCCTTTTATCCCCAACCCCAACTATCTTCTATCAGATTGTTACCAAGTAGCGGGGTTCGAACGTAGCTCAATCGGAAACGTTTACATTAAAATAATAGAACAATAGTGCAATGCAATGTGCATCTAAAAACGGGATTTGCCGATGTGAAAAAGACACGTGAAACAAAAGCAAAATTTATCCAGCAGGCCAATGCGATTTTTCAATTCCAATAACGAAATCTTCGAAGCTAATTTTAAAGTTTATGGGATTTTCTGTCGGCTACCCCCCCCCCCCCAAACGCTAAAAAAATCCGGACCACCCCTGGTTTCTGGTTTTGGTGTTTCTGTAGCATTGATGACGTCATGTAGGAGGGTGAAGTCGGCCGTTGTTGTTGTTGTTGCGATGACTGTTGTTGTTGAGGATGGTACCCGGTGATGACGGATCGGGCGTGCTCCAAGCAGTAGGCCACACAGGAGAGATTGCGCACATCGCAGGCCGGGATGTAGACCGATGGAGTGGAGGGTGACTGAACAAAGTGAAAATGATTACAATTAGGATGATAACTAGTGAATGAGGAAACTTCTGGGTCAATTTTTCAGAATTACCGAATGGTAAAGGTAAGGTAACTATAAAAAATACACATCAAAGTACCACGATACATATTTATTTATTACCCTGGTACTTTTTCTGGTAAAATTTATCTTTACCATCCATTTATCAGTACCTGAAAATGATCTACCATTTTCTGAAAAAGTGACTTTGGTGATTTGATTTACCACTGAAACATTGATTTGCCACTGAGCGGACGAGCCAAGACTTCGAATGAGGGGAATCTTTCCAGAGGAGAAGGAATCAGCAGAGATTAGGTCATTTTACCTACATATTAGGTAGCTTACTCCACTTTTTGAGACCACCAAGGAGTGGGAAATTCCATTTTCCTTCCCCTTCTAATTCGCTAAAGATTATTAACAATATGTAACCTTAACGGGATGAATGTTGTAAGTTCTGGACAACTCATGAAGGACGGGCGCGTGTTTTATGGGCAGTCATTGACAATGTATAACATGCGCGAAACGTGACGTGAGTGAATTTATAGACACTTATTTTCATGCACAGTAAATTTTATTCTACGTATGTTAAATATTAATGACAAATGCCAATTTTGACCAAACAAATAAAGTTCTTATAAAAAAATTAACATGTACAAACTAGCTTTATTACAAAAACAAACTCTAAATTTATCAACAACTCAGCCATTCAAACATTAACCATGAATTTTAATAAAGCAACTTCATCTAAGTTTAGGGGTGCTTCTTTAGATGTGCTGCCATTTCTACACGAACATATAATATAGCTAAAAAATAACATAGTTATAGAATGCAGCGTCCCAAAGGGACGGGTTTCAGGCTAGTTGTTGATAACTGACACGCACTGATGCTGACCTGAAACACCATTCACCTGATCAATAAGAATTCTAACAAAATATCTGACTCAAAACAATTTAATTGCTGATGCGATACAGTGCAAATTATCAAGAATCTATAAAAAGATAAGTTCTCAAATTCGTGTCTGGCAGTAAATAAGTAGTTTTATAAACTACGCGTGTAAAGCACTCATTTTAGTTGCGGTAAACTATTAGTCATTTTCTTTGCGGATTTTCGGTAAGTTCCGGTAAACTATTAACCAATCAGTTCGAACCACCCATCGATCTCTGCGTCAAAATCGGCCAATCGTCATTTAATGCACTGCTAAGACACGATTGCAGCTAACTTATCAACAATTTTCAATCCGCAGAGATCAGTTTACGAAACATTACTAAAAACATGTTCACCCATGAATAAATCCACTCACCAAGACCATAGCCATGAACTTGAATAACATTTTATTTTAAAGAAATGAAAGTAAAAATTGACGGGTCGAGTAGAGAGGTTATAATAACAGTTTCGAAACAATTATCCTGAAAGCGAAAACGTAAGACAGTAGAGTAAAAGATGACAGTGATATAAAGGAAAAAACGAGGAAAAACTTCAATAACAAAAAAAAAAACGAGAAAAAACTTCAATAATCATAAGGATCAACAACATAAATCAGTAGGAACGAAACAAACAATAAAAACAGATATAGTAATAATAAAAATAAAATCAATGAATCATACAAATCGAACTTAATCACAGTAAAAATCACAACAGTACCTGTAGCTAACAAAAATACATAGTTAAGATAATTAAAATATGAAGCGGTCATAATATTCCAGACATCACAAAACGATAAGTAAACAAAATCAGGTGATGGGATGTGGAGATACTACGGAGATACTACTGTTTTGCCAGGTGGTGCAAGCTCGGAATGGATTAGTTGGAAAATAATATTTAAAATATGATTTCACAAATAAATAGAAAGAAATAAAAACTCACAATTCAACAGGATCACAACGGGGAGCAAAAGGTGCTCACATACCATGCACACACAGAAACAGAAAAGTAACATAATCACGTTTTACACGCTGTATTTTCGAAGGGTTTTGCTGTTGGCAGCAGGGGGAAATACACGGGCGTATTTTCAGAGAGTAACCAAAAAGTTGACACACTTGAATTAGTGAGTTGATAACACGCCTTGAAAACCGCAATCTGTTAGCTATATTCGGTATACAGCGCAAAACGGAAGGGTTTACATACAGAGAAAAGATCCACAATGACGTGCCCGCGCACGCATCAATGTCGTCGCGTGAACGCTCCTTCAATGGTCATGCCGATCCAGAGTGAACAGATGGAACACACCACAATCGCCAACCACTCGGATAAGGGCACCTAAAGTAGAGTTAATTCTAGACCTTGGAACCGTACAGATGAAAAGGGAAAGGTGATTTGTAAATTTCTTCATGAAGCAAAATAATTCAAATAGTGCCTAGTTATCACGCACAAAGTGGGAATAATAAGTTCAGAAAACATGAATTTTTGATTGATAGACGGTCATGACGGAATCCATTCAGCCGTTTATAAATAAAAAACGACAGCCAAAAACAACAACAACAACGACAACCAACAACATCGATAACCACTTAGCAACACAACCAACCTGCACTTGCAGATTCTGCACCAGCTGCTCGGCGGCCACCCGCTGTTGCTCGATCACATTGCGCTGTTCCGTCAACGATTCCAGAAGCGATTCGAATTCGCGCGATTTGGACTGCGCCTGCAGCTTGGCGCGGGTCTCTTTTTGAACTTGTTCATGCAACTCGTTGAGCTGCGACTCGGCGGCACGACGACGTTCGGACTCCTGCAGTTGTCAAGAAATGGTTACGATAAATGAACAGCCATATTTCACTCCTAGTCCCCTGCATTTGGCGAGAAATGTTTACGAGAATAAGTAAAAGTGAGCGATTATATTTGACTCTTGCAGGTTGTTAAGATAACCGATTATTCTCCGCAGGGAAGGAACGCTGGGGAGGGGGGTAACCCTCCCCCCCTTTTCAGGTCGCCTACCCCACCTCCCTCCAACGACTCGAAATTTTCGAGAAAATCGGCCTCTAAACCTGGTTGAGACTCAAAACCTCGATTTTGAGGCTAATTTTTTCTCAAAAAATTTTGACTGTCAGTATTTTTTTACAAACAAGTTTTCTGGCCAAATTTTCTTGGTTAAAACCTGAAAAAACCGGTTAATGTGAGTTTATACCTTATAATAGGAGTTTTTTTAGCAAAAACGAGCAAAAAACGGTGTTTTTTTGCGATTTTTTTTCTACCCCTTCCCACTTTTCGGATTCGGCGGATCGGACGGGATTTTCTGTCGGTATATTCGATATATTAAGTTGTTGGTTCAACTTGTTCAAAAAAAGTTGTGTAGCAACGAGAATTCAAATAGTGCCTTGTTATCACGCACAAAGTGGGAATAAGAAGTTCAGAAAACATGAATTTTTGACTGATAAACGGTCGTGACGAAATCCATTCAGTTTATAAATAAAAAAACGACAGCCAAAAACAACAACAACAACAACAACCAACAACATCGATAACCACTTAGCAACACAACCAACCTGCACTTGCAGATTCTGCACCAGCTGCTCGGCGGCCACCCGCTGTTGCTCGATTACATTGCGCTGTTCCGTCAACGATTCCAAACGCGATTCGAATTCGCGCGATTTGGACTGCGCCTGCAGCTTGGCGCGTGTCTCGTTTTGAACTTGTTCCTGCAATGATTTTTGTAAACGTTATTATGATCAGTAATAGTGACACAAACAGTACAGTTGAATCATTTGATGACAAAAGAAAATAACAAAAAATCATAATAACAACAGAGAAACTTGAGTAAAAACAATGTCCAATAAATTCAAACCCGCAGGTCAGCAAGTTGTTGTTCAAGCACGGCCAATCCTTCGAGTGACAATGACGCGCGTTGCTTCTCTTCCTCGCGGGATTTCACCAGCGTTTGCGATTCATTCTGAGAAAATATGCACAAAAACAAAATAACACAAATAACATATCACAAAAATGTTTGCGCAATTACTTCAATTCGACAAAAACCGTGATTTACTGGTTTGATATACAGACTTTCCGGTAGCGGAAATACGAGAAAAAAACAACCACACAAAGTAGTGAATCCCCCTTACTTGTAACGAGAAAAAATGTAATCAATTTATCTTCATAGTTGACCTTTGCTATTGTGGAATGACATGACCTTTGCTATTGTGGCATGACAACTGAATAAACTTTAGTTTTTAACCTGATATTTCTGCAGCTGCTCGAGTACCTCTTTCTTGTGCATCTCCGTCTCCTGCATGCGGACATGCAACTCGTTGAGCTGCGACTCGACGGCACGACGACGACGTTCGGACCCCTGCAGTTGGCGAGAAATGTTTACGAGAATAATTAAACCTATTGCACCTATTGTTTCACGTCAATTTGCACCTATTGTTTCACGTTATATCTCCAGGTAAAGATTCATAATAAATGATTACACAAGTTTTTACACGTAAATGAGTACGAAACGACGACGAAACGTTGGGTACGAATAGGCATGTCCTCGCACAGAAGAATCAAAAATATAATAATCGAACACATGGAAAACCAGGAGTTTTAGAATAATTACTTGTAGTGTAAATTTTCATGAGATGCTAATTCACAATTTCGTTGCTGGTCTGGTTTAAAACCCTTAAATGCCAGCTACTTAACTTCGTTGGAAGGTAAACTGCCAACCTTGAGCTGTTGCACTTCGTTTACACGCAGCTCGGCCTTCTGTTCGGCATCAGTTAACTGAAAAATGAATGACAATGGTCTGAATTATAAATCTGTTTATTCGATAATATTAAGTTGTTAGTCCAACTTGTTCATTCAAATAGTGCCTTGTTATCACGCACAAAGTTGGAATAATAAGTTCATAAAACATGAATTTTGACTGATAAACGGTCATGACGGAATCCATTCAGTCGTTTTTGAATAAAAACGACAGCCAATTATCCACAGCGATAACAACAAAAACAACAACCAACAACAACGATAACTCCTCAGCAACACAACCAACCTGCAGATTCTGCACCAGCTGCTCGGGGGCCACGCGCTGCTGCTCGATTCCCTGCAATATTTTTGTTAAGGTTATTATGATCAATAGCGATAGAAAAACGTTTCAGAGGTGTTATGAAAGCACACCCAACTAGACCTGAAGCTTTACAGTTAGATTATTTAATGACAAGAAAAAAAAGAAAAGAATTATTTCAATAACAACAGGGAAATTTGAGTAAAAATATTGTCAATTTCAAATAAACAAACCTCGGCAGAGTCTTCCTGCAGATTTTGGAAAAGCCAGGATGGTATGCCAACGATGTTATCATCTGAAAAAAATAGGTGTACAGTCAATTCAGATTTCCACATGTTTTTTAGCTTGTCGAAAAGGCTGATCTGCCAGTAAGTCATTAAGAAGTCCTTTGTTAAGCTGATCAGTAAAAAGCGAACCTTACTAGTTTGCAAATATCCGGGATGGATTACGCTCATCGTACAAAAGTTCTCTTAATACGAATGTTAATTTAATCTGTGTCTATCGAGTCTAATAGGCTATTCAACTTAATTTTTCAGCCACTCAGCACAGTATTGTATGTAGCCAAACCAAACAGCAAAAAATTAGTCACCTGAGGTCGGTTGGCGCGGTGCAGGCAGTGTGTACGAACCGGTAACTGAAATTCAGAAACTCTCTGTTTCTTTTTAAACTTTTCAGTTTTACCACTTTAAAATTTTTTTAATCATCTTCAGATTCGCTTACCAATGGAGTGAAGCACAGGCCGATCCAAAGTTGCGTTCCGACAGTGCTCGTACAGGAAACGATTAAGCGATTGGCCAATGTGGCTACTGTTTGGGCCAATCAACTGAAAAGGGGGTACAACTTTATTTGAGAGGTCTATAAGTGACGAATAAAAGCAAAGGGTAATCGGAAACTCTAGAAAGGATATTTTATCAATTAACGTACCGCTTTTCTTACAATTTTCGAACGCGATAGACCTAACTGTCGCTGAGGTTGCCGAGTTTGTGTGTAATTTGCAGGTTAACTGTACGTCAAAAAATCTAATTTTAAGTCGAATTTCAATGAGATATTTTACACGCACCGGCCACAGGATCGGAAATTCAAAAAAGTTTCAGTTTTTTCTAAAGCGTCAATATTTTGAACAAGCAATATGTGTTTGTTATAAGAAATGGTTGATATCGATTTGACTACAAATTTCATTAATTGAACATGAATTAATTTCGAGCAGTCCGTGTATACAAGTATGAAAAATCATGTCTTACCTTGAAAATTTTGGGTGCGGTACCCGCCTCAGTACTGAACGGACAACCGTCGCTGTGCTCACCGGTCGGCACCTCGACAGCACCCACACACATCGAGATTTTGATTCTAGAATAAACAAGCATTATATACAGTGTTCTGATTTTAATTAATAGTGAAAGAAGTATCGATTTTCACATACTTAGAGACTTTTCTTTTATAGAGAGTGTTTTTTCTTAGAGACTTTTCTTCTAGAGAGTTCATTTTACTTCTGTATTTCCTAATGGTGAACTAAATAAGTGTAAAAATTGAAGAAAAAATAATGAAAAAACTTACTTGCAACCGTATTTCTTTCGGTATGGACACGCGGCCGCCCAGGTTTTTCGCGCCGCATTTTCAGAAATCTAAAAAACGAAGCACCGGTAATCTAATCAATCACTGCGTTGATGATAAGCGAAGACAATCACTTCGGTTGATGGCAATCAAAAACAATTAAAAGCTTGCAAACTAACGGATGTTGCGAATGTCCACGCCGAAAACGCGGCCGACCACGGATCGAACACGACGACAATCTTGGACTTCTTCTGCTTACCGTGGAGACCGATGCCCGTCAGCAGTGCAGATCCTTCGTATATCTGAAATTGATGTTACGGTCATGGTAATCATAAATGATACGGTTGTGAAGATTACATGTGTCAAGCCAGCAATTATACAGGCCTGAATCAAATACATAAATGTATATGTATACAACTATTCATAATAAACCAAAAAATTTCCAATTACTCATCGCACTCACTATATATACACGAACTTTTATGCATAAAATATGGTGCGGTTTATTAAACGCCGTACGCCACTAGACGGCTATGAATGTATGTAGGTCCAACCATGTCTTCCGCATCATATCACTGTGTAAATCTAGGTGCACATAGTGATGAACGTTTTGAACTTAGTTCCATATGATTTTCATTTTTGACCACATTCTAGTTAGGAGTAGAAGCGAACTTAACGCCACTTAGTCGACTCTTTATTTCAACGACTAACGAGGTGAGTGAGTGGGTGTATGTACGACCACAGACCGTTGAGTCCACCGATCTCCATGCAATACTGGTCCATGCATTCACGAACTTCGGCGTGCTAAAATCGACTTGTATCATTAAAATGTCGATCGCGCTAAACGTTGGAGTTAAGTGAAAAAAGAATCAGTCAGTATTTCCGTCGGTCAGGTGATTGAGTGAATCAGTGAGCAAATGATGCGTTCCCCGGCTCATTCGGTTGGGGTGACTGTATGCGGGACCGACTGTGCCGGGGCCGACTGTGCCGGGGAGTATGGGAAAAGTTTCTATGCATCACCCGACTGTGCCGGGTAGGTTGGGGTGAGTTTCTATCCGTGCCGGGAAGGTTGGGAAAGTTTCTATACGTCAGTGACTGTGACGGGGAGGTTGGGGGAAGTTTATATATGTACGTCACCCAACTGCCCGGGGGGGAGGAGTTGGGGAAAGTCTATATACGTCACCCGACTGTGCCGGAGAGGTTTGGGAATGCTCTTATACGTCACCCGACTGTGACGAGGTAGGGGAGGGGTGGGGAAAGTTTCTATACGTCACCGACTGTGCCGGGAAGGTTGGGAAGTTTCTATACGTCAGCGACTGTGTCGGGGAGGTCAGAAAAAATTTATACAATTCACCCGACTGTTCCGGGGTGGTTGGGGTATTTTTCTATACGTCACCGACTGTGCAGGGGAGATTGAGAAAAGTTCATATACGCCACCCGACTGTGCCGGGGAAAATAAGAAAAGTTATATACGTTACCCGACTGTGCCGGGGAGGTTGGGGAACGTTTCTATTCGTCACCCGACTGTGCCGGAGAGATTGGAGAAAATTTAGGTATATAAACTTTTCCAAACCATCCCCGGCACAGTCGGGTGATGTATGTAAACTTCCCAACCTCACTGGCAGCATATTTGTAAACTGTACCGGTTTTTTGTTAAAATTCGTGTGACCCAACGACAGCTACTAAATATTCATTTGTTTGTACGGCTTAGGCTTAGTTCCGAACATAGACTGTACGTTAATGAAAGAAATAGCCTAGTTTAGCCTCTCCGTGAATCCAAAATGAAAAAGTCAAATTTGGAATTTTGACCAAAAAAACTGGTACAGTTTCAAAATATGCTCCCCGGCACAGTCTAGGGAAGTCCAGGGAAAGTCCAGGGAAGACTTTAAACGTACCCTAAACAATAAATATGAATGTGAGAATTTGATGGTGAGTCAAGAAAGAATGAATAAATCGTGTTCAACCGTTGTCATTTTATGTAGTTGTGGACGAACGCGGATGGTCGGGCTGGCGAAGACAACCAATGTTGCAAGGGGTGATGATGGCCAGGAATAACGCGCAATAAATCAACCTGTTATAAACAGATTTCAGATTTTGTTGGGCTGACTCTCATATAATCGGTCTTACAAATTACAAATTACACTGAATTTACGTGAAAGGTATATTTATAAAATAAAATAGATGTAAAAAGTTTACGGAAAATAAAAGTATTATATAACGAAGAGAAATATGACACGACATATACGGAAAATGTCCTAATGGACATATCGAAAACCTTAAAGGTTTAAGGAGAGGAATAACAACAATTTGTTTTTACTGATACAAAATAAATTCAATTCGACAAATAGAGATTCAGCTGGATGATGGAATGTGTGATAATGGGGAAGGAAATGTGGCATATAGGCGATATAAATTGAACTATAGTTCTGTGTTTTAAGCATAGCGGCTATCTAAGAAGGTAGGTTTTATATTTTCGACGTTTGTATATACAATGTTTGAATCAATTAATTTTCTTCTAAAAACAGCAGAACATCGTATTTCAACCATCTCCTAAGGAAGATCATTCCAGATATTCAAAGAACTATATACTAAATGGTATCTCAATGAGGCTCCTGTATGCGTTTTTACAATTTTGAAGGAGTGTCCTCGGGTGCTGGGCTTATTAAATGAAATGCAATAAACGTCAATAAAACAGCATGTTATAAACGGCAATAATACAGAATGAGTCAATAAAACAGAATGTGAACAAGGGTACGTTCAGAATCACAAGGGCGCATTCAGAATTAGAATCATGAGTTTTTTTAAGAATCACGATTTTTTTGAAGTTAGGGTAGCGGATGACTATTAGAAAACATCTAAAATCTCTGAAAAACTTCAAGTAAATAATCGAATTTAGGGAACAACCCTTAAAGTGAGAACGGGGAAAAGACGCCGTGAAAAAGACGCAATGTGGCGTCTTTTCCCCAAATGCCTGTAGAAAAGACGCTATTGGAGATGTGTAACTATGTATATAATTTGTTATAATTTGTTATTCGTAATTTGTAAGACCGATTATATGCGAGACAACACAATGAAACTTGAAACTTGTAACATGTTAGTGGCGTCGCCACTGAGTATTTTTCGAACAGCGTCAAATCCACTGCGTCTTTTCTTCCCGCTCGGGTAATTGACGCCACTCGAGTACGCCACACTGCATCAAATTAGAGGGTAAAGTACGCCACTGCGTCTTTTCTCCTGTATTGGACGTCATGCGGCGTCAAATTGCTGAATGGCGTCTTTTATGACGATTCGAGGAAAAGACGCCACTGAGACTAAACTCAATGAAGTCTATATAATCTTGGATTCCCGATTTGAGTATCGGCTATGACTGATCGTTTGTCGGGCGGGGACAACGCCTTCGTTTCCCCAATTTTTTCGAAAAAAGACGCTATTTTTTTATTCGTTCAAAAACGGTCGGTATTGAACTTAAGAGGTCAATTAATGGGTTGGGTGGTGCCAACGGCGTCTTTTCCATAATTCGTCGAAAAAGACGCCAACTTTTTTATCGTTCGAAAACGGTCGGGATTGAACTCAGAGGATAATTAATGAATGGGTTGGGTGGTGGCAACGATGTCTTTTCCCTGATTTTTCGAAAAAAAAAGCATTTTTATGAAAATTTCAAAATCTTCCGAAAATGGTCGGGATTGAATTCAGATGTCGTTACAACGATAATTAATATGTTAAGTGGTGGGAACGGCGTCTTTTCCCCGAATTTTCAGAAAAAACGACAGTTTTATTATTCATTCGAAAACGCTCGGGATTGAACTCAGAGGTCGTCACAACGATAACTATTGGGTTGGGTGGTAGCAACGGCGTCTTTTCCCCGAATTTTCAGAAAAGACGCTAGTTTTTTTATCGCTCGAAAACGGTCGGGATTGAACTCAGAGGTCGTCACAACGATAAGTTCAATCCCGAAATTTTCGTATAATTTAAAAAGGCGTTCTTTTACAAAAAAATCGGGGGAAAAGACGCCGTTGCCACCTTCAACCCAAAGGTTACCGATAAAAAAATCAAATCAAAACGATTTCGAACCATTAAAAAAACAGGCGTCTTTTCCGAAAAATCGGGGAAAAGACGCTGTTGCCACCACTCACCCCATTAATTATTGTTGTAACGACCCATGAATTCAATCCCGACTATTTTCGAAAAATAAAAAAAGTCATCTGTTCCGAAAAATCGGGGAAAAGACGCTGTTGCCACCACCCACCCCATTAATTATCGTTGTGACGACCTCTGAGTTCAATCCCGACCTGTTTCGAACGGTTTTGAAATTTAAAACAAGAAGTCTTTTTCGAAAAATCGGGGAAAAGACGCCGTGCCCACCACCCAACTAATTAATTATCTGTGTGACGACCTCTGAGTCCAATCCCGACCACTTTCGAACGATTTTGAAATTTTTGAAAAAGTGGCGTCTTTTCCGAAAAAAGACGGGGACAAGACGCCGTTGCCACCACCCACCCCATTAATTATCGTTGTAACGACCTTTAAGTTCAATCCCGACCATTTTCGAATGATTTTGAAATTTTTGAAAAAGGAGTCTCTTCCGTAAATCAGGGAAGAGACGCCGTAGCCACCACCCAACCCATTAATTATCGTTGTAACGACCTCTGAGTTTAATCCCGACCGTTTTCGAACGAAGTTGAAATAAAAAATGGCGTCTTTTCCAAAAAATCGGGGGAAAGACGCCGTTGCAACCACCCAACCTAATGGTTACGGATATAAGGACCTCTTGAGTTCAATACCAACCGTTTTCAAGGTTTCAAGGTTTCAAGGTTTCATTGGGTTGACTCGCGAAATGCCAAACCCCAAAAATTTTCCTAGAATTTTGTCTAAACACAAAAATTTTCTGTCCCCGAAAATAAATTCCATACAAAGTTTTACTGTCCGTTAACCCCCGATTACCTATCGTGAGGCTGGCTTGTCCGAGCGGTAGCGAGGACAAGCGCGTTAGGCCCGCGCAGCGGTGGTATTTTAGTGGTTATCCACCTTAGTATGCGGACATAAAAATTCGCGTTTGGGAAAAATTCTAGAAAATTTTTTGGGTTTTGGAAATATGCGGTTGACTCGTATATAATCGGTCTTACAAATTACGAATTACAAATTACTTTGAATAAACAATAAAGAAATATAATGAAAGTAAATGAGACGTAATTAATAAAAAATAAAATATAAAGTGAGAGTAACGACCAGACATATACGGAACTTGTCCTGATGGACATATCGAAAACCGGAGGGGTTTAAGGAGAGGAATAACAACGGGTTCGAATATACGAATACATCTTTCGTTACTGTAATACTAAAAACAAATCAAAGAAAAGTATATATTTGTGAATAAAAAGTCGAGATTCGATTTATGAATGGAATGTGTGACTATGGTAAGGTGGAATGGTACTGAATAGCAAATTAATTACAGTTCTGTGGTTTAGGCATATCGGCTATCTAAAAAAGTGGGCTTTATATCTTCGACGTATTTATATATGATGTTCGAATCAATCAATTTTCTCCTAAAAACAGCAGAACATGGAACTGTAACTAAGTCCTGAGGAAGCTCATTCCAGATATTCAGAGATCTATATATTAAATGGTTTCTCAATGAAACTCCTGCATGAGTTTTCACAATTTTGAAAGAGTGTCCTCGGGTGTTAGATTTATTAAATGAAATGAAATCAGAGGGATCCAAATCCCTGAACTTTTTGTGGATAAGTTTATGGAGCACCACCAGGTCATTTACAATCAGTCTAACGATAAGTGGCAATAGATCGAATTTACTGCAACGGTTTCTGTACGACAATGTCATTGCATCAGGTAAGTATCGAGTGAAATCTTTTTGAATAGATTCAATTGACTCTTTGTCTCCCCATTTGTATGGTGACCATATGCAAGAACAAAAATCTAAAGTGGATAGGGTGAAGGTTGAGAACATCTGTATATTAAAGTTGGGATTTTTTGAGAAAAAACATCTGCTAATCACTTTAGATCGCTTTCCGGCTGTTTGGCAAAGTTTTTCTACTTGATTAGAGAAGGTTAATTTGGAGTCGACTAAAACTCCTAAATCACGAAAAACTTCATTTTCTGGAATTTTGTCACCATTAATTTGATAGGTTCCTTTGAATTTTGATTTTCCTATTCTCAAAACTGCTGATTTTGGGGCAGATATTTTTAAGCCATTTTTCGAGATCCAATTTTGAACAGAGGTTAAGTCAGACTGTAATTTTTCTATGTCTGTATTGTTTTTTATCTCTGCGTATAGTTTAATGTCATCAGCATAGAGGAATATTTTAGAATGTTTTACGACATTTGGTAGATCGTTCATAAATAGGATAAAAAGAAGGGGGCCTAACACAGAACCTTGCGGTACACCCATGGTCACTGATGTTTGTTTGGATCTTGCATTATTTATGCAGACTGATTGGGTTCTGTTGTCTAAATAAGATATTACAAAATCAACGAAATGTTCAGCCAGCTTCAAGTTTCTTAATTTTTGTATAAGAATACTATGTGGCACAAGATCAAAGGTTTTTCGAACGAAAAAAATTGCGTATTTTTTTTTAAATTGGGGAAAAGACGCCAACGATCAGTTCTAGCCGGTACTCAAATCGGGAATCCAAGAGTATATAGAGTTCCTTGAGTTAAGTCCCAGTGGCGTCTTTTTCTCAATCGTCAAAAAAAGACGCCATTCAGCATTTGACGCCGCATGGCGTACAATACAGGAGAAACGACAACGTGGCGTACTTTACACTCTAATTTGACGCAGTGCGGCGTAATCGAGTGGCGTCAATTTCCCGAACGAGAAGAAAAGACGCAGTGGATTTGACGCTGTTCGAAAAATATTCAGTGGCGTCTTTTCCCCAATTCAGCGAAAAGACGCAACTAACATATGTTACGCATCTCCAATATGGCGTCTTTTCTAGAGACATTTTGGGGGAAAGACGCCACACTGGGTCTTTTCCCCAATACCCTTTCATGCAGGATGAAACTTCAAATGTGAGATTTCCGGTTAATCATCCCCTACTCAATTTTTTTCGAAAAAGTCACGCGCTTTCACTCAAGATCACTGGGTCACACTAGCGGACGAGAAAGGGAGGGAAAAGTAGAATTCTCCCTCTTTGGCGCTTTGATTTTCACCATTTGTTCGGGGTGCTCTCACAGTCCAAAGGAGAACAAACAGGACAGTAAAAAGAAAGCTAAGAGGAAAATATGTGAAACAATGCACGTGTCCACAGCGAAATATTCCTAAAATTACATACTAAATAATTCTAATTCAAATGAAGCAACCAATTTCAAATTCAAATGCAGCAGCCAATTAGCGCTGAGATTGCTCACAACGCTATTCTGATTGGCCAGTGCGCCACGCTGATTGGCCAGTGAAAGTCAAATTCTGAGTATTCGAATACCACGTCTATATTTTCGCGCGGTTGTTTTACGAAATTCCTTTTTACGCCTTCTGACTCTGAGGAAGGCTCGAACTCTCGACTAAGCTCACAAATCCGGAGACATTTCAGACCAGCTGGGTTCACTTGTGGACGAGAAGGGGAGTTGAATTTGTTTCCTAAGATGTATATAGGTAAAAAGACCTGAATACTGCCTGTGCCTGAATCTTTGCTGCATCGCTGGGGGAATAGCTCGTAACCTCGTGTCTCACTCTACAATCCTATAATATCTATCACTCACTCCCTCAATCACTGACGCACTCATTCGTACTCACTCTCTCACTCACTGACCCCAGATAATCAATTAGTTTCATTTAAGATAAGATATACAACAGTTATGCCGTAAACGCCGTAATGCGCCTGCCCACGTCCCGTGATATTCGACTACGCACTGCAATAACGCGTGTTTCCAGCCAGTATTCCACGGCATCCGATGATCCATTTCCAACGGAATTCAGCCGACACCCAAAGCTTCACGAAGGTTAACATTCAAATGGTTGTCTCTTACACTAGCGGACGAGAAGGGGAGGGGGAGTGTAATTCCCTTCTCTTCAGCGGTTTCTAAAAGTTGAGTTTGTTCATTAAGGTGTGTTCAGGTAAAATGGCCTGAAAACTTCCATTTCCCCCTCTTTGACGATATTCCCTTCCCTTTGGAGGATCAGCTCGTCCGCCAGTGGTTTTTTATGTTCTCGTTTCCGTTAATATTCAAATACGTGCGTTTGCTTTCTTTCATAAGCAAACATTAATCAGACACATGGTTATTGTAATCGATTTGACTGTGCTAGAAGCTGTCACTTCGGGCTCGTATTGCACTGCAATTGCAAAAGTGTCTATTCAGTCAACAGAGTTTTGTGTTTTTTGTTTGTTGTTCCAAAGAAAGAATATAGTGTCCCTTAGGGACAGTCCCTTGGAATTTTAGGGAGACTAGGTAAATTAGGTAAATTAGGTAGACTCCAAAGTGGAGTTGAAATTTTGGATCAGGTGTCAAATCGGGGGCCAAACAGGCAAAGATGCATTTTTTAATGCTCGTTATACCTTCATATTAATCCATTCAAACCAAATCAATCTAATACCCGTAGTACTCTTACTCAATTCAAACACAGACGTAATAAATCACTAGCGGACGAGAAGTGGTGGGAAATGTGGAATTCCCCCCTCTTTATAGTTTTCGAAAAGTATGACTTGTTCCCTAACGTAAAAACGGAAAAAATCCTCGCTCTTTGACACAATTCCCTTCCCTTTGGAGGACTAGCCCGTCCGCCAGTATAATAGACTTATAAATCTCCATGAAACGATTCCTCATGAAATTCAACCCAACCGTTGTACTCTTACTAAATTCGTGAAATCCAATGATTACAAGTTCTTTAGCTAAATGCTAAATTTTGTATTGTTTTATCTACTTCTTGTTTATTTTGATTTTTTTAATTTGTTTATTCGTGGTCAACCTTTACATTGTATGTAATCATCATGTCAGGGATGTATTGAATGGGATAATGAGACCAGGTATGCAACATCGCTAGTCGAGGCTGTAATGTAAGGATTGTATAAAATGAATATACATATAAATAAATTAAATATCTTAAACACAACCACATGAAGCAAAGCTCACATTCGTGGGTACCCACCCGTTTGCGATTAGCTAAATGGTTTAGTTTTGTTTTCCATCCACTCCAAAATGAGTACTTATTCAATTCATTTCTTCTCGTCCACACCCGATTCTTTGCCTATTGGCTATTTGGCCCCCGATTCGACACCCGACCGATATGTTTTATCTTTTCATCTGAAAAACTTTTATGAAATGAAAATGATAATTTCGCAGGCCGGTTTTTCGGTTGTGCACCAGGCACCAACCTTAAGACGAACCCGATGGCCATGGAATCCCTGAAGAAGAACACCATCTTCACCAACAATGTCGAAACCATCGAGGGCATGTGCTTCTGGAAGAGGAGATGGAGGATAAGGTGAGTGCATGAGTCACTGTATAAGAGGTGAGTGAGTGAGTGAACGAGTGAGTGAGTGAGTGAATGAATGAGTAAGTGAGTGATGTAGTGAGTGGGTGAGTGAGTAAGTGAGTGAATGAGTCTGTCAATGAGTTATACAGTGTGTAAACTCTACATCTAGTTCTGTTTCGGTTGTTTTCCGACTGGATTAGACTTTACTATTTTCTGATACTTTCAAACTTTCACACGTCTAAATTGGAATTTTTTCAGTCAGTTGAATATTTATTTTTACATCCGACCGAGTGACATTAGTGTTTATGTTGCTTCTATCTAACATCTGATTTGAGTGTTGAGTTCATTGACGGACGAGCGAAACCTCCAAAGGGAGGGGAATCTTCCCGAAGAGGAGGAAATTAGGTCATTTTATCTACACCAAATTATACTTTTTTAATTTGCCAAAGAAGGGGAAATACCACTTTTTTTAACCCTTCTCGTCTGCCATCAGTCAGATATTTGATTGAATTTGACTGCGCTCGCCCACCAGTGCCCCAACAATGTTGGGCCAACATTCACCCCAAGTGGGAGGACGTCAGCGTTGGGTTCGAATTTTTGTCACATGAATATTGAAATATATTTATATTATATTCATGTATATCCAAAATAGTTCTTGAGTTAGCAAGCAGATTGATTAACCATGAAGTGATTAGTCTGAAAATCTGGTCACCTGGTAAGACATCCTTTTTTCAGAGGAATTTATAGTTGAAACGCATCTTATTTTTTTTTTATAGCAATGATCATTCGGTTCAAGGAACGATCTGAAAAAAAATTGCTGTTTGGCTTCCTTATATAGAAAAATCTTACATATCCAAAATTACAATGGTTATTTTGATAATATAAAATACAGGTGTGTCCGTCCGTCCTGTTGAGTGGTCGCTGCCGGAGATTGTGCCCCTTGTCTACGAATGCTTCAGCTGGGAACACGGTATCTTCACTGGTTCGTTGTCGTTTTAATTGTTTTTTGGTCGTCGTTTTGGAATTCAACCAGTCTCAAAAACGATATGCAGAACATAAAAAATGAAATTACTGCTTACTATGTTGTTGTTTCCACCGATGCTCAGGAGCGGCGGGATTCTTTTTTTAATCGCCAAGGCATTTTTTATAATAATTATTGTTCACTAAAATAACTATCAAAACTAAAATCGAGTGAAATAAGGGGACGAGAAGGGGTGGGGAAAGTGGAATTCCTCTCTTTTTGGCAAATCCAAAAAATTAGAATTTGTTCCTTAACTAAACTGTGGGTAAAATGGACTGAAAACTGTCGATTCCCCATCTTTGGCAAAATTCCCCTCCATTTTGCGAAATTCCCTCCATTTTTACAATCCTCTCGTCCGCCAGTGCTACAGAACCGAGTTCAAATTTAATTTTTTCAGGCGCATGTGTCAAGTCGGAGGCCACTGTCGCCGCCGAGCACTCTGGCACCGGCAAGTCGATCATGCGTCCGTTAATGGGCTACAACTTCGGCAAATACCTGCAGCATTGGCTCGATCTCAAGAAACCCGGACATCAGGTTCGGGCTGTTCGAGTGAGAAAATTATTCATTTGATAAACTGCTATTCAAAACGATGGTTTAAATTTTTTTATTTATTTATGCGGAAGCTGTTCCAGA
This sequence comes from Daptonema setosum, assembly GCA_964036265.1. Classification (NCBI taxonomy): domain Eukaryota; kingdom Metazoa; phylum Nematoda; class Chromadorea; order Monhysterida; family Xyalidae; genus Daptonema; species Daptonema setosum. The sequence goes on along the minus strand of OZ038445.1, from coordinate 30,146,736 downwards.
GGAACATGAAACTGCTGACGAGAAACGAAAGTTTGTTTCATTATCCTTGCCCAAAGTTAAATGTTACAGTTCCGCACAACTCCGTCTGCAATAAGTGTATAGCTATAATACGGCATAATTGGGAAAGTTGATTCTAACAGTAGTAATATTATCAAAATATCATGACGGCAGAATGTTGCCACTCTACCCAATACTTTGCCTTTGAATTTTTACTCATTCTGCTCTGATAATCTCTTCCTGCATTTTTTTCTCCCTTCTGGCTGATATTAAGTGCTCTCAGGTTTATCGCTAAATATACATATATTGGCCAAAATTATCCTATCCTTTTTATAATGATTCAAAGCTCCATCAGATAAGCTCGAATAAAAAATGTAGTTGAGATTGATAATAGTATTTGTATCTGAAATATTTTTAGGAAAAATCGATGAGGTATAATTGATCAATTTAGTTTTCCAGCTACCCCGCGTGTACCACGTCAACTGGTTCCGTTCGGACAAGAACAGTAAGTTCATGTGGCCAGGATTCGGTGACACCATCCGTTTGCTGGACTGGATCTTTCGTCGGTGCGACGGTGACGACAGCATCGGTGAGAGCACGGTCATCGGGATCTTGCCTATGAAGGGTTGGTTGTCGTTTTACAAAGTGGGTTTTTTAGGGGAATTACACTTAACCACCCCTTCTCGCTAGTGACTAACTTACTCACTCACTCACTCACTACAAGTGAATGAGATATTATCTGAATTCGTCAGACATGCCAACTTGTCTTTTTGCCCTGGACCCGCACTTTTTTCCGGCACCTCAGCAGTTTCTCAGAAGTTCCAAGTCCGATAACTACTTTCAGGCGCACAGCTGCAAGTCACCTAACCTGGCGCAATTGCTAAAGGCGTTCGAAACGGCCTATCTTGACACCGACCTCAGTGACATGAAGGCTGATCAGATTGACATTATTCGTTGGTTGCTTTGCTTTCATCTTTTGTTATTTTTGCTCGTCTCTTTTAACTTATTGTGGTAAGTGGTAAGATTGCTGCTGTGGTAAGATTATTAACTTCGGTTGCGATTTTGAGATGTTCACTGCATTGGTCTATTCAAAGATTTCACTGCACTTGTTATTTCTTACTTCTTTTTGAACTTTTTCGCCTACTTTGCTAAATCCATAATCTATGTTTGTTTATCTGTCGCGTAAATTATGCTTTTTTCAGGCGACATCTATGAGATCACGGCTTTTGTTCAGCTGGAGCAGGGCGACGATAAAGAGTTCCGCAAAACCATAGTCGCCATCATGAAATTCTACGAAACTGCGTTCGTTCCCTTCTTTTTACTTTAAAGTTTTATCTTTCCTCTTATGTACATGTAGCGAGTGAAACCGCTTGAGTGATAGCTTTGTCATTTTACTCTCGTAACGATCTAAATTGATAATGTATTCATCAAAGATTTTTTGTGGTAAAAATATATTTTATTGCATTTTTGTGTTAATCAATCATTTGAACATGCAAGTTGATGTTTGTCTTTGTTTAAATTCAGCAGCACGGAATCACCAATCAAATGGCACATGACCGGGTTACATCTGGTGTCATTGCTGGCCGCCGAGAATCTCACTGAATTCCTTATGGTTGGTTCACTGACGGACAGGCCAATCCTCCAAAGGGAGGGGAATTTCGTCAAATGAGGGGTAAATCGGCAGTTCTCAGCCCATTTTACCTACATCTTAGAGAACCAATCCTATTTTTTTGAAACGCCAAAGAGAGTGGAATTTCACATTTTGGTTTTCCCTCGTGCCTGTCCGCTAGTGCTCAACTGGACGAGCTCTTCTCCATCACCAATGACTACTGTTTGGCCGATTGTGCCGGGAACCGTCGGTGTCTCAAAGAACAGAATTGTTTATTAGTTTTATTTATTTATTCACTGCTATCTGTTTTCCGCTCTTCCATTCACATTCACTCATTCCTCACTCACTCACCACTCAATCACCACTCCTTCACTCACTCATTCATTGACTCACTGATCCACTTCTTCGCTCACTCACTCACTTACGACTGATTTACTCACTCATTCATTCACTCACTGATCCACTTCTTCGCTCACTCACTCACTTACGACTGATTTACTCACTCATTCATTCACTCACTGATTCACTTCTTCGCTCACTCACTCACTTACGACTGATTTACTCACTCATTCATTCACTCACTGATTCACTTCTTCGCTCACTCACTCACTTACGACTGATTTACTCACTCATTCATTCACTCACTGATCCACTTCTTCGCTCACTCACTCACTTACGACTTATTTACTCACTCATTCATTCACTCACTGATTCACTTCTTCGCTCACTCACTCACTTACGACTGATTTACTCACTCATTCATTCACTCACTGATCCACTTCTTCGGTCACTCACTCACTTACGACTGATTTCCTCACTCATTCATTCACTCACTGATCCACTTCTTCGCTCACTCACTCACTTACGACTGATTTACTCATTCATTCACTCACTGATCCACTTCTTCGCTCACTCACTCACTTACGACTGATTTACTCACTCATTCATTCACTCACTGATTCACTTCTTCGCTCACTCACTCACTTACGACTGATTTACTCACTCATTCATTCACTCACTGATTCACTTCTTCGCTCACTCACTCACTTACGACTGATTTACTCACTCATTCATTCACTCACTGATCCACTTCTTCGCTCACTCACTCACTTACGACTGATTTACTCATTCATTCACTCACTGATCCACTTCTTCGCTCACTCACTCACTTACGACTGATTTACTCACTCATTCATTCACTCACTCATTCCTTATTCACTCACTCACTAACTTACAACTGATTCACTCACTTACTCACTTATTCATTCACTCACTCCTCACTCACTCCTCACTCACTTACTCTCACTCACTCACTCACCTACGTCACCAATTCCAGGTTGGCTCCGACGTGCCCGCGGAGTTTCTTGCCGAACCCGTCGCTCAGGAAAAGTGCATCAACGATAACAAGTAGACAGTGGAAAATATCGTGACGTCATTGTCGACGTCATACTTCATCACGTGTAGGAACCGGGCGCCATCATCGCTGGTCGTTCTCGCGGCCCAACCAAATTTACGGAGTTCCACCATCTCCTCATCTTCTCGACATCTCCTACACGTATTAGTCTTGTATATTTAAACAAGTCTATTTCAAACAATTCAGTATAATCGATTGCATTTGGCCGGTTTTAGAGATCTGGGATTTTCTAAGGTTGAATGGAGTATTATAACTGAAGTTCCCGGAAATTTGAACCAGTCTTTGTACCACTGCCCAATTATTATCGGAATATCTATGTATATTTGATTTGTTTGGTTATCGTTCTGTGAGTAGCGCTTTAGCATACGTGTTTAGATTTTGTTCTAAAATTTATGTTTCTGTCCATAGTTGTCTGTATTTTGAAATTTTTGTGAAGAACCACCAAGCGTGTAATAATTTGATAATAAGCGTTTACTTGTTGGCGTACTTGTTTCCATATATTACACACAACAAACGAATCCAGGACTAATACAATACGTGTCTGTTTTTTTGTCATTCAGATTCAACTGATTCGTCTGATTCACCGGCCGCCTAGCTCAGTTGGTTGAGTGTTAGACTTTGGATCGCCGGATCCCGGGTTCGACTCTTGGCTGCTGGGTTGGGTGGTGGCGGCCAAGACACACTCGAAATAGCCCGGTACGCACACATACGATTACCACTGATAATCGTGAACATGGTTTGGAGCAGACTCTGAGGCTGGAGTGGCGTTCCGTATCCTGGTGTGAGCAGGACAAATACCAAACCGCCTTATCCCTCACCGTATGTGGTTCACCATTGTTGTGAATTGAGGGCCTACCCAACCCAACCCAACCAACCAACTGATTTGTTCACATGCGTCGTATATTTAGACAAAATTAGCTCAAATTAGCCCGTGATGTAATTTTTTTAATATGTGGAACGATTTTGTGAATTTTCACAATTATAGAAAAGTTTCACCTAATTTGGAAAACAATTTCACGAACACGCCCGATGGTTTTAGTTTCACCCCCTACACCGTTGGTCACAGTATTACAAATGAATCATTGTTAAAATTGTGTGATTGCACTATTATACTGTTTTTTTTACCGCGGGCTATCTTCTAATCATATCCTGAGCAGATAATCCTAGTCATTATTGGTGATAATAATATAATACTATACGGATATGGATATATTGTCGGATCGGTCATCATTTTCCTCACCTCGACCATGACCAATAAGTTGTTCAGTATAGTTTGACTTCGAAAACAGACTAGCGTCCGTCCCTCGATTTGGATGGTTGACGGGTCCGATTTTATATTCAGGTGTCAGTTTGTCATCCCAAGTTCAGTGTTTTTTGTGATCAACCGTAATATGACGAATAAAGCGGTTGATGTGGTCAGCATTCCCAAAGTGGGATGTACATATTTGATTGCGGAAATGATTTATGTAGGTGTCTACCCAGAAGTCAAGATTTCGGTGTTAATACCACCTACAATAATTCAGATTTAGGTGTAGATACCGAAAAAAGTCACGATGTATGTGTAAAATTTGCGAAATCCAGATTTAGGTGTCAATACATACCTGAAAAATCTATAGTTTAAATGTAAATACCATACGAATTCAGCAAACCATTTACTATGCGGCCCCGTGAAGAGAATGCTCAATGAATACGAGACTTGACTGATTTTACCAGCTGGAGTTTGTTTGCTCAAACTGTATGTTTCTTTTTCTCCGCGTTCGATCGTGTGAAACTTCCATGAAAATAAAAAGCTTAAAAATAAACTAAAAAAGGAACAAATAAGATTGGACGGTGAACACGGAAAATCATTCTTCTCATCAATTTAGGAAACTACAGTGATCTATAGCAATCAGCATTTATTGCAGGACTTATTGCATTTCCAGTTCATGTATTTTGGGTTTATCGTGCAATGGCCACTGGAGGCCCAATCACTGCAATAACGTTCTTCGTCCACACAAATTCTAGGTGAAGCTGAACAGTGAGTGAGTGAATCAGAATGAGTAAGTTAGTGGTGAGTGAGTTAGATATGTAGTTAGGGAGTTGGTGAGTGAGTGATTGAGTGAAAGAGTTACTTGATATTATATCTATTTAGTTGATTAGTCGGTCAGTTAGTTAGATACTAGTGAGATACAAGGCGAATTAATGACTAACCGCATGTCTTCGGACAGTAAAACATCATAAAGTCATATAATTCAGCCCCAATCTCGCATCCACCCAGCGACACATAATAACCACAGTTTGTATTCTCGTCCGTTGGAGGTGCTTTTGTTGTTGTTGAACCTTGTTTATGAATATGTTGAATATCTAGTACGTACATATGTACTTTACAAATTCATCCTACTTAAGTATTTCATTTGATTAAATTAGCAACATTACACCGTGTAGCACATGCAATGAACATATAATACATACATAACTAACAATTTGTATTGAAAAGAAGAATACTCTTGATTTGATGATGTAATGTACGTAAAGTTCCCCAAGTCAGTCATTCATTCATTCAGTCAATAATTCATTCAGTCAGTCATTCATTCAGTCAATCAGTCATTCATTCAGTCAATCAGCCAGTCATTCAGTCAGTCATTCAGTCAGTCATTCATTCAGTCATTCAGTCAGTCATTCAGTCAGTCATTCAGTCAGTCAGTAACACTCACTTGAGCCGTCTGGTGTTATCATGTATTGTATGTGGATGTCAGTAATGTTGTCCCATCCGTCATATCGATGGATGACGAGGGCACGATGACCAGTTGATGTGAAAGTCAGATTAGACATGTCCATTCCACAGAAGCTATAATGTATGTACTCACTCACACGCTCACTCACTTATTCACTCACTCACTCACTCATTCACTCACTCACTCAATCACTCTGTTACTCGCTCACTCACTCACTAACTCACTCACTCACGCACTCACTAACTCACCCGTATTCCGGCAATGAAAGATCAGATGTATTGGTCCTGACTTCAAGCACACCACCACCACATTTGTATATTGAATGATTCAATGGAGAACTAATAAAGTCATTGGTTCCCTGAATCGTTACCGTTTGTCCCGCTGGTGCCTGTAGTGAGTGAGTGAGTGAGTGGGTGAGTGAGTGAGTGAGTGAGTGAGTGAGTGAGTGAGTGAGTGAGTGAGTGAGTAAGTGAGTGAGTGAGGGAATGATTGAGTTACTGCGTGAGTGAGTGAGAATTGAAAATACCACCTCTATAACGTAAGTGCACTGAGGTTCATTAGGGAACACGATGATCTGCTGAATCGTGAGCGTTTGCCATTTGGTTGTGGCATTGAGCAACTTCCCACAATAGAAATCTGCGGAAAAACATCGAGTTGAGTCCAACAAACCAATAAAAAACATAGTTATTCAGTTGTTATGCCATAATACATAAAATGCCCCCATAATAGTGAATTAACGGTGGCATAATTGGCACTCTTATCAAAATTCAGTATTTTCGTAACCTCCCAGGGTAGTGCAACATTTCTGTAAGACCGTTCGTCCCAGAATCGATTATTTCCAGAAAAATCTAGATTTTTGACCATGCCCATTTTCAACATGCCATAAAAACGCCTGCCCCGCTCATATATGACCAAACCGATGGCATATTATGAAAGTAGCCTTCACTGCGCTTATCTTTAACTTCGGCCCTATTTGACAAATTTTTGGCAATCATCTTGATAGGTGACAATAACTTAAACTTTTTGTAAGTAAATTATTTTGCCGAAAATCGTCAAATGTGAAATGAAAAAGTGAATATATAAAATTTTCCCCGCCGGACTCAGCCAAACCAAGTATGACACATTGTATCCAGATGATAAATCGTCCCAATGAAATTTCCCTTCCCCCTCATCCGAATGATACAAACCTCAGGCAACGCCTTTTTCAAACCCCTAGATAAACGAAGCTACTAAAGTTCACTTTACCAGATTATTCAAGCGCAACCTGGTATTGCCTTTGTACAATTGCTGGCCACTTCTTCCAAGCCATCGGCACAGAAACACTGATTACAGTTGTTGGGATTGACGTAGCCGTTCGACTGGCTCTGGCCGCACGAATTCTGCTGGTCGGGACACGAATCTGAAATAATCACTGGTACAACAACAGAGTATGCTTACCTTTAACATCGGCTTAGGCTTATCATCAGGCTCAGGCTTAGGCTTAGGTTTAGGCTTAGGCTCAGGCTTTACAACCGATAAAGCAACATGCCTGTAAATAATCATAATTCTATCGGATTTAAAACTTTATCCGAAAAAACGGGATCTTCAAAGTGTAAAACTAGGACATGTTGCTGTTTTGATCTTTCAAGTGAGAAATGAAAAAAGAATTGAAAAAAACGCAGATGATCCCGTGAAACTTGTTCTATAAACTTTTGAAAGTTCATGTCAATATCTAAAACGTTGTGAAAATTTTAAAAAAATGCGATGATCAGACATCGCTGGGACACCCTCCTGTAACTGAAATATTTTAGTTCAAATTAATTTGAGTAACGGGCCTTAACGCAACGAGTCAAAAAAATTTCGTGTTATTTTAGGTTACGAGTTCGAAGTATATGCGTTTATCAACCATAACAGGCTCCGCCTCTGTAACCTAACATTTTATTTTTTGGTGTAATGGATTAATACTAAAAAAATTTTATAAACACCTTCAATTTAAATATTCGTTGGTTTATGTTTCCAAAAAAAACGTGATTGAAGAAACCCTTTCAATCCCTGACGGGCGAGGAATTTCTCCAACGACGGGAATATGGCTGTTTTCAGGTTGGTTTACCTACACTTTAGGGAACAAACTTCAGTTTTCAAAATCGCCAAAAACGTGGAATTAAACTTTCGCTCCGCTTCTCGTTCGCTAGTGGTTTCAATATGGTCTAACTCTAACCATTACAGTAAAG
>OZ038445.1:30119292-30138592 GCA_964036265.1 Daptonema setosum | reverse complement strand
CTCGAAGGTTGCGATAAATGATGAACCTACTCATCGTTATCATATCATTTACAGTAAGTCACGTTCGATTGTGATTTAATACATGTACGTATGTACCTCTCATGTACATACATCAATGGTACATCTTACTGTATGTGTTGCTGAAATTCCGTTACGACTGAGTCCGCCTAGAACAAGTATCACGCAAGAACACTTTTGAGTTCTGTGGCATGTCTATCCAACAAATGAACAGTAAAACATGAATGATAATATATAAAGTTATACAATGAACACAAATGAGATGTTAGTGAGAAGGATCGAATAATATGTATGAAACATACAGAACTGTTAACACAATAAAACATAAATAGTTTTTTTTGCAATCACATGAATTGTATCGCTGGTGGAATTTTTCTAGTTTTTCCACAATCTTCTAGTACGTCTTAATGATGGTCTTCTGGTGCTGGTGACATCTAATGCGTTCATGAGCTTCAGTCGATGATGTGACACTGGCATTCGTGCTATTCGTTTGGTTGAATGATCCAATTGAGAAATCTGCTTCATTTAACCTGTTTCCGATAATAGTTTTGTTGTTTTCTCTGTCGTTCTTCATGAGCGTCGTTGGTTCCAAATTGTCGATAAGTGGCGTCAAGTCATCGTCATGTTGTTGTTGTTGAAATATGTTCTGCTCATTGTTTTGTTTATCCGTAGTGCTGTACTTTGCATTAGTAGGTGAACGAATACCTACTTTCAGCTTCCAATTGTTGTAAACCATTGATGGAGCGTCCACTAGATTTGTATTTAGAAATGTGTCTTCGGCATCATGATAAGCTGCATCCGTTTCAAGTTTGAACGGCTGATCGTATTCTCGATGCTCACCGTGACTCAAATTGTCCGTTCGAGTCTGCGTCGGCACCAAATCCGGTTGTGCCTTCGTGATAGACTGACTCACCAAAATCATAGAATGTGATTTTTGAAGTTCTCCTTGCAGCTGCTTATCTGCCTTAAAATCAGTCAGATCACCGATAGTGAAACTGGATCGACGGGTTCGGCTCCCGTATGGGTTGACCCATGAACCATATTTGTTAAGCCAGATATAATCATTTCCTTTGACTGAATAGTCATCGATCAGTTCTAACTCATCTGCAGCAGGTGGGGAATTGTATTGTGCTATATCTGTTGATTCAGACTCAATTGTTTCCTCAGGGGCAAGAAAAACTGAATTTACTGCATTTCCATCGTATTCACAGCCCAGATAGAAAAAGTCTGAAAACTTTCTATCATCAGTTTCTTGTTCTACTGCACCAACCCACTCTGTCCTAGAATAACCCCTTTGACTTTTTTCTGGTTCCCGACACTGGCTGGCCTTGTGACCGGGAAGGTTACAATTGAAACATTTCATTTGCCTGATTTTAGCTTGCCAACATTCATCTGTAAAATGATTGGATTTTTTGCAAATCCTACAGTGTGGCATGGTTTCAAACCTATCACTGGTCTCACATTCTCGTGCATTGGCGTACCTATGCGAGTCATCATACCTTGGCGCAGGCACTGCACGGATTAGTTGCGTTGAATTCAGTTGCAATGCTGTTTGCAACTGATTCTGTAGATCATGTATCTGTTGTTTAAGAAATTCGGTTTGTTCATCATTAACAAAACCTACTTTATTTTCTTGCATTCGTGCGTACTGAACTAGTTCTTCCCATTCACGTGGTTGAACAGGCAGATTATCCATTTTGGTTGCTAAATCAGTTCTCAAACCCTTCAGAAACTGAACTTTAAGCAACGTTTTATCAGACGCAGGACCAGATACAATCGTGTGCAGATTTTCAAGTGCACTCGCGAAACTAAGAACCGATTCATTTGTCTTTTGTTTCCTGTTATGAAACCGTAGAGCAAACTTCATCTTACTTTGGTTCTGTTCATGATCCTCTAACAGTTTAGTTTTCAGTTGATGAATGTCACGTCTGACTTCATCCGGGTAGCGTTTAAACATCGTTAACGCTGGTCCTTTCAACAGCTGTCTTAACAACTCGTGTTGTTGATTCTCTGGAATATTCGCAGACTGGCAGGCATCATCAAATCCTACCAGCCAATCAGCAATGGCAACGTCGGGAGCATCGCCCGTAAATGCCTCAACTCGTGGGAGGTCAAAGTAACTTTGGATGCCTCTCCAACCAGACCTATTGGTGTCTCCGGGCATATTTGGTGCAGACTTACTCTGTTCGACGTCTTCTTTCAAATCAGTGATCTCCCTTTTCAGTTCTAAACTCTATACGATCTGTTGTCGAACAGTTTCAACTAGTTTTTGCACCTTCGTCTCACTGGCGGTCAACTCTTGTTTTTGTTCAAACTCTGCCTGACTTACCATCAGGTAAAACAAACACTTATACGTTTGCTTCAATCGTAGCGTATCTTCGATTAAAATCGGCTTTACGGATTCACCATCCAAACAGAATGGAAACGGTGGTAAAAGTACCAAATTGTCCTGTCCTCTATCTAGATCTCAAAATCAGTGGAACTTGTGATTTTGGATTGCTCAAATCAGAATCGAAAAAAAATATTCCAAGAACTTTTCTTCAATGAGTTATTCGAACTACAAATTCAAATGATTTAACTCATATTAGTCGACTGAGAGAACAGACCAAAAAAACAACCAAATACTTTCAACGTTTTCAACAAATCGATTTTCGAAAGTTCAGAAATTTAGAAAGTATTCTAAGCAGTCAAACAACTACTGCAATCAAGCAATATGTATTGCTCATCCGCGTGTTTTGATTTTCAAAACTATAAAGTTTCGAGCTTCCGATAAACGTGAATCCAACCTTAATCTCCGCTGACGATCTGTTGCCGCTCTCGTGTGAGTATCGTGTAGTACGCGTACCGTATCGTGTCGTGCGACGTCGCTCCTTTAAGGTCTACGCTGGACAGGCGTGAGACCGTCGTCCGTGGTGAAACCTAAGTCAACTTAGCTCAGATACTAGGCGAGAACACCATGTAACACGATAGGTGTGCCGTGTTAAATAGGTTTACTATAGATCCGAGATGTATCCGAATATGTTGACTTGTAACAATAGTTTATTCCGCGTAGTGTAGATTATGTAGATGTAGTATAATGGTGAAGTTTGAAGTAAGTAGAATGTTTCTGAACCATAGCTGTTTGTCCTTATATACTTGTTCGTCCAGTGTGCTTCTAGAACATTCAACGACCATCGCGAATGTTCTAGGATGACGCAGAACATTCTATTGGAATGTTCTGGAATGTGCCAGAATGTACCATTTTACTGTTTAGAACATTCTAGTAAGTTCTAGTATGTTCTACTATACAAGCCAGACGGCTGATGCAATATTGTGAAATGTGGTGCAATAATGGTTGAATGACTCATCACATAGGAATTTCTAGACACTAACTGTTTGACGTCATCGTACCACGTGACAGTGCAAGACTAATATGGATCAAGAATAAAAGCTAATGTTTCACGGTCTGAGTAAACTGGAAAGTATGTTGTCCACTAGAATCTCCAAAGCGTCTTTAACCGGCGAGTAGTGCATCACGGACGTCACATCATAGGGCACAATCGATTGATTGCAATGAGGGTATAGCTTTGAACACAAACCGAAATTAGGTTCGTAAAATCCTTTAGGGTAATTGGTGACGTTGATCTGAAAGAATCCAGACCCTGTATTGTTCACTCACTCACTCACTCACTCACTCACTCACTCACGCACTCACTCAGTCACTCACTCACTCACTCACTCACTCACTCACTCACTCACTCACTCACTCACTCACTCACTCACTCACTCACTCACTCACTCACTCACTCACTCACTCACTCACTCTTTAACTCACTTACTCAGCCACTCACTCATTGACTCACTCACTCACTCACTCACTCACTCACTCACTCACTCACTCACTCACTCACTCACTCACTCACTCACTCACTCACTCACTCACTCACTCACTCACTCACTCACTCACTCACTCACTAACTCACTCACTCACTCACCCACCCACTCACTCACTCACTCATTAACCGCCACGTGTTGATCGCGATCCGGACGCTGCATCTCATGCCATAAACCTAAGGCGTGCAGTAACTCATGAAACGCATGACCATACTGAAATGATAAAGACCAGATCACATCATCAGACCGTTTTCAGGGAACGTAAGTTACTTCGTAGTCAGACAGAGAGCGTCAATTGCTTGGTCGCCAATCAGAGAACGTAAGTATGTAAGTTATCCCTAATTAATAATCACACACGGGATAACAGTTATAAATGTACATACTTGGTTTTCGGTGAGTGGCAACTAACCAGACGGCAAGTCGGGCCACTCAAATTTAAGTCTTGTTTACCTCCTTGTCGACCAACTGATGAAAAGCATCCGGTACGGTTAGTGATGCTGGTGACACTAATGTAGTCGACGCCACTTGGCGGTGGTTCACGTAATATAGTCAGGTTAATACACGAACGACGGGCCAGTTCTTCTTTGAAGTTATGGAACATTACCTTCAGTTCCGGATGCGGTGACTGCAGTCAGTAAGTTGGTTAGTAAAGTACCGAAATTAGTTAGTGGCTTAGTTGTGAAACAAAAATTTTATGATCAACAACAACAACTAACTACAGGGTGTCCCATTTAAAAAAACTTGTAGTCGCCCTAAAAACCGCAGTTTTCATTTAATTTAGAAAAAGTTTGCATCAAAATGTAAACATGTATTGGAAGTTTTATTATTTTTTGACCTCTGAAAACCGGAGTTATGAATCGGTAAATATGGCAGACTTTTTATCATACCATGTTTTTGGCATAACCAACTGCAGCCTACCAGTACCTTTCGATGTGCGGCAGCACCGCACAGTTTAACGAGGCAAATCGTTAGTTCACGGTTCAATCAGAAACATGACTATTCCAATGCAAATTATATAAATATAGTTTTTGTTTAAATGAAGAACACACGTTTCAGTTCCTTAGTGATAAAATACGCTAACCTGCCTGCTACAACTTGTCGCGAAAAGTGAAACATCAAATGAAAACTGCGGTTTTTGGGCGAATACAAGTGTTCATTTTTAAATGGGACACCCTGTACTCTACTATACTAATATTACTAATACCATTAACCTGGTCACTATCATTAGCAAACGCTAGCAAAACCTGACCATTTGGCCAGAGGAAATTAGTCGATCCAACTGTTTGACGCTTCTCTTGCTTACCTTAACAGAGAAGAAACCTGTAAATAACTTTTTACGTAATCTTATTTTGCATACCTTGCAGTAAAGTTGTCACTGCAAACCATATGGATTGGTTCCCTTTTGCATTTCCGTTAAATTTACCGTTGATTTCGGTATTTTTATTTTACCAATCTTACCTTTTCCTATGTTGGTCTTGCCAGCCGTTGGCTTCGCCGTAGCTACGGCTACCAGCATCAAACATACTAAACTGACTACTGCGCAATGACTCAACAACTTCATCACTTTGTTGTTTATTTTTTAGGCTCTGGAACTACATATGGAAGTTTAGATTAAACGATTGCAATGGAAACTTCTACTGAAAAATTAAGGATTCTAAAATCTTGTCAACGGAACAATGGGTCAAGATTTTAAAAACTTCGAAACCCAGATCTTCCTTGTCTCCTACTGTTTCTTATTATAGGATTCAATAGACTTATCATTTTTGTCACATTGAAACGAACCTGTGATTTACTCTACTTACTTTACTACATATGTAAAAAGTGAATGAGTAAACATCCGTTAAAATAGTACATCTATACAGATGTATAGAGCTGCAAAACAATGTTATTGTCTGCATATCAATGAACCATTAATGGTATCATTCTATATAATAACGGCTGAACTTGGCGCCTTAAGTGGCTCAGATGGCATTAACTCCCGTATTTCTGCAATAGATCGTAATAATAGAGTGCTTTCAGTCAATTACTAGATATTTTGCTGTCTGCGGTGAATTAAATAGGTGGTTCGGTTAATGAAGCTAATCGGGTTTAAAAGGAGGACCAATCCAATAAGGCCGAAACATTTGTGCAATTAGTTTGTCAATGATGTGTGATTACAGTATTTAATTGTTAATGTTTCACAGGGTTGGCGTTAATACAGGGTTAAGTAATCTTGAGTTTTATAAGTGTCTCGGTTTCCGATTCTTTTGTATATTCTATTTATAGATTACAGTTTCCGAATAATTGTTTCCTACAGGGAAACCGGCCTTTTATCGTTTCGATTTGTTTATAAGTACAAATTAGGTCAATCTCTCTATATAAAAAAATACCTTAAAAACAAACTTTTAATTTTCAAACCACCAAAGAGGGGGAAATGTTCCCTATCTTTCTCGTCCGTTGGTGCCTTTTCGAAGAAGCTGCTATAATGAGAAGCAAAACTTTCATGATTAATGTCATGTACTGAGAGACTTTTCCCCACTGCGATCACCGATCTGAGCCCTGTAATTCAAACGATCAAGAAATTGTGGTTTATTGATAAAGTAATCGGATTTGAAATAAAGCAAAATTAGGTACGGTTCTATACTGATTGTGGTTCCTTATAATTTTTGAAACCGGATATTTTTAACAAAAGCAAGACTTGAAATTAATATATAGTAATAAATTATTTTTTTTTGCAATGAAGAAGCAAAATAATAATCATTTAAAATTATTTAGTTTTAGATTTTGTAGATTACATTATTTCATGGATGGTTGGAAGCTTAACGGTTTTTTGCATAATCTACTATGAGCAGTTTTTGCGACTGAGTTTCGACGAGTTTATGAGTGTATGATTGTATTTTCGAGAGAAATGTGTATTGTGAAAGTGCGTGAGTGAGTGAGTGAGTGAGTGAGTGAGTGAGTGAGTGAGTGAGTGAGTGAGTGAGTGAGTGAGTGAGTGAGTGAGTGAGTGAGTGAGTGAGTGAGTGAGTGAGTGAGTGAGTGAGTGAGTGAATGAGTGAGTGAGCGAGTGGGGTAGTAAGTGAGTGAATGAGTTATTTACATTTGAGAATTTTACTTTTTGAATAATATACTCTAAAACTTTATTAGTGCATCATTCTGTTGAAATCAATTATCGCTTATTTCGTTCTAGCTGGAGTTTTTTCGATTTCGCTGTAGTTGGTATTTCTCAATTTTTGTAGCAATAATTTCTGTGCAATAAATAAGCAAAGAAATTTTTAATAAGGTTTGAGTATGTTTTTTTTATTTCCAGAATCAAAAGAGAAAGCCAAATCACTCTAAGCCAAAAGAGTTTCTTGTTACTAAAAAACTTCGGCGAACAAAATTCAGATTGTTTATTGAATCAAAAAAACACAAAAGTTAAGCAAAGATTTTTTTTTCGTAAGGTTTGAGTAAGTGGTTTTTTTTAAATCTTAGAATCAAATGAGAACGCCAAATCACAAAATAAGGTCTAGAAGGGTTTCTGAACACTAAAAAACTTTGGCAATCTAAATTCGATTTGTTTATTGAATCTTTTTTTTCGCTTGACCCTTGGACGCATTGCGTATTTGCTTGACGGGTTCTTAATTATCAAAAAATTGGTTTTTTAACTGCCCAATTTCAAGCCATTACTCTGCGGCCCCGTAAGCGAATGCTCTAGGAATACGACTCCTGACTGATTTTACAAGCCGGAGTTTATTTGCTCGTAGGGTAGTAGGCTCGTTTTTCCCGCGCCGCGTTTTTCAGTCGTATGAAACGTTGAAACATGAAACTAAAATACGTGAAAACTAAAGAGGAAAAAAAACCATATAACCGACGGTGAACACGGAAACTAGTTTTTTTTCGTTCCGTAAAACCTTTCCCACATACTAAATTTTCATGTACGAAAGTTTCAGAAATTTGGGTGATTTTTTTGCTGGCTCATCTTTATTCCATTCTCAAATTAGAAGATCGAATTTGAAATCGCGCTAGTGATTAGCTAATTCTTAATGGATGGAGATTATTATACATCAATATATCCGGTGTTAATAGAAATCACATACGGAGAAAATCTTTGTCAAAATAGGCATGTTTTCGAAATCAGTCTTCTCATCAATTGGAAAAACGACAGTGATCTATATCAATCAGCATTTATTGCAGGACTTCTTGCATTTCCAGTTCATGTAATCTGCGTTTATCGTGCAATGACCACTGGAGGCCCATGCGCTGCAAGAACGTTCTTCGTCCATACAACCGCTCGGTGAAGCTGAACGGTGAACGAGTGAGTGAGTGAGTGAGTGAGTTAGTGAGTGAGTGAGTGAGTTAGTCAGTGAGAGGGTAACTAATTTATTAATAATTGAATTAGCGAATTAACGACTAACCGCATGCCTTCGGACAGTTAAGCATCATATAGTCATATAATTCAGCCCCAATCTCGCATGCACCCTGCGATACATAATAACCACAATTTATATTCTCGCCCGTTGATGGTCCTGGAGTTGTTGTTGGTTGTTTTTGAAGCAGGTCTATAAATATATATTGAACAACAAGTGCGTACTTTAAAAACTAATCCTTATAAGTTTATTTGATAAATTTGGCAACGCTAAGCAATGTACATAATTACAACAGTTGAACTGAAATGGAGAATGCTCCTGTAACGTATGTACGTACAATTTTCTTACCCTTATTGTGGTTTGAGTTATATATTTATGCTTTAAAAAAACAATACCGTGGTTTCTATTGTTTTTTACCGTTGAAAAATTGAAAATCAGGTAAATTTTTCGGTCGAGTTTCGCAATATGTAGTGTTTGACTACACAGAGTGAAGGTACAAACCGTCGAGAAACTATAAAAATCTGCAATACACTGCGCAACTCAATAAGAGCTAAGAAAGAGTGTGTAAGAATGTGGAAAAGTTATTTCTTTATTTAATAGTTGATTAGTTAGCTAGTTAGTAATGACTTAGAAGTTGAGTTAATGACTAACTGCACACCCCCGGACAGTTTTCATTCATCCAGTCATAATAACGAACGCATCCAACACTCGCCACTTGATCACCACAATTCGTTGTTATTGCCCCAGGGGGCGTACCTGGTGTGGTGGATCTGGTAAAATACAACTGACGGCGCTCACTTCATTTAAATGGGATTGCCTGAGAAAATCTACAGTTTGGTGTCGACAAAAAAAATTGAGCTGTTAGTGGTTTTAGAACCACTATATGGCGGGTAGTAATCGACCATAGTATGTATTACGGCTCACTGATGCTCCATTCCCGAGAACGAGGACATTGAAACTATGAAAACGAAATGTTCGGAAATCTGAAAAAGTTGTCTTTTTTTCTTTGAACAGCAATATCAGAAGATAGCAAAGACATACTTCTTTGACATTTTACAAGCTTGTTCTATGTTTTATGATTTAATTATTTTATGAAATTTTCGGTTTGGTCGTCTATCCAGGCGCTTTTATTCAAGACGATTTCCTATCTTAGCTGGAGCTATAAATATTCAGAATATAATATATATTCCACGAGTGGACTGGTTACCTTTAGTCTTTCGGTTATTTTAACCGTTGTTTCCGTGTCTTTTACCTTTACCAATCTTACCTTCTTCAATGTCGCCAGCCATTGGCTTCGCCGTAGCTACGGCTACCAGCATCAGGCATGCTAAACTGACTGCTGCGCAGTGACTGATCAACATCATCACTTTGTTGTTCATTTATCAGAGTCTGGAACTATAGCGAAGTTGAGGTTAGACGATGGCAAAGTAAAAGTCTAAAATGGAGCTTGCCAATGGAACATTGGGTCAAGATTTTGATATCCATCGAAACCCAGATGTTCCTTGTCTCCTACTGTTTCTTATTATATGATTTAATAGACTTATCAATTTTGTCTCAAACATTGAAACAAACCTTGATCTACTCACCGATTGAATGATCGGCAACTGTTAACAGAAAAACAATTGTGTATACTCGGTTTTTTGGGGTAGGAGTCGAATGTGTCTCTCGGTCGGACGAATGAGGTTGAGCAAAAGTGAATGAGAAAACATCCGCTAAAATTGTACATATATACAGAGGTATAGACAGTCTGACGATTTGGGCTGGAAAACAAAGTTATGGTCTGCATTTCAATGAACCATTAATTGTATCCTTCTATAGAACAATGTTCGAACTTGGTGCATTAAGTGGTTCAGATTGCATTAACTGGCGTATTTTTAGCAATACAACGTAATAATAGAGTGCTTTCAGTCTGATATTACCTGATATTTTGCGGTCTTGAATTAAATAGGTGAGTCGGTTGATGAAGCTAATCAGAATAAAAAATGAGGAACAATCTATTAAGATCAAACTTGTGTGCTAATTTTAAAGTGGTAATGTTCCACAGAGTTGATGTAAATCTTATGAATTGTAAATCTAATCGGTTATGGAATCTTTAAGTTTTTTAAGTGTCTCGGTTTCCGATCCTCACGTATAAAATTAAGATTACAGTTTCAAAATGGTTGTTTCTTACGAGGAACTCTGGACTTTATCGGACTCTGGAACTACATATATGGAAGAGGCAAGATGGAAGAGGCAAGTAGACGATGGCAAGAGAAACGTCTGAAATGCAGCTTCCCTTCATAACAATTAGTCAAGAACAAAAATTTTGTCGAAACCCAGTTGTGCTTTGTGTCCTAATCTAGTGTTTCAATTTTTATGATTTGATAGACCTAGTTTGATAGACCACTTTTTTCCTCGAACTCTTTTCGAAGCAAACATGGGATATGCAATTAGATTGAAAGACGGGCAATTATTAAGGTTGCATAAAACTGTTAAGGGTAAAATGGGCTACTCTATGACTACCAACGTAAAAAATATGAAACCGGAATGTTCCGAAAGTTCATAAACTAGAGCTACAGATATAATCTATAGGCCTTAGTGGATCCATTAAACTCAAATCTCAAACAGTTTAGTGTTACGATTTTTATGACCCACCTGGCGGTCGATAGCGGTCGAAATTAACTTAAAAGGACCCTTAAGAGAACAACCAATTGTTTATATTCGCGGGTATGGGGTTGAATGGGTATTTTGGTTGGCCGAATGAAGCTGAGCAAAAAGTGAATCGGTAAACATCTGTCAGAATAGTACATGTTTTACATACAGAGGTGTAGATAATCGGACGATGTGGGCCTGTAAACAAAGTTGTTTTCTGCATATCAATGAAGCATTAATGGTATCATTCTATATAACAATGTTTGAACTTAAGTGGCTTGGATTGCATTAACTGACGTATTTTTGTCAAAAGATCATATCAATAAACTGCTTTCAATCAATTACCTAATATTTTGCTGTCTGCGGTAAATTCATACATACATACATAACTGCTTGTCGAAAAATTTGATGATAAAGGCACTCATAGAGCGAAGCATCACAGAGATTATATCATTATATAATGGAACAGAAAAAAAGTAAACCGACCCTCTTAATTTTTGACTTGGGTAAATTTCTCCAAGATCCTACCATCGTTCCCAGCATCGAAGTGCGAATCATAACCTGTGACCATGAGATTTGCACGCATCTCTTTAAGGATAAAAAACGTGTCTGGCTTATATTCTCGGATGTCCCTGGATAGACTTCTTCTTTTACACCATAGAGCCATGAGTCCAGAGGGATCAGGTCTGGCTACCTGGCAGGCCACATAAGATGTTCTTCACTGCCGATAAAGGAACCGGGCAAGGTCTCATTGAGCCGATCTCGGGTGATGCTGGCATAACGTGCTGGAAAACCGTCCTGGCTTTTTAGCAAAAATGGTTGTTGCTTCGTCTAACGCAGGTATATGAATTTGTGTATTTCCAACAGTACGGTACTTTAACTCGTGATGCCAGCATCAGCCAGGATCGGCTCAATGATACCTTTCCCGGTTTATGTATCGGCAGACAAGAGTAATTTATGGGGCTTGCCAGGTCGCCAGAAGTGCACCATTCAGAATTCTGACTCCAGGGTGATTTGAAGAAACACGTATATCCGGGGAGTTCCGAGAATACGGGGCCATTCACGTCTTTTTATCCCTAAATAGGGGCAAATTTTTCCATGGGCACAAGTTATGTAGCCGTGGTAGCAGTGCCTCGTTGCTGGAAACGTTGTTGGTATCTTGATGGTACCCATGTCGGAAATTAAGCGGGTCGGTTAACTACTATTCTGCTCCATTATATGTTGTTATATTTTTTGTGATAATTGCTTTTTTAATGCTTCTTTATTTACTTTCTTGACAGAAAAATTGCCAGCAAGATTTTCAATAGCTTGTAAAATAACCTACAGATAATCAATAAACTTATGGTAGGCGTCAAACAAATTGTCAAAGACTTCTGGATGTCTATTTGAGAACAAAGTTTCGATTATATAGACTCAGTACAACTCAAACACGAAGCCGTCAATATCGGCGATTAAGCATGGAACACCCTGTATATGTTTGTATGGGTATAACACTAAGGTGAAAGGAGGTCCAAGAAAGTAATGTTTCTATACAGTATGGGTGTAACTGGTTGGTCTCGACAATTATTTCTCCTCTCTTTGCCTAAGTATCCCGACATATGAAAAATAATATCATCGGTGAAGTTTTTCGACTCCACTGTGTTTGGTACTCATCATTTTGTAACTCGTTTGACACTATTTTTCATTAGGGATTGAGTAATTGGTTTTTAAATCCTGGAATCGAAAGAGAAAGCTAAATCACTAAATTAGGCCCAAAACTAAAAGCATTAAACTAAATGAGTTTTTTATTATTCAACTTTGGCGAACTAATTTCAGACTGATTATTGAATCTTTTTTCACATGATACTTGGACGTATTTGCTGGATGGGTTCTTAGTTATCAGAAATGTAAAAAAGTTCTTTATCTGCCCAATTTCGAGCCATTTACTCTGCGGCCCCGTGAAGCGACTGTTCAAGGAATGAGAAACTTGACTGAATTTACCAGCCGGAGTTTGTTCGCTCGTAAGGTCATTTTCCCCCACGATCAGTCGTGTGAAACGTTGAAAATGAAACTAAAAAGCCTGCAAACCTAAGAGAAAAAGGACCGAATAACATTGGACGCTGAACACGGAAACTTACTATACTTTTTTCATTTTTCAGTAGAACCTTTCCCACATACCACATACACATTTTCTTCGTGTGCGAAAGCTTTAAAAATTTTGGTGAATTTTTTTCGCTGGCTAATTTTTACTATATTTTAAAACGATAAGAAAGTCGAATTTGATGTCTTGCTAGTGATTCGCTCGTTCGTAATATATAAAGATTATTGGACATCAACACCGTCAAAATAGGCGCGGTTTCAGCTAAAAATATCATTCTTCTCATCAATTTAGAAAACTACAGTGATCTACATATATCAATCAGCATTTATTGCAGGACTTCTTGCATTTCCAGTTCATGTAATCTGCGTTTATCGTGCAATGATCACTGGAGGCCCATGCGCTGCAATAACGTTCTTCGTCCATACAAACGCTCGGTGAAACTGAAGTGAGTGAGTGAGTGAGTGAGTGAGTGAGTGAGTGAGTGAGTGAGTGAGTGAGTGAGTGAGTGAGTGAGTGAGTGAGTGAGTGAGTGAGTGAGTGAGTGAGTAAGTGAGTGAGTGAGTGAGTGAGTGAGTGAGTGTGTGAGTGAGTGAGTGAGTGAGTGAGTGAGTGAGCAAGTGAGTGAGTATGTGAGTGAGTGAGTGAGTGAGTGAGTGAGTGAGTGAAAGAATGAGTGAGTGAGTGATCATGTGAGTTAGTGAGTGTGTGAGTAAGTGAGTAAGTGAGTAAGTTCGGGCGTGCGTGAGTGAGTGAGATAGTAAATGAGAAAAATAGTGATCGAGTAAGAATTAAAAAATTTCACCTCTATAACGTAAGTGCACTGAGGTTCATTAGGTCTCCTGGTGATCTGCTCGATCGTGAGTGTTTGCCATTGCGTCGTGGCATTAAGCAACTTCCCACATTGGAAATCTGCCGGAAAACATCGAGTTGAGTCCAACAACACAATAAGTAAGATTTAATTTTCTTCAGTTGTTATGCTATATCAAAGTCGAGTCAAATCACAAACTTAGTGAAATAACGGTCACCCTATCTACATACATATGTACATATGACAATCACTGAACAACGACAACGTTTTTGAATTCGCTGTGCATCCCGCTGTTTAAACCAGGACTATCGGGTTAGCGAGGCCGGCACCTTAACCCCTTGACCAATTAAGCTTCATAAATCAATTTTACCAGATCCCGGATCAGCAATTGTACAATTGTTGGCCACTTCTTCCAAGCCATCGGCACAGAAACACTGATTACAGTTGTTGGGATTGACGTAGCCGTTCGACTGGGTTTGGCCGCACGAATTCTCCTGGCCGGGACACGAATCTGAAATCATCACTGGTTCAACAACAGAGTATGCTTACGTTTGACATTGGTTTAGGCTTAGGCATAGGCTTAGGAGCCTAGGGCTAGAGCTACACAATCGGTGTTCTGTATGTGGGACATGATGCTGAAATCACCACGCGTTTGACTTTGCTGAACAGTCATGGTGCTCTGTACTAAGTTTTCTGATATTGCCCGTCAGTTTATTTAATTTTCTTGGACCAGGATAAATTAGTTCAAAAAAACGAGTATTTTGCCCATAAGGAAGGAGGAATCATTTTGATCCCATTTGATACCCATGGTTTTTACCCATTGAAACTTGAGGTACACCCGGCAAACTCGGCGTGCCGCTGCGAGAGGCGTTCAGTCACGATATTCCCGCCAATGGACGCCTTAATATCCAATCTCACACCGAAGGGACGCAAGAACAGAGCCCGAAAAAGGGCCACATCGTCGTCGTCCCAACAACAACAACAACAACAACCAACTGATTTCTACATGCAGCTGAACGAACAATTAATTGGTCTACAGAAATGCACCGCCGACGGGTTCGCAGAAATCAGGGCGAAATTGGACATGGTTCTCGACCAACAGGCTAGCCTACTAGAAAGACAGACAGTTCTGGAGTCCAAACTCCAAGATTTGATGAAGCCAAGTCGCGAAGGCCCGAAGCCAACTCCGACACCGGAGGTGGTGATGCAGGATGAAGACGACGGCTTTCAAGTCGTCCAATTGCCCCGTAAACGGCGAAGTGGTCTGGCAACCAAAACCAAAGACAAGTTTGAATTAGATGATCGTGTTAAGAAACGTTTCAATGTCGTGATTAAGGGCACGCCTGAGCCACCCAACGTCGCCACCGCCAATGAACCAGCATGTCGGGATTCTTCTAAGAATGACGACATGCAGTTCGTGCGGTCGGTGGTCGATAGATTGGGGGGCGAAGGCCAGGCCATTAATCGTGTGTTCCGAATGGGTCAGTTGAAAACGGTTGAGGAGTCAGCTGAAGGCGGTCGACTTCTAAAAGTGGTCGCCGACGGTGAGACTGCCAAGAAACTGCTAATGTCACCCAAATTTCGATCCCAATTACGCCAATATTATAAAGGCAAAATGCAGCTGCAAGCCGAGCCTCTGGTCCTCGTCAGACACGATCTGACTGAGAACCAGAGGGCCGGATTGGCGCTGGCACAGAAATTCTGCCGTTATCTCTACAACAAAACAGGCAGAGATGTCGTTGCTTCGGTGCGCGATTCAGCCGACGATGCCATTATCTCGGAGCGGTCGTTCGAGGGTGGTCGGGCTCACTATGAGTTCCTCGGCTACCCGCGCGACGACCTGTTCCGGGAGCACGGTTTCGTCCCGCCCACCACCACGAAGAAAGGCGATCAGAAGATATAGGGATACGCCGGAATACAACGTGTTAAAAAAACCAATAATTCTACTGAATATTTGAAAATATATCTCGCGAATTGCCGTTCAATAGCCCAACCATCAAAAAGAATATTTTTGGAAAAAATAATAAATGATGATCCCAGTTCAAGCTCGACCGTCTATTGTCTAAATGAAACCTGGTTGTCTCAATATTTCTCTGATTCGCCTTTCCAGTTTCAAAACAGATTTAATGTCTTTAGAAATGATCGTGTAAACAGTCGTGGTGGTGGCGTGTTGATATTGGTGCCCAAACGCTTCAACTGCCGTTTTGAACCGAATCTCAGCATATCCACCCCATACTTTGAATCAATAGGCATAGTAATCAATATCAAGAAAATAAATTACACTATCATAAGCTTCTACAGACCACCTCAACAGAAAGAGAAAAACGAAGCATTGATAAATGCCCAAAATGAAATATTAAAGATTTACCAAGAATCTCTTAACCACGGAACCACTACTGTGTTAGCTGGAGATGGAAATATGCCTGAGATTCGGTGGACAGAAAATTCTATATCAAACACAGTTTTCACGAATATAAAATCGTATATTTATAAGGTTGGACTCCACCAGGTCGTGGACTTCCCGACCCATATTGAAAACAACATATTAGATATCATTCTTGTTTCGAACAAGAAGCTTACTCGAAAAATTGAAAAACTGCAGCGGTTTGGTGACGGCATATGTAACCCACCCTCTGATCACTTTGGAATATCTTTGACAACAAACATAGAACTTAATCAACAAATAAGATACAAATTCCCAAACTTTCATAAGGCAGACTACAACACAATTAACCTAATACTCGATTCTCAAAACTGGCATAATATTATTGATCCAAACTTGCTATCTCTAAATCAAATGTGCGAAACTTTCACGGGAATTTTAAATAATCTTATAAGCATACATGTCCCTGTATATAAGAAAACCAATACCCGTTTATACTGTGTTCAGGACCCTAACCTAAGGAACCTGAGGGCCATTGAACTGAGGTTAAAAACAAAATTCAAGAAAACAAAATGTTTGAATATTCATTCCCAACGCATGGAAATATCGAGGCAAATAAGAAAACTAGAAGTGTCATCATACTACAACAATGAAACCCGTATTCTGTCGTCAGGTAACATACATAAGTTCTGGCAATATGTTAACTCAAAGACGAAAGTTAAAGACTCACTTCCCATTCTAACCGATCATGGAAAAGAGCTTGTATCAGATCAAGAAAAAGCAAACCATTTCTCAAACCAATTTTCCTCCATTTACTCAGGTAGCATAACCAAAGTTTGCCAAGGCAATGGTACAAACATTCAGAAACCTAAAACTAAAGTATTTTCACACAATCCAGATTTTTATCCCGTTTTCACACCCGAACAAGTTAGCGAAACCATACGATCTTTGAAAAATAATAATGCATCTAGTTTTGACAAAATACCAAACATCTTCTTGAAAAAACTGAACCGTTCAATAAGCATTCCACTGGCAAGAATCTTCAACGTATCATATTATACTTCGTGCTTCCCTTCATCATGGAAGCATGCGAAAATTATTCCAATCCATAAAAAGGACAATAAATCTCTAGCATCAAACTACAGACCGATTTCTTTAAATGCAACTATTTCAAAAGTTTTTGAAAAAATTATTAAAAAAGCTGTTTTAAATTGTTGTCTAGCTAACAACTTAATAAATCCTGCCCAATATGGTTTTCTACCGAGAAAATCAGTTGAAAGCCAACTTTTGAGATGTCATTTTGACTGGGCAACAAACAAGGATGCAGGTAACTGCACAGATATTATATACTTAGACCTCACTAAGGCCTTTGATCTTGTACCGCATAATCTTCTTATACAAAAATTAAGAAACTTAAAGCTGGCTGAACATTTCGTTGATTTTGTAATTTCTTATTTACTCAACAGAACACAATCAGTTTGCATAAATAACGCTAGATCAAAACAAACATCAGTAACTATGGGTGTCCCTCAAGGTTCTGTGTTAGGCCCCCTTCTTTTTATCTTATTTACATATAAATGATCTACCAAATGTCGTAAAACATTCAAAAATTTTCCTTTATGCTGATGACATAAAACTATACTCAGAAATAAAAAACAATACTGACATTGAAAATTTACAGACTGATTTAACCTCTGTTCAAAAATGGATTTCAAACAATGGCTTAAAAATCTCTGCTCCAAAATCTGCAGTTTTGAGAATAGGGAAATCAAAATTCAATGCAACCTACCAAATTAATGGTGACAAAATTCCAGAAAATGAAGTTTTTCGTGATTTAGGAGTTTTAGTCGATTCCAAATTGACCTTTTCAAACCAGGTAGAAAAACTTTGCCAAACAGCCGGAAAACGGTCTAGAGTAATTAGTAGATGTTTCTTTTCAAAAAATCCAAACTTCAATATACAAATGTTCTCAACTTTCACTCTATCAACTTTAGATTTTTGTTCTTGCATCTGGTCACCTCATAAATGGGGGGATAAAGAATCAATTGAAGCTATTCAAAAAGATTTTACACGATACTTACCTGATGCCATGACATTATCATACAGAAACCGTTGTAGTAAATTCAATCTAATACCGCTTATTGTTAGACTGATTGTCAAGGACCTGGTGGTGCTCCATAAACTCATTCACAAGAAGTTCAGAGACTTGGAACCAACTGATTTCATTTCATTTAATAGATCTAGTACACGAGGACACTCATTCAAGATTGTAAAGACTCATACAGGACCGTCATTGAAAAACCATGTTATATTCAGATCTTTGAACCTTTGGAATAATCTTTCTCAAGAATTGGTTGAAATCCCATGTTCTGTTGTTTTCAGACGCAAATTAATTGATTCAAACATTGTGTATAAGTACATCGAAGATATAAAGCCCACTTTTTTAGATAGCCGATATGCCTAAACCACAGAACTGTAATTAATTTGCTATTCAGTACCATTCCACCTTACCATAGTCATACATTCCATTAATCAATCGAATCTCGACTTTTTATTCACTATATACTTTTCTTTGATTTGTTTTTAGTATTACAGTAACGAAAGATGTATTCGTGTATTCGAACCCGTTGTTATTCCTCTCCTTAAACCCCTCCGGTTTTCGATATGTCCATCAGGACAAGTTCCGTATATGTCTGGTCGTTACTCTCACTTTTTATTTTTTATTAATTACGTCTCACTTACTTTCATTATATTTCTTTATTGTTTATTCAAAGTAATTTGTAATTCGTAATTTGTAAGACCGATTATATACGAGTCAACCCAATGAAACCTATGAAACCTATGAAACCATTTTACATACACTTTAATGCTCTTAAAAAATCTCGTTTTAACTAAAAAAAAATTTTTTTCAAAAGACAACAAAAATCTATCTACATTTTAAATCTTTTCAGTTATACTGTACAATATCTTAAATAGTGTCTTGCTTGCCTTTCTGTGACTGTACAATATTAGCGTCGTAAGGTTTTCATTTGTATTAGATTCAGAATATGCGTTAAACTAACAAAATCAATGGCGCGTAGCATCGAAATTTGACTTTTTGATGTCGATGTTGATTAGTTGTATAAGCAACTTGTCTAGCTCGGAGTGCTCGGAAACCGCGGTGCGAAGTGCGCAAAAAT
>OZ038445.1:30084292-30116792 GCA_964036265.1 Daptonema setosum | reverse complement strand
GGTCAGTTTCTTTGGTGAACCATATCAAAACCTGACCATTTGGCCAGAGGCGGCTCTTCGAGGCAACTACTTGACGCTTCTCTTGCTTACCTTAATAGAGAAGAAACTTGTGATCTACTTTTTACATAGTCTAATTTTGCATACCTTGCAGTAAACTTTTTTTCTGCAAACCATATGGATTGATAACCTTTTGCTTTTCCTTTATCTTTACCGCTGTTTTCGTTTCCTTTACTTTAACCAATCTTACCTTTTCCATTGTTGGTCTTGTCAGCCGTTGGTTTCGCCGTAGCTACAGCTACCAGCATCAGGCATGCTAAACTGATTGCGGCACAGTTACTGATCAATATCATCACTTTGTTGTTTATTTATCAGAATCTGAAACTATATGGAAGTTGAGGTTAGACGACGGTAAGGGCATAGTTTGAAATGGAGCTTGCCAATGGAACAATGAGTCAAGATTTCAAAATCCGTCGAAACCTAGTTGTACTTTGTCTCCTATACTCATATTATAACATAAAATAGACTTATCAGTTTTTTTACCTTTAACTCTCTTTAACACAAACGTGTGATATGCTCACCAATGAAAGGCGAACAACTCTTGGGTCTTTTGGTTGGTCGAATGAAGTTGGGCAAAAAGTGAATGGGTAAACACGCATGAAAATTGAACATATATAACGAAGTATAGGCAGTCGGACGATCTGAGCTGGACAATCCAGTTATTTTCTGCCTATCAATGAAACATCAATGGTATCATTCCATAGAACTTGGCGCCTTAAGTGGCTCCGATTGCATTAACCGGCGTATTTTCGGCAATAGATCGTAATAATAAAGTTCTTACAGTCAATTACTGGTTATTTTGCTGTCTGCCGTAAAGTCATACCTGCTTAGAATTAAATAGGTGAGTCGGTTAATGAAGCTAATCGGATTCAAAACGATGAGCAACCCATTAAAACCATACTTTTGTGCAAGTACTTTGCCAGTGATGCGTGGTTCAGAAAACTTAAAGTGGTAATGTTTCAGAGGTTTGGTTTAAATACAGTGTTATGGAATCCTAAATTTTATGAGTGTCTCGGTTTCCGATCCTTACGTATATTTGAAGATTACTGTTTCAAAATGGTTGTTTCTTTTTTAAGAAACCGGCCTTTTGTCATTTCGATTTGTTCATCAGCACAAAATATGTCATTTTACCTGTACCACACCACACGGAAGAAACTATATTTTTGAAAACTCCCAATAGGAGAAAATTGAACGTTTCCATCGCCTTCTCGTGCGTTAGAGTAATAAATACAAGACTTCTTATTTGTAGTATTACACAAATGTTAGGATGTTTCAATGGTTATAGGTAGTTTTATTGAGCTACTGATATGTACCAAGTCCACGCCTAGCCTGGCTCCTCAATATTGACCTTCCATTGTTTTTGAGTATGTGGTTTTTTATCCCAGAATCATAAGAGAAAGCCAAATCTCTAGTTAAGCCAAAAAGAGTTTCTTAATACTAAAAAATCTTCGGCGATCTAAATTCAGACTGATTATTGGTACTTTTGTCATGGCACTCAGACGCGTTGGGTATTTGCTTGACGGGTTCTTATTTGTCAGAAATGTAAGGAAAAACGTTATTTATCTGCCCAATTTCGAGTCACTCTGCGGCCGCGTAAAGCGAATGTTCAAGGGATGAGAAATTTGACTGGTTTTGCAAGCCGGAGTTTGTTTGCTCGTAGGGTCTTATTTCTCCGCGTTCAGTCGTGTAAAACGTTGAAACATGAAACTAGAAAAATTAAAACCAAAGAGAAAAAGGACCATATAACATCCAACGGTAATTACGGAAACTCTTTTTACTTTCCGTAGAACCTTTCCAGCATACAAATTGTCTACGTGTACGAAAGTTTCAGGAACGTCGGTGAAATTTTTCGGGTGGCTGATCTTTATTCCATTCTCAAATGATTAGAAAATCGACTTTGAAGTCACGCAAGTGATTCGCTCGTTCGTAATGGATGGGGATTATTGGACATCACTATCCGGTGATAATAGAAATCACATACAGAGAAAATCGTTGTCAAAATAGGCACGTTTTCGAAATCAGTCTGCTCATCAAATGGAAAAAAACAATAGTGATCTATAGCAATCAGCATTTATTTCAGGACTTCTTGCATTTCCAGTTCATGTAATCTGGGTTTATCGTGCAATGGCCACTGGAGGCCCACTCGCTGCAATAACGTTCTTCGTCCATACAAACGCTCGGTGAAGCTTAACGGTGAATGAGTGAGTGACTGAATGATATTTTGAACTCGTGGAGAGATCGTGGAGTGACATTCTGAACTCGTAGAGAGATCGTGGAGTGACATTCTAAACTCGTAGAGAGATCGTGGAGTGACATTCTGAACTCGTAGAGAGATCGTGGAGTGACATTCTAAACTCGTAGAGAGATCGTGGAGTGACATTCTAAACTCGTAGAGAGATCGTGGAGTGACATTCTGAACTCGTAGAGAGATCGTGGAGTGACATTCTGAACTCGTAGAGAGATCGTGGAGTGACATTCTGAACTCGTAGAGAGATCGTGGAGTGACATTCTAAACTCGTAGAGAGATCGTGGAGTGACATTCTGAACTCGTAGAGAGATCGTGGAGTGACATTCTGAACTCGTAGAGAGATCGTGGAGTGACATTCTGAACTCGTAGAGAGATCGTGGAGCGACATTCTGAACTCGTAGAGAGATCGTGGAGTGACATTCTAAACTCGTAGAGAGATCGTGGAGTGACATTCTAAACTCGTAGAGAGATCGTGGAGTGACATTCTGAACTCGTAGAGAGATCGTGGAGTGACATTCTGAACTCGTAGAGAGATCGTGGAGTGACATTCTGAACTCGTAGAGAGATCGTGGAGTGACATTCTGAACTCGTAGAGAGATCGTGGAGTGACATTCTGAACTCGTAGAGAGATCGTGGAGTGACATTCTGAACTCGTAGAGAGATCGTGGAGTGACATTCTGAACTCGTAGAGAGATCGTGGAGTGACATTCTGAACTCGTAGAGAGATCGTGGAGTGACAATCTGAACTCGTAGAGAGATCGTGGAGTGACATTCTGAACTCGTAGAGAAATCGTGGAGTGACATCCTGAACTCGTAGAGAGATCGTGGAGTGACATTCTGAACTCGTAGAGAGATCGTGGAGTGACATTCTAAACTCGTAGAGAGATCGTGGAGTGAAATTCTGAACTCGTAGAGAGATCGTGGAGTGACATTCTGAACTCGTAGAGAGATCGTGGAGTGACATTCTGAACTCGTAGAGAGATCGTGGAGTGACATTCTGAACTCGTAGAGAGATCGTGGAGTGACATTCTGAACTCGTAGAGAGATCGTGGAGTGACATTCTAAACTCGTAGAGAGATCGTGGAGTGACATTCTGAACTCGTAGAGAGATCGTGGAGTGACATTCTGAACTCGTAGAGAGATCGTGGAGTGACATTCTGAACTCGTAGAGAGATCGTGGAGCGACATTCTGAACTCGTAGAGAGATCGTGGAGTGACATTCTGAACTCGTAGAGAGATCGTGGAGTGACATTCTGAACTCGTAGAGAGATCGTGGAGTGACATTCTGAACTCGTAGAGAGATCGTGGAGTGACATTCTGAACTCGTAGACAGATCGTGGAGTGACATTCTGAACTCGTAGAGAGATCGTGGAGTGACATTCTGAACTCGTAGAGAGATCGTGGAGTGACATTCTGAACTCGTAGAGAAATCGTGGGGTGACATTCTGAACTCGTAGAGAGATCGTGGAGTGACATTCTGAACTCGTAGAGAGATCGTGGAGTGACGTTCTGAACTCGTAGAGAGATCGTGGAGTGACATTCTGAACTCGTAGAGAGATCGTGGAGTGACATTCTGAACTCGTAGAGAGATCGTGGAGTGACATTCTGAACTCGTAGAGAGATCGTGGAGTGACATTCTGAACTCGTATAGAGATCGTGGAGTGACATTCTGAACTCGTAGAGAGATCGTGGAGTGACATTCTGAACTCGTAGAGAGATCGTGGATTGACATTCTAAACTCGTAGAGAGATCGTGGATTGACATTCTAAACTCGTAGAGAGATCGTGGAGTGACATTCTGAACTCGTAGAGAGATCGTGCAGTTACATTTTGAACTCGTGGAGAGATCGCGGAGTGACATTTCAAACTCGTTGAGAGATCGCGGAGTGACATTCTGAACTCGTAGAGAGATCGTGGAGTGACATTCTAAACTCGTAGAGAGATCGTGGAGTGACATTCTAAACTCGTAGAGAGATCGTGGAGTGACATTCTAAACTCGTACAGAGATCGTGGTGTGACATTTTGAACTCGTAGAGAGATCGTGGAGTGACATTTTGAACTCGTAGAGAGATCGTGGAATGACATTCTAAACTCGTAAAGAGATCGTGGAGTGACATTCTAAACTCGTAGAGAGATCGTGGAGTGACATTCTGAACTCGTAGAGAGATCGTGGAGTGACATTCTGAACTCGTAGAGAGATCGTGGAGTGACATTCTGAACTCGTATAGAGATCGTGGAGTGACATTCTGAACTCGTAGAGAGATCGTGGAGTGACATTCTGAACTCGTAGAGAGATCGTGGATTGACATTCTAAACTCGTAGAGAGATCGTGGAGTGACATTCTGAAGTCGTAGAGAGATCGTGGAGTGACATTTTGAACTCGTAGATTGATCGTGGAGTGACGTTCTTAACTCGTGCAGAGATCGTGGAGTGACATTCTGAACTCGTTGAGAGATCGTGGAGTCACTCACTCACTAAACCACTCACCGTCACGTGTTGATCACGATCCGGACGCTGATGCTCATGATAAACACCTAAAGCGTGCAGTAACTCATGCAACGCAACACCATACTGAAAGGATAATGACCAGATTACATCATCAGTCCGTTATCATTGAGCGTCAGTTACCTCTTTGTCAGTCAGAGAGCATTAATTACTAGGTCGATAATCAGTGAACGTATGTAAGTTGTTCCTTACTTCACAATAATGCTCAGGGGTGTAAGTTATGTAAGCGGTTTATGATGAGTGGTACCTAACCGTAATGCAACCTGGAGTCAGAGTTATTACTTGTATACCTTCGGCTCGACCAACGAATGATGAATGGCAACCCAGCATAGGGCTGACATTGGTGACACCAATGTAGTCACCACTTTTCGGCATTTCGTGTACTATAGTCAGGTTAATGCACGACCGACGGGCCAGTTCTTTTTTGAACACTTGAAACATTTGCTCCAGTTCCGGAACCTGTCGGTTCAGTCAGTAAATTGGTTAGCAAGTACCAAAGATAGTCAGCTAGAATATTTAGTTGCAAAATAAAAATATTATGATCATCAATAACAACTAACTACAGGGTGTCTCATATAAAAATGAACACTGGTAATATCCCTGAAAACCGCTTTTCTGATGTTTCAATGAGCAGCATGCAACTCAATTTCAGTATTTTTTTTATTTTAGGACGATTAATGTACTTTACTATGATGTTATTAGTGACATTCTGAACTTTTAGATTGAAGTTTTCTGAACTTTAAGACTGAATGTTTCTCCGCACTTCTCCGCATGTCTCCCGTCGTCAGGAGCAATTCTCCGCATCTCTCCCATCTTTACAAGTGTTTCTCCGCACTTCTCCGCTTCTCTCCCGCCGTCAGGAGCAATTCTCCGCATGTCTCCCATCTTTACAAGTGTTTCTCTGCACTTCTCCGCATCTCTCCCGCCGTCAGGAGCAATTCTCCGCATCTCTCCCATCTTTAAAAGTGTTTCTCCGCACTTCTCCGCATCTCTTCCGCCGTCAGGAGCAATTCTCCGCATCTCTCCCTTCTTTACAAGTGTTTCTCCGTACTTCTCCGCATCTCTCCCATCTTTACAAGTATTTCTCCGCACTTCTCCGCATCTCTCCCGTCGTCAGGAGCAATTCTCCGCATCTCTCTCATCTTTACAAGTGTTTCTCCGCAATTCTCCGCATCTCTCCCATCTTTACAAGTGTTTCTCCGCACCTCTCCGCATCTCTCCCGTCGTCAGGAGCAATTCTCCGCATCTCTCCCATCTTTACAAGTGTTTCTCCGCAATTCTCCGCATCTCTCCCATCTTTACAAGTGTTTCTCCGCACTTCTCCGCATCTCTCCCGTCGTCAGGAGCAATTCTCCGCATCTCTCCCATCTTTACAAGTGTTTCTCCGCACTTCTCCGCATCTCTCCCGTCGTCAGGAGCAATTCTTCGCATCTCTCCCATCTTTACAAGTGTTTCTCCGCACTTCTCCGCATCTCTCCCGTCGTCAGGAGCATTTCTCCGCATCTCTCCCATCTTTACAAGTGTTTCTCCGCACTTCTCCGCATCTCTCCCGCCGTCAGGAGCAATTCTCCGCATCTCTCCCATCTTTACAAGTGTTTCTCCGCACTTCTCCGCATCTCTCCCGTCGTCAGGAGAAGTTCTCCGCATCTCTCCCATCTTTACAAGTGTTTCTCCGCACTTCTCCGCAAGTGGAATTTCCCCCTATTTGCCACTGGCGCACGAGCCAAACCTTCCAAGGGAGGTGATATTTTTCCAAAGAGGGGGATTGGAAGAAATTAGGCCATTTTACCTACACCTTGAGGAACAAACATAAGTTTATAAAAAACGCCAAAGAGAGGGGTCTCCACTTTTCTCTCCCCTTCTCGTCCGCTAGTGCTCTTTGGTAGTTTAAAAAACATTTTTTCTTTAAGGTGTAGCCAAAATGGACTGAAAACCGTTAATTCCTTGTCCTTGACGAAATTCCCCTCCCTTTGGGGAAATTGCTCGTCAGCCATTGTTAGCCGTCTGGGCACTGGCGGACGAGCTAATCCTCCAATGGTGGGAAATTTCCTCAAAGACGGGGGAGTTCGCAGTTTTCAAGCCATCTTACCTACACCTTTAATAAGGAACAAATTCTACTTTTTTGGAAATGCCAAAGAGGGGGTAATTCCACTTTTCCCACCTCTTCTCATCTGCTAGTGCGCCTGGGTGTATCGACTGATCGGACGACAATGGGAAAAACAGGTAGATTTGCAAAAAACCGATCCCCCTTTGCTCCTTCAGCTCGTTCACCTCTTATCGTCACTCGTCAGCCACATCTACTGCCTAATTATTATCGAACCAACCGTCGTAGGTATTGACAGCTGTGGCCATGTTCTTCAATCTACCTCAAAACACCAGCGGGTGAGCAAAACCCCCAAACGGAGGGTAAGGTTATTAAAGAAAGAAGGAAGGATGGACAGAAATTAGGGGCTTTTTATCTATACCTTAAGGAACGACTTATATTTTTCGAAACAAAAAACAACAACAACAACAACAACAACAACAACAACAACAACAACAACAACAACAACAACAACAACAACAACAACAACAACAACAACAACAACAACAACAACAACAACAACAACAACAACAACAACAACAACAACAACAACAACAACAACAACAACAACAACAATAGCAACAACAACAACAACAACCAACAACAACTACAACAGCAGCAGCAGCAGCTGCAGCAATGCCCAAAAATTAGATGGTCGATAGATAATTATAGATTGTGTTTGGTGTTATCAACGGAGCTTTCAATGATTTGTATTATCATCATACAACGGTGTCAGGCACTAGCGGACGAGGGAACAACTGAAAAGTGAAGTTACCCCATCTTTGGCGTTTTCAAAATGTAGAATTTGGCCCCTAAGGTGTAGGTGAACTGGCTTGAATTTCACCAATTCTCCCCTCTTTGGAAAGATTCCCTTTCCTTTGGAGGATTAGCTCTTCTGCCAGTGGTGTCAGGCGTCTTTAATCTGGGCTCGAACCAACGATTCTTGAAGCTCCATTGGTGGGATTGTTTTTCATGCACTGGTAAAAATAAAGATAAAAAGCAAAGATTAAGGATAATAAGTCAAAATTTAATTTTCTGGAAAGTATGTTTGAAGAGGCTCAAATCACTAGCGGACGAGAAGGGGTGGGAAAAGTGAAAATCCCCCCCTCTTTGGCATTTTCAAAAAAGAGGATTTATTTCCTAAATAAAATTACCTGAAAACTTTGGAATTCACAGCTCTTTGGCGAATTTCCCCTCCCTTTGAGCATAAGCCCGTCCGCCAGAGCACTCACTGGTAGTAACGAATAGTCGGTTATCTATCCTGGAAATTATTATTCTTAAAGCTAAAATCACACCTTTCTAATGAGCATCTGTTTTCTCGTTTCTTTTTGAAGTCCTTAACGTGAAGCTACTGTATTTGTGTAATTCTGATATTTGTAGTCACTGACTGACGAGCTAATCATCTGACTTCAAAGGGGGGAGGAGCGGAATTCCCCCTTTTTGACGGTTTCAAAATGTTCCGTTTGTTCCTTACGTGTGGGTAAGATGATTTTTTTCTGTCATTCCCCTTCTTTGGAAATTTTCCCCTCCCTTCGGAGGATTGGCTTGTCCGCCAGTGCATCCAGTCAATAATTTCATGGCCGTAACCTGTTAGGTAACCCTCATGACCTACTGTATGTATGCCCAAATGTTGGCCATCACGCAAACTCACAATCACTATTTATGTGAAGCATGTCTCAGACAATTATAATCATCAATCTGTCAAACAGTCCGTCTGTCAATGACTGTCTTACAGCTTGTGCATCTATTGACAGTCGTTTGACCTAAAATAAACATTCGATAAGAGAAGAGCGCATCATCAAACATGTACGATGAAAGATTAGGTGACTTATGTACATTTAGTGTTTCAGGCAGGCGGTATTTCAGTAAGTGAATCAGTAAGTAAGTTTTTAAGCCATACACATATTCAGTACGACTTAACAGTTTTAACTGCGATGGCGTACGACGGTTAGTCAGTCAGTCTGTCAGTCGGTCAATCAGTCAGTCAGTCAGTCTGTCAGTCGGTCAGACAGTCAGTCAGTCAGTCAGTCAGTCGGTCAGACAGTCAGTCAGTCAGTCAGTCATCATATAATTTGGGAAAGACCGTTATTTCACTATGTGACTTAAAGCTGAAATAAAATTGGAATTTGGAGTCAGTCAGTACGCAAGTCATTCACTCAATCAATTATGTGATCACTCGGTCAGTGAGTCAGTCAGTCAGTCAGTCAGGAATTTTCTCATTCTGTCATTCAGTATCAGTCATTCAGTCAGTCATTCAGTCGATCAGTCAGTCAATAATCATTCAGCCAGTCACTTGGCCAAAACAAATATTCTGAGACCCGTGTACCTACAAACGAAAGGGTCTTCGTAGTAGCGGATGATTCAGGTAATTTTTTGCCATAAAAAGCTTTTTGCAGAAACATTTTTAAAAGACATCAGAAAATACGCTTGTTAAAAGTGTAATATAAAATTTATTCCAACGTGGAACAAGTTTCAGAAACATCAATACTGTAGTTCTCAGTCTTTTGTACACAATATAATTCATATATATAATAACAATGCCCTTATATGCCCTTATAGAATGCATCACTGGCGGACGAGCTAATACTCCAAAGGGAGGGGAATTTTGCCAAAGAGGGGGAATTGGAAGTTTTCAGGCCATTTTACCTACACCTTAGGAAACAAAATCTACGTTTTTAATCCGCCAAAGAGGGGGGAATTCCACTTTTCCCACCCCTTCTCGTCCGCTAGTGGAATGCATACATATATACTCATCACTACATGTTTTGTATTAAGGTCGAACCATAATATTCCTTGTGTTCGGATTTGTTAACCAAAACTGTCTGCCCGTCTGTCTGTCGGCTTGTCTGTCTGTCTGTCTGTCTGTCTGTCTGTCTGTCTGTCTGTCTGTCTGTCTGTCTGTCTGTCTGTCTGTCTGTCTGTCTGTCTGTCTGTCTGTCTGTCTGTCTGTCTGTCTGTCTGTCTGTCTGTCTGACTGTATTCAAGTCTGTCTGTTTATCTGTATGTTTGACCGTATGTCTTTCTGTGTGTCTGACCGAAACCATTTCAAACTAGTTTGTTACCACTTATTTATTTATTGGATTGATTTCGCTTCTCCGAGCTATCATCACCCCCAAGCTTATCATTCAGACAATTCACTACATCATTGTTGTTGTTGTTGTTGTTGTTGTTGTTGTTGTTGTTGTTGTTGTTGCTGCTGCTGTTGTTGTTGTTGTTGTTGTTGTTGTTGTTGTTGTTGTTGTTGTTGTTGTTGTTGTTGTTGTTGTTGTGTTGTTGTTGTTATTGTTGATGTTGTGTACGCATGGCGTTGTATTTATCAACAAATTCATCAATTTGTGATAACAATACAACCACATACCATCGTGGTCTATACTCGATGGTTTGCGGCAAATTATGCATATTATTGTTTGATTTCTGATAAAGGTGATGCGAATATGCGATTGCCAATCACATTTCTCAACAAAGTTTTCGTAATTTATTTGTTAAATGTTTTTATGTTGAAACTTCTGTATTGAGGTTCAAATGTATTAACGGGAGTTGAAAACAAAAAAATTGTTCAAATACGGCTCATTATTTTATCCGATTACCAATTCGCATTGCGACCGCTCACTTACTTACCAAGACAGCGGATCATCTTGAAAGGATTCTCAACAAAAGAATCAAATATGACCGTTTTTTTGTTTGAAAATGTTACGAAAGTTCAAAATTTTCAACCCCAATAATCACGTACTATCAATTATATAGCTCATATATGAACGCGTTGTAGTGTTTTTTTTTAGTATTTAGTTGTACGATTTTTACGATTACAATTACGTACATGGGCTCTTTGCAGTAACGGACCAGTCATAAAAACATGCATGGGTCGAATTAAAACGCTTTGTTTTTAGAAAAAATAATATTCAAAAATTATTTTTTTTTCAATTGCGTCCACAATTTCATGAAGTATTTTTCAGAGTGTCTGACCTTTTACATACATGGTATAGTGTTCATATAAACGACCTGATTACATGGTTTATTCACTAAACGACACTCTTTTTTTGCTTGAACGGTTTCCGTATAGCAAAAAACAATGGCGGGTGAGAACATATTTGTTGCAATTTTAGTTGAAATTGTAAACTATCTTGTTAAGTTTTTATTAGAGAGCTCAATTTATCATTGATAAAAAACTTATGCAGTAGACGTTGTTCCCCACCATAACGCTACACATTTTACAGAAATTTACTCATTATAATTTGGATTCCGATTGTTTCGAATCCTACATACCTTTTTTATCCTAAACAAAATTTTATAAGTTTTCCACTGTACACCGGGTTTCGGAATCAAATGTCGTAAAACTGAGGTTAGAATAGTTCGCGACAAAAGTGACAAATTCAAGGTTTTTTGTAAAACTCTTGCCACACAAATTGGAAATTTAAAATTAATGTGCCTGGCAAACATGTTACAATAAAACAAACAAAAATTAGCGTGCGTGAAATTTTTTTACAAAAAAAACTGTCCCGACAATGTTCCGGAAAACTGTCGCGAAATATTCGAACCTCAGTATAATATGTAAACCTTCAAGGCTCTGTGCTGGTATCATTTCATCAAGATTCTTACCAGTTCATGAAAAAGCGTTTGTAAAGGATTGCCCTCCTACATATAGCGGATCTAGGGTTTCTTGTTTTTGCCGAAAAAATTTTGGCGCGCAGTTTGAATTCAAATATGTTTCTGGCGCGCGCTCAATATTTTGTAATCTAATTGTGTTTTTATGGCATTTTTATGGTGTAAACTTCATTGGAAGCCTAATTGTTGGTTTTTGAAATTTAATTTCAATAACAGGATACCCGGATTAAGCTATACTCTGACTTGAAATCAAAGACCAGCGTAAGAAAAGCTTAGAATTCTAATCAAAGTTCGCCATAAGAAAATTCATTCCCCGTCAGTCAGAAATTTCAGTCAGTCATTCAATCACTCAGTGAGGCAATAAAATTATCAAACAGTATTTCATGGTGTGCCAGCGTACCAGCCAACAACGTTCCGTGAAAATCTGCTATTTCCGGTTCATTTGGTAGGCTTAAATGATATATGAACATTGAACGGTACGTAGAGAGAAGGACTGCTTTATGTATTTTAGGCAGTTATAGCTTTATGTGTTTTATGCAGTTATGTTTACATATGTAGCTTTATGTGTTTTAGGCAGCTACATACATATATAGCTTCATGCCTCGATATCTTGATGATTTTTGCCCGTTAACTTTTGAGTTCACCCACTCATACTGGCTCACAGATTCCTTCTCGTACTCACCCACTTGATCGCTCACTCACTTGTTCACTGACGCATTCAGTCACTCACTCACTCATTCACGCACTCACTGATTCACTGACCCACTAACTCGCTCACTCACCCACTAACTCACTCGAACACTCACTCACTCACGTACCATGTAGCGCCAGCACATAAAGTATCTACCAGCCACTTGCATACCCGATATTGGTTACAACATAAGAAAAAACGGTGTTTTCATAGATTTTGTAAAATCAGTAACGTTGATACAAATAAATAAAAGTTAATCAAAATCAAAATATTAACTCCGCTGTCTGATTGTCTACAGGTGTCTTAGAAATTAAAACCTCTTCAGTTGTGTTATATTCTTCCATAATTTGTAAGAATAATATTATTTGGTTTTGTGCTTCATCAGATGTTACTGGCCGACTAAATATTCTAGTATGTAGACACTTCAAAGTAATGTATTTTTACTCACCAAATCCAACATGTATGGTATTATGAAATCCAGGTTTTGTAAATAAAGCTCATGTGCCCTGGCACACCGGGTCATGAAATGAGTCATGGTGGCAACATGTACCTAAGTACATGTACCTAAGTATATAAAGTATGAAGAAATACTGCTGGAAAAAATTGAAGGTTGATGTTGCCTTTATTGGTTTCATTCTGACGCTTATCCGATCCCAATCCGATTGTGTCTTATCAACAAATGCAAATTATTGATTTCTTACGATTCTTTTTATTGAATCCAACTTTGTTCTAATTTTGAGATCGTTGAGAGTTTTTTAGTAGTAGAAACCTATTTCGAAAGACAGGACCGTCAAGGAATGAATTTTTTTACTCTTGTTATCGCATTGCTGACAGTCAGGCTTAACGATTTGCAAGAACAGCTGTCAGAAGCTCACCGAGCGTTCTAACTGTATTACTGTTTTTGACAGACTTGTAAGTATTTTTATCATCACACTTGACTGACAAAATGTTGGGAAAACACGTTAAATGACTGGCAAACGATAAAACGACTGGTTGACTGAACGATTGGTCGTACATTCAATGTCCTTGGTCAGCCGACCAATCATCGCCATCAAGGACAAACTAGATATTATATACAGTCATTACTTGAGCGTCATTGTGAGACTGCGCTTCCGACAGTCCGTCATTGCGGGAGTGAGTCAGTGAGTGAGTGAGTCAGTCAGTCAGTCAGTCATTGAGTGAGTGAGTCAGTCAGTCATTGAGTGAGTCAGTCAGTCAGTCATTGAGTGAGTCAGTCAGTCAGTCAGTGAGTCGCTCGGTGAGTGAGTGAGTGAGTGATACAGTCAGTCGTACAAGTCAGTAAGTTGTCTGTCAGTCGGTCAGTCACTCACCCACTCACTCACTCACTCACTCACTCACTCACTCACTTACTCACTCACTCACTCACTCACTCACGCACTCACTCACTCACTCACTCACTCACTCACTCACTCACTCACTCACTCACTCACTCACTCACTCACTCACTCACTCACTCA
Source organism: Daptonema setosum (assembly GCA_964036265.1). Lineage (NCBI taxonomy): Eukaryota > Metazoa > Nematoda > Chromadorea > Monhysterida > Xyalidae > Daptonema > Daptonema setosum. The sequence goes on along the minus strand of OZ038445.1, from coordinate 30,103,129 downwards.
CTCACTCACTCACTCACTCACTCACTCACTCACTCACTCACTCACTCACTCACTCTCACTGGTTTGTATGTTTTCAATATATTTGATTGTTCTACAGACCTCAAGTGAGAAGCGAATAAAACGAGCTATTGTACGGTTTCGTTAAGAAGATATCTCTCTGACTGGCGGGCACTAGCGGACGAGAAGGGGGGGAAAGTGGAATTCCCCCCCTCTTTGGTGCTTTCGAAAAGTAGAATTTTTTCCCTATGATGTAGGTAAGATGGCCTGGAAATTGCAGATTCCCCCGTCTTTGACGAAATTCCCCTCCCTTTGGAGGATCGGCTTTTCCGCCGGTGTTGGCGGGTCGATCAAAACAGTCAATAACACTAGCGGACGAGAAGGGGTGGGAAAAGTGGAATTCCCCCTCTTTGGCATTTTGAAAAACTCGAATTTGTTCCCTAAGGTGTAGGTAAAATGGCCTCAAACTTACCAATTCCCCCTCTTTGACAAAATTCCCCTCCCTTTGGAGGATTAGCTCGTCCGCCAGTGGTCAATAGTAACTGGTTTAGTCGGTGTTCATTGGTGTTTGGTTAACTTAGTACTACCCCCGACACACTCACTGATCTGCTTACGTACTTACTAACTCCTCGTTTCACTGACTCACTGACTCATTTACAGAGTCACTTACTCAAACCCTCACTCACCATTTCACTCCTTTACGCATCATAAACAAGTTTCATGTGAATATTAAGAAAACAAATTTAAAAAGATTTGAACTATGATATATACATTTATCGTAATTGTTTGAAACTCCTAAATAACTGACACGACTCACAAAACACCCATACTCACTCACTCTTTCATTAACTTACTCACCAACTGAGAGTGAATGTTCGATTCTGTTTACTGACAAAGTGTTTGCACTATAGTGTATGTTTGTTTGTTTGTAGGGTTCGAATGTATGTAGATTCGCTAGTTGCTTGTTTGTTGAGTCAAGTATATTCGCCGAAACGTATAGCTGGTGGTGGTAAATGTACCTTTGTACGATAATTGGCTTCAAAATTCAATCAGAGTGTCAGTAACACAGTCTACTTGATTTACTGTCAATTGCATTGAATTAATTTAACAGATAATCGGTTGCTGTGCCAGATGAATAGTCTTTTAGTCTCTCACTTGGTCAACCAACATATCACTCACTCACTCACTCACTCACTCACTCACTCACTCACTCACTCACTCACTCACTCACTCATTGTCCGTTATATTGAATATCAACCATGACGACTGCTCTTCTCATGTGCGTTTGGTTTGAGGCCAAGTAAATAATAACATGCACGCGCACGAGATAGAATATCTAAGGTCATTCATTCAACCAAACCAGACAGTCAGTCAGTCAGTCAGTCAGTCAGTCAGTCAGTGGTCCGAAATTTTATCTGAGTACGCGCGAACGCCTAATAAATGAGATTGGCTGCTTTTCCGTACCTTTTCAATGTACTGTAAAGATATTTCGGATTTCACTAACTTTCATTATCATTTGGGATTGGGATTCGTGTTTTTTACGGCACATTTTTGCTTCATTTGAAACTACTCTTCATTATTTTATTCGAAAGCTCAATGATTCGTTCCTCCTTGCGATTATGTGCTTTGCAACAAGTTTTCTGCAAGCAGTATTATTTTGGATGTTGTACACCATATTTGAGTTTCGGTTCTTTAGTTACTGTTTGAACATACTGTTTTAATCCGATATAATACTAACCCTGGGGCACCGGTGTTAACCATTCCATTGCCATCTCTTTACGTACACCCTGTACATGTGAGCCTTCTTAGGTCTTTTTATGGCATGTTCGTACCCTGATATAAATCCTCGCTCGTTATTCGATTCCCTTGTTTAAAAAGATGATTTGGGCGCGAAATCCCTCATTTATCGTCTCATGAGTGCATATCCCATATGTCTTATACACTACAAGTATGTATTTATGTACATAATTCGCATTACCTCAAATGTTTACCGCCAATATATTTTTAATTCGGTGTCCCGTTAAATTCGGATTCTTTATAATAATTTATGGGTTCGTTACCACGCGAATGCAACGATTCCCATCGTGCGAAATAAGAAACGGGCTTCGTGCGAATGTTGAGTTTTTTTTCAGTTAAACTATAATAATAAAACATGAAAGTAAGATTGTGTCTTGTATATGGTTTAGGAAAACTAGGTAGATTGATTACCTCGGTTTCGGGAAATACCCCTTACTTTGGACATGCATTGGTGTGCTAATTTCTGGTTGTGAAGCGCATGAATTTCGTTTCGGCGGTTGTTTCGATGTATTCTGTTCATTGTTCATAACAAAAAACGCCAACCGAACACTACATGAGGTCTCCAGGGGTTTGCTTGCATGGACGGAATGAATGCCTCTTGGTCAGTAATCACATGCTTTTTTGGCAGCCAAACACTGGCAGACGAGTCAATCTTCCAAAGGGAAGGGAATCTCTCCAAAGAGGGGTAATTGGCAGAAATAAGGCTATTGAACCTACACAGGCTATTGAACCTACACCTGAAGGTTTGAAGGAACAAACTAAATTTTTGAAACCGCCAGATAGGGGGAAATCCACTCTCCCTCCCCTCTTGTCCGCTTGTGCAGCCAAATCATGCGTTTATATCGAATGGTAAGTAAACTAATACTTTTACACAGCTTTTTGAAACGTGTATATATATGTAGACCCATTAAGCTTGGACTGATCAGCATGTCAAAGTGCAGGAAATTTTGCTACATAATTGAAATACAGTTGGGTAAACTTTAGCGCTTTCGTTCATGAGTGACGAACAACTGGAACTAGAAAGTTATGGCTCATCCGTCAGGTGTAAAATACTCAGTTCCACAAAAATTTTCAAACTTTGTGAATTTTGGTTTAATATTGTCCAAGCAGCCCTTGGTCCAAGCATCGTTCCTTGGTGTGTGTAATTTGATGCATGTGATCAAATTTTGCCATCACATGCGTGCGTAAGGAAGCGAATTCAAAAAATTGAGGATCAAATACGCAGCGCGTGCATTTTTCTTCCGCGGCTTCGGTTTTCGCGCAGGAGCGCCATATTGTTTTGAGCGGTATTTTTTCTAATCAAATTCAGCAACTTCTTGTTTTTGTTTCGTAAAAAATATGAAAGTTATCGAAGCAAGGATTAATCGCTCATTCATATAATTATTATACAAACATATATAAGACAATGTATTTCATGTATTTTACAGTCAGTATGTACGTCAGACAGACAGACATCAAGTCAGTCAGTCAGTCAGTCAGTCAGTCAGTCAGTCAGTCAGTCAGTCAGTCAACCACAATACAGTCGTTATTCCGTTCCGAACACTCGTTAACTTAAATCATCCAAGGTTAAATCCTTAATACGTTCCGTTGCAATTTAGTGAACGGGTAAAAGTTTACGATTTAACCGATTAAACTGAAAAACCAAATTTGGTCGAAGGTTAAGTCGTGCAAGTTGTTTTCGTGTTGGTACTTGTCGTTTTTATGTTGATTCGCTGTATTGCAACATTTTATGATTTGAAGTGGGTTTTGCAAGAAACTTCATGTCACTGTTCGTTTAGTGTTGCAATCATTTTGTTAGTCATTCAATCTGCCAAAGCAAGTTCTATCAGTCTTTCGATCAGTAATGAATTAAAAGGCATAAGCATTTCATTAATCAGTAGTAAACTTGTTTCGTAAACTCTGCTGTAGCACACACTTCATATTGATGGGAGCATCCCTTCTGATCATTTTTCCTACGGAAGTACATATCTGTGAAAAATGTTTGCAATTGTTGCAACTAAGAGATTAAATTTGGAGACCTCAAAAACGTCGGCTAATCATTTTGATCCCGTCAACAAAATTGACTGCTCTGTACTGCGGTTATAATGACGATGTATCATGTAATATACAGTAATATACTTACATGCAGTATTATGTTTATAAAGCCCGTATGTTATTTCTGCATGCAAACGTACTGCCCAAACATCTGATAATGAAACATCAGTAGCCCCAACTCAACTCGGTTGACACCATAGTTTAACACCAGAGCATGGGGTGATGATGATTGATGTGCGTGTTAAAACTGATTGTCTGAAGTTTCATTATCAGAAGTTTTGGGCACGATCTTTGTTCGCAGAAACAACATACGGGCTTTATCACTCTTAGTGACATGTGCCACTAATATCAGTAAGGCTCATATGCCCCAAAGGCACCTGCTCTGGTCGTTTATTATTTATGATCAAAGGCCTTCTATTCAACAACATATGGTTGTGGTCATGGCACCACTCAAATTAACCAGAATACTCCATTCAATGAAGGACGAGCGTCGAGGGAGGATTGAAAAAGGGGGAATCTTCACTCTATGACAGTAAAAAAGTAGACTTCTTTCCTGAAAGTGTGGGTGAAACTATCTCAAAATATATGGGTAAAATTACCCTATGTTTGGGAAAATTCCTCTCCCACTTGACCCGTCCGCTCGTACTCCAGTCATCCCGCTATTGTATACGTTGGGCTTGTCTGGTCCAACATGAAACGTGAAAGATGAGCTACAGTATGATGAAGTTCTGTCAGTCAGTCAGTCAGTCAGTCAGTCAGTCAGTCAGTCAGTCAGTCAGTCAGTCAGTCAGTCAGTCAGTCAGTCAGTCAGTCAGTCAGTCAGTCAGTCAGTCAGTCAGTCAGTCAGTCAGTCAGTCAGTCAGTCAGCCAGTCAGTCAGTCAGTCAGTCAGACAGTCAGACAGTTAGTCAGTGAGTCAGTCAGTCGGCAGTCTGTAAATCAGTCAGTCAGTCCGACAATATGTCAATCTGAGGCTAGACAACATGTCAGACTGTCAGTCAGTCATTTATTTCAAAATGTATACCAAGGTTTTATTCATCACTCTTTTCAACCCATCCAAAATTGACTTGGTTATGTTGAGTCACATATAAAATAGGTGAAAAACTGAATTTTTGAAAAAGTGCGGTGCGATGTGTTAGCACTAAAATTCACTCCGCAATTGCCGCATTGAAATTGGCTGGTTTTATCGAGTAAGTGTCATGATTTTTTAAGTTTTAAAGCTTGAAATGCCCTCTTTTTCCACAAACTGCTATTTGCTGAACCTAACTGGTAAATTCATCCTCAATAATTGATTCAGCTATTGTGTAAATATCTCAACTACATAAGCGGTTTGTGTTTGATTACCATTCTTATTCTTTGCATTCTACTGTGTTGTTTACTAAGAAAAACTTTCAGCGAATCATCGCAAGTTCATTCAGGTGGAAGTGGAACCGTGTTTTTACATACGATTTCTGTAAAAAAATAATGGCAGTTACATACATACATCAATCGTATTGCATCTACACGTGGTTAGGAGATTGAAGTTGAATTAAAGGAGATTAATTTTCTTAAATTATTTATTACGGTTGCGATGAATTTTGTGCCCCGTTCTTCCAAAAGTATCTTACGAATTTGCCATAAAAATTGATTTTGTTTCTCGGAAATTTGAAAGCGCGCCAAAAACAGATTTGAATTCAGACTGCGCGCACTAAAATGTATTAGCCACCATTATGATCCCCGCCAGATCCTTGATTATCTGAACTCCTCCTTTACTCACTAGCGTTTAGCTTTGGTTATTGTCAGAACTAGAAGTATGTGTAAGTAATGTATATACACTGTATAGAATAGATAAAATGTTATACATTATGTAGCTACAACGTACATCAACAAACAATATATCAACTCTCATGCAAAACCATGTGGACTTACGAGAAACTGGTTCTATGTACTTCTAGTCGCCCGGGGCTAGAACTTAACTACATAAAAATATTTTACTTTTTGAATCGATTATTTTTTAGTAAGGAATGTACCGCAGGTTTAAACTTATTCTGATTCTTCATTATCAACAGTAAAATAAGGAATTCCCATTCACAAAAAATCGCAACAGGTAAACTTCTCCAACATACACAAATGTGAGATTGGAAGTTGTTCTTTCTAGACTCTTTTCTTGAACTATGGGATATTTTCTAACGTAATATTTTTGAGTTATATGACAGTGTTAATCTTTGCCTACGAAGTAAAACAGTGAAACGATAGTCTATTATTAATGGTGATTCATCAGTCTTGAATGGCAACATGCAGAGATGCTTTTTTCTAAACATTAGACAGTCGGAACTACGTACATACTATAATTACATGTATATTACTAGGGACACACCCGGGGAATTACGCCGACCTTTTAGAGTCGGGGTACTCAGCAGGGGCACAGCCGAGCAGCGCTGCGCGCATTGCGCCGTGGTCAACAACTTTCCAATACACATTCGTACCATTGTGAACTGGAATTTGGAATTTGTTTATTGTGTGCAGGGTTTTATTATAATAATGCCGGATGAGTAACTATAACTATTTTAGTTTCAATGCAGTTGAGTCCCGTGGTCACATAAAAACACCATGAAAAAACACATCCATGAAGAAACACATCCATGAAAAAATTTTGCTTTCAATACAGTTGAGTCCCGTGGGCAAAATTCCAATGCAGTTGAGTCCCGTGGAAAAACAATTTTGCTTTCAATACTATTGAGTCCCGTGGGCAAACAATTTTAGTTTCAATGCAGTTGAGTCCCGTGGTCAAACTATTTTAGTTTTTATACAGTTGAGTCCCATGGGGCTTTCAATGCAATTGAGTCCCGTGGGCAAAATTTCAGTGCAGTTGAGTCCCGTGGGAAAACAATTTTGCTTTCAATACTATTGGGTCCCGTGGGCAAACTATTTTAGTTTCAATACAGTTGAGTCCCGTGGTCAAACTATTTTAGTTTCTATACAGTTGAGTCCTGTGGGGCTTTAAATACAGTTGAGTCCCGTGGGCAAAATTTCAATGCAGTTGAGTCCCGTGGGAAAACAATTTTGCTTTCAATACTATTGAGTCCCGTGGGCAAACTATTTTAGTTTCAATGCAGTTGAGTCCCGTGGGAAAACAATTTTGCTTTCAATACTATTGAGTCCCGTGGGCAAACTGTTTTAGTTTCAATGCAGTTGAGTCCCGTGGTCAAACTATTTTAGTTTCTATACAGATGAGTCCCGTGGGGCTTTCAATACAGTTGAGTCCCGTGGGCAAAATTTCAATGCAGTTGAGTCCCGTGGGAAAACAATTTTGCTTTCAATACTATTGAGTCCCGTGGGCAAACTATTTTAGTTTCAATGCAGTTGAGTCCCGTGGTCTAACTATTTTAGTTTCTACACAGTTGATTCTTGTGGGCAAAATTTCAATGCAGTTGAGTCCCGTGAGCAAAATTTCAATGCAGTTGAGTCACGTGGGAAAACAATTTTGCTTTCAATACTATTGAGTCCCGTGGGCAAACTATTTTAGTTTCAATGCAGTTGAGTCCCGTGGTCAAACTATTTTAGTTTCTATATAGTTGAGTCCCGTGGGGCTTTCAATACAGTTGAGTCCCGTGGGCAAAATTTCAATGCAGTTGAGTCCCGTGGGAAAACAATTTTGCTTTCAATACTATTGAGTCCCGTGGGCAAACTATTTAAGTTTCAATACAGTTGAGTCCCGTGGTCAAACTATTTTAGTTTCTATACAGTTGTGTCCTGTGGGGCTTTAAATACAGTTGAGTCCCGTGGGCAAAATTTCAGTGCAGTTGAGTCCCGTGGGAAAACAATTTTGCTTTCAATACTATTGGGTCCCGTGGGCAAACTATTTTAGTTTCAATACAGTTGAGTCCCGTGGTCAAACTATTTTAGTTTCTATACAGTTGAGTCCTGTTGGGCTTTAAATACAGTTGAGTCCCGTGGGCAAAATTTCAATGCAGTTGAGTCCCGTGGGAAAACAATTTTGCTTTCAATACTATTGAGTCCCGTGGGCAAACTATTTTAGTTTCAATGCAGTTGAGTCCCGTGGGAAAACAATTTTGCTTTCAATACCATTGAGTCCCGTGGGCAAACTATTTTAGTTTCAATGCAGTTGAGTCCCGTGGTCAAACAATTTTAGTTTCTATACAGTTGAGTCCCGTGGGGCTTTCAATACAGTTGATTCCCGTGGGCAAAATTTCAATGCAGTTGAGTCCCGTGGGAAAACAATTTTGCTTTCAATACTATTGAGTCCCGTGGGCAAACTGTTTTAGTTTCAATGCAGTTGAGTCCCGTGGTCAAACTATTTTAGTTTCTATACAGATGAGTCCCGTGGGGCTTTCAATACAGTTGAGTCCCGTGGGCAAAATTTCAATGCAGTTGAGTCCCGTGGGAAAACAATTTTGCTTTCAATACTATTGAGTCCCGTGGGCAAACTATTTTAGTTTCAATGCAGTTGAGTCCCGTGGTCAAACTATTTTAGTTTCTACACAGTTGAGTCCCGTGGGCAAAATTTCAATGCAGTTGAGTCACGTGGGAAAACAATTTTGCTTTCAATACTATTGAGTCCCGTGGGCAAACTGTTTTAGTTTCAATGCAGTTGAGTCCCGTGGTCAAACTATTTTAGTTTCTATACAGTTGAGTCCCGTGGGGCTTTCAATACAGTTGAGTCCCGTGGGGCTTTCAATACAGTTGAGTCCCGTGGGCAAAATTTCAATGCAGTTGAGTCCCGTGGGAAAACAATTTTGCTTTCAATACTATTGAGTCCCGTGGGCAAACTATTTTAGTTTCAATGCAGTTGAGTCCCGTGGTCAAACTATTTTAGTTTCTATACAGTCGAGTCCCGTGGGCAAAATTTCAATGCAGTTGAGTCCCGTGGGAAAACAATTTTGCTTTCAATACTATTGAGTCCCGTGGGAAAACTATTTTAGTTTCAATGCAGTTGAGTCCCGTGGTCAAACTATTTTAGTTTCTATACAGTCGAGTCCCGTGGGCAAAATTTCAATGCAGTTGAGTCCCGTGGGAAAACAATTTTTTGCTTTCAATACTATTGAGTCCCGTGGGCAAACTATTTTAGTTTCAATGCAGTTGAGTCCCGTGGTCAAACTATTTTAGTTTCTATACAGTCGAGTCCCGTGGGCAAACTATTTTAGTTTCAATGCAGTTGAGTCCCGTGGTCAAACTATTTTAGTTTCTATACAGTCGAGTCCCGTGGGCAAAATTTCAATGCAGTTGAGTCCCGTGGGAAAACAATTTTGCTTTCAATACTATTGAGTCCCGTGGGCAAACTATTCTAGTTTCAATGCAGTTGAGTCCCGTGGTCAAACTATTTTAGTTTCTATACAGTTGAGTCCCGTGGGGCTTTCAATACAGTTGAGTCCCGTGGGCAAAATTTCAATGCAGTGAGTCCCGTGGGAAAACTATTTTGCTTTCAATACTATTGAGTCCCGTGGGCAAAAATTTGCAATGCACATAAAAACACATCCATGAAAAAACACATCCATGAAGAAACACATCCATGAGAAAAAACATCCATGAAAAAAAACACGTCCATGAAAAAAACACATTCATAAATAACACATTCATGCAAATACACATACATTTTCATAACTTAGAGCGGAATCTTAAAAAACACTAAAAAAGGTAAACATTGTTGACAACAATAAACTATAAACTATAAACTGTTTGAACTATAAAGGGAGTGGGGGTTGAACCGAAACGGATAATTTTAGTTAGCATTTAACTCGTTCTCACATTGACTCATTCACTCACTCACTCACTCACTCACTCACTCACTCACTTACTCACTTACTCACTCACTCACTCACTCACTCAAACTTTGTTGTGTGTGGGTAAAAGAAATCAATACCACGGATGGATAAGCTGTGGGGTGGGTGTGGACACAATTTCGTTGTGTATAAAGAGGATAAGCTGTGGGGTGGGTGGGAAAACTTTAATAATGTCGATATTTCCCCAGTGCGACATTAAATAGGACGAGTTCGCACAAACCAACCGTTCTAATTCGTTCGTTCTCAAAAACCAACCCGAGGCGATTGTGTAACTGTCCAAAAATAAACCGAGGATGACATCCTCAAGTTTTAATGGGTTAAAACCATCTGATAAAATGTTGCCGGTTTTTGAACTAATAGTGAGCGTGAAACGTGAACAATTTTTCAGCTTTTTTTATTTTTGTAACTGACTGACTGACTGACGGACGGACACTATTTCATTGTATAAATAGATGTTCAATCACTCAAAATAGCCAGACATCGGACTGTAGAAAAACTGGGAAGCCGGGAAGCTGTTTCAGCTATTTCAAACTGTTCAAGCTGTTTCAAACCGGGAAGCTGTTAATTATTTATCTAAACTGTCTAGCTACATAATGTATCATTGATTTATAGCTCAGCTTATTTTATCAGCTCTTGAAAAAGTCTAATAAAACAAGATACTTGGCAAATAATTTTAGTATTTCATTTACAAATAAATTAATAAAACTGAATAAATTGAGATGAATAGATCAGGCAATTCGTGTTGCCTGTTTCAATTATGAATCCATCAATCAATCCTTCTGATGTGCATAACTTCTGATGTGCATAAATATATACATCAATGTCTTATTTCGAATATAAATAACTCATTATATTATTTCCAAAGTGATATACTATTTTGTTTATAATGGTACATAATTTGATATTCCTTTTTCATAATGAGATAAACTAAAATATATAAAATAGAATCATATTTAACATTTATTTTCAGGATCCAGAAATCTACGATTTCCACTATATCCATATCAGGAAATACTGCTTGAAAAATTTATACGATAATTCATACCCTTCAGTTCCAAAATCATCTTCATCATCACACCATTCATCATCATCTTCATTATCATTACCAATTTATTGCAATTATCGCCAGTGTAATTATAAAAAAAGAACGCGGTTAAGCGGTTAAGAACCTAAAAATACTCAAGAGTTGGATCAGTTATGAAGAACAGAAATATTTCCTCCAAATATTCTAGCTTATCCAATCAACGATTTCCGAAAAATTGAAACCGTAAAATATTGTTTCCTATTCAATGTAGAAAAATTACTGAAAACTATAAAATAAAACATGAAAAAATTACCAAAAACATAGCACATAAACCAGATTTGTGAGTGTCACATGTACACGGCGAGCTATCAATCTATCAAGCACGGTCGGACGAGCCAAACCTCTAAAGGGAGGGGAATTTTCTCAAAGAAAGGGGAATCGGCAGTTTCCAGGCCATTTTATCTACACCTTAAGGAACGAATTCCACTTTTTGAAATCGCCAAAGAGGGGGGAATTCCACTTTTCCACCTTCTTGCTCGCTAGTGCACCGAGCTATCAATCTATCAACAACCGACGCATGCCGGCCGGACCATTTTGTGCTCATGCGTAATACCAGCGTTCGTCTAGCGGAAGAGGGAAAAACGAAAATGGGGAATTCCCCTCTCTTTGGCAGTTTCAAAGAGTGGAGATCGTACCTTAAGTTGTAGGTAAAATGGTTCCAAAATTGACAATTCCACCGTCTTTGACAAAATTCTCCTCTCTTTGGAGAATTAGCTCGTCCGCCTGGGGGTTCGTCTCATTCAATATGTAGAGCGGTGGTAAATTAATAACAAAATGAGACACAGATTTATCATAAATTTGGTGAATTTTCAAAATTTAGTTAAGAGTTGACAAAAATTAACAATTTCGAGTGTTTGAGATCTGTGGGACATTTTTATATATGTATGTATTAACATTAGAAAAAAATCCTACAATAGTATACGACTATAGCATGTTCACGACTGTTTTACGATCTTCTGTTAAAATAAAAATATTACATTCCATTAACATTTCAAGAGGTTTCGGACTTAGCAATCTAGGACAAAACACTGCTTGAAAGAAGTGCTCCCCACCAAAAGGTTCCCTATTCAATTATTTATTCGGTGTACATGCACTATTGGCAACCGTTCCGTTATCTATCAGCCTGCTGCCGCTCAATATCCTACTAGTTTTACCTGCTTTTTACTCTGGCCCGCGCGGGAAAGGCACGGCGGGAAAAGTAAAACTGTGTTTGTAATATATTTTACCTGTTATAGTATATCCAGGGTTTTTTGTTAGTCAAAAACTTTTTGGCGCGCAGTTTGAATTCAAATCTGTTTCTGGCGCGCTTTCAAAAATTCGAGAAATAAAATCTTTTTCACATAGCATTTGGACAACATACAAAAATTGCGACTAATTCATTGCATACGTGCGTAACCGACACGAAAAATATAAGTTTGATAACAAGAAACCCTGACCAAGCTACATAAATAATACTTGGTGATTGACAATTTGCCTATGGCTGACAAGTTTGATGATGGCAATGTGTTATTATCATATTGGGTCATCGAATAATTTATGTATGGATACACAGCTCACGATCGTTCATGTTTCATCTCGTAAGGAACTTTTTTGCGACATGATTACATTTTCCTGTGGTGAGACATTCGGTAGTTGATCGGTATTTGTCCACCCTCACTCACGAACTTCTAAAGAATGAAACACCGCATCTAATTTGGCTGATTTTTTCTCATAAATTTCTGAAATTCACTTGTTTCTTATAGTTTTTTTCATTCCCTTTGAAATTCTTCCAATCACTCACTCACTCACTCACTCACTCACTCACTCAATCACTCACTCACTCACTCACTCACTCACTCACTCACTCACTCACTCACTCACTCACTCACTCACTCACTCACTCACTCACTCACTCACTCATTCACTCACTCACTCACTCACTCACTCACTCACTCACTCACTCACTCACTCACTCACTCACTCACTCACTCACTCACTCACTCACTCACTCACTCACTCACTCACTGCAGACTTAGGCATTAGCTTTTTTACATGCCTATGTATCAGGCTTAGGCTTAGAAATACTTTTCTGCGATGTATTTGTTTTTGGCCAAAAATACGGGTCGAAATACTTTTAAATCTTGATAGAAAAAGGGTAGGGTTGGGAAATTACCTACTATTTTGGTGTTCAACTTTTATTCATTCGATTAAGGCTCCGGCTTCTGCTTAGTTCCGAGCTTGCAACTTAGGCTTAGGTTTAGGAATTAGCTTTGGCTCCGTATTTGGCTTAGGCGTAGGCATATGATCAATTATAAAAACTTAAGTTTGGAAAAGGGTAGCCTAAGGAAATCTGCCTCACTCACTCACTCACTCACTCACTCACTCACTCACTCACTCACTCACTCACTCACTCACTCACTCAATCACTCACTCACTCACTCACTCACTCACTCACTCACTCACTCACTCACTCACTCACTCACTCACTCACTCACTCACTCACTCACTCACTCACTCACTCACTCACTCACTCACTCACTCACTCACTCACTCACTCACTCACACACTCAATCACTCACTCATTCACTCACTCACTCACTCACTCACTCACTCACTCACTCACTCACTCACTCACTCACTCACTCACTCACTCACTCACTCACTCACTCACTCACTCACTCACTCACATGACTCATAATGAATCATGTAATGACGCCGTCTGACAGACGCTGGCGTCGTGTAAACAGAACAAAATAATAATTCGCACGCGCTTTTATCAGTCAGTCAATCAGTCAGTCAGTCCGTCAGTCATTCAACTGTACCGTTCAACCTACACATCCTGAACAGTCAGTCACACATATGTATGTATTTTGTTTGACAATTGTCATTAGTTGCACAGTCATATAACCTAGGTAAATACTGGGTGTCTCACTAATACTACATATCTATTTTGTTTTATGGTACATCTCGTCAGTCATTCAGTCAGTCAGTCACTCAGTCAGCCAGTCAGTCAGTCAGTCAGTCAGTCAGTCAGTCAGTCAGTCAGTCAGTCAGTCAGTCAGTCAGTCAGTCAGTCAGTCATTCAGTCAGTCAGCCAGTCAGTCAGTCAACAGTCAGTCAGTCAGTCAGTAAGTCAGTCAGTGAGTCAGTGAGTCAGTGAGTCAGTCAGTAAGTCAGTCAGTCAGTCAGAGTCAGTCAGTCAGTCAGTCAGTCAGTCAGTCAGTCAGTCAGTCAGTCAGTCAGTCAGTCAGTCAGTCAGTCAGTCAGTCAGTCAGTCAGTCAGTCAGTCAGTCAGCGAGTCAGTCAGTCAGTCAATCAGATGACTCATTCCGACGCTTGCTTGCCTTGGCGTAAACTACTGTACTTATGAATTCCCCCACAACTTTATCAGCAAGTTTGACCCAATCGAATACGACGCGAAAATCAGCCGCTAAAAGACAGATGTTGGCTTGGTTGCCCGCTATATTTTTATTACGCCAGCAAACTCTATGTAAAAAGTGTTCGAGTAACGCCATCACGACAATATAATCTTTATTACATATTGAGATGGCTTTTTGAGTTCGAGTTTTTGAAAATATTTTTACCTTCTTCTGTAAAAAAATAGATTTCTTTTAGTTAGTTTTAGATTCGAAAATATTCACTCTATAGTACAGTGATTCCTGTTTTATGCTACTGTACGCATTTTGAAGTTCTGACTATGCTGTTATACATGTAATTCACAACCATTTCCATCCAGGGCAAGAGTGATTTTTGTATTTTCGTATTTCTTACCGGGTGATTATTGTTAATCACCATGAAACGACTAAACTAATTGTATAACTAATGTTTTATATTAAATATAATTATGTTGGTATAGCATAATAACCACATCTAGTCAAAGACTTTTCTCGATGGTAAAAGTCTTCCCAGCAGTGATTCACTCTTTGTTTGTTTAACCAAAATAATGTATGTACCTGTAGGTGATTTGAATGCACAAAACACCAGTTTTTATCTTCAAATTTCCTGGTAACCAGTGGAGTATAGTTGTTGCTTTCACCACTTTTTGCTGCGGACTTTTACACTTACTTCAAAAAAAATTATTGTAGTATCTACATACAAACGCTATCCAAAAACACGCTTCCAACTACAACCACTAGCGGACGAGGGAACAAACAAAAAGTGGAATTCCCCCCTCTTTGGCATTTTCAAAAAGTAGGATTGGTTCCCTAAGGTGTAGGTAAAATGGCCGAAAACTTGCCAATTACCCCTCTTTGGCAAAATTCCCTTTGTATGTTTAGCTCGTCCGCCAGTGACTACAACCATAAGTACCTTACTTTATATAGTATACATTATACATATAGCTGTATTTCAATTGAACTAAATAATCGGTGAAATTCAAAGTGTAAATATATTGATCAATGATGATTAAAGAGCTGAATGCCTATTACCCTCTCAAATCTACGGAAATCTTTACTTTCATCAAGATAAAACAATCAGCATATCCCCTTTTCCCCGCACTCCTAAATCGAAAGCACTAATTTAGGTAATTTGACCCGGTATGTACATTTGTATGACTAACATATCGCAACACAATAGCAACAGGCTGCTGCAGGGTTTTATTCGGGCTACGTGTGGTTACAAATCGTGAAATGCTTTGTTGAGCTACTTATTAAAAAATCAAGATGGTTTTCTTTTTCTCCAACCGTCTTGCATAAAAACCTAAATTCCTGTTTTATATGGCACATCGAAGAAAAATCCCTCCCTGGAGTAATATTCTCTCTTTGTGGGAATTCCTCCATTTTCATGTGCTGGTTTGGGTGAATGGCTGGGATTTGCATGTTTTGCATTGTTATGGTGAGACAGGATGACTCTCACTTAGGCCACTAGCGGACGAGAAGGGGAGGGAAAAGTTGAATTCCCTCCTCTTTAGTAGTTTCAAACAGTAGGGTTTTTTCTTAAGGTGTAGATAACATGCCCTGAAAACTGCAACTTACCCCCTCTTTGGAAAGATTCCCCTCCCTTTGCAGGTTTGACTAGCCCGCCAGTGACTTGGAGGAAAAATCTCTCCCTGGAGTGATCTTCCCTCTTTGTGAGAATTCCTCCATTTTCATGTGCTGATTTGGTGAATGGCTGGGATTTGCATGTTTTGCATTGTTGGTGCGGACAGGATGACTCTGACTCAGGCCATTTGACATTGGCTATTTCGTCGGGCCAACAATGTTTCATGGTCAAATCAGTCACCACGTGAGTGCACAAACGTACATAGTGGTTGTTGAATCACGTAGTCAGTCAGTCAGTTAGTCAGTCATTCTGTCAGTCAATCTTTTCAGTCTGTCAGTCAGTCAGTTAGTCTGTTCAGTAATGCTTTTCAGTGTGTCAGTCTTCCAATAATTCTTCTCAGTTCGACGATCTGTCAGTAAGCTTTTTAGTATGGCAGTATGTCAGTTTGCCTCTCAGTCTGTTAATCTATCGACGCCTTTTATCTTTCAATCTGTCAGTTATGTAGTTTTTCGTATTTAACTCTGTCAGTCATTCTTTTTAGTCAGTCAGCCAGCCAGCCAGTCAGTCAATATGTGAATCAAACAGCGTGTCAAAGAGTAAGTTAGTCTGTCTGTTGTCAGTCAATGCATCGGTTAATATTCTGTCAGTCAATCATTTTGCCCTATTGATTCAGTTATACAGGAAACCATGTTACTCCTATTCTGCTAACCACCTACCAATCAGTACGTCAATGAACCTTTTCATTATATTTGCATAAACTCACTGACTCTTATACTCACTAACTCTTTTTCTCACTGACTCCCTCACACACTCACTCACTCACTCACTCACTCACTCAGTCACTCACTAACCTATGTAAATCCTCTACACAACTTTCCCTTTCCAGTCAATCCGCCGTTATAAATTTATTCTAAATGTTCATTCATTGTTGTATTATTCCATTCAATAGTGAGCGTTATACTACTAGATAAATACCACCCCAACCCCCAAAATCAGTTTTCACGCCAAAACATACCCTTTCACCCAGATGCGCTGAAAATCCCGCGAAACTCTTTTGGAGTCGCTTTTTGTTCGAAAAATCGTCACCCCTCGTTAGGAAATTTCAGTGGTCATTCGATGAATGAAACAGAAAACACTGATTGTTTTCGGATCGCGATGTCCGAAACGTCCGTTTTTGCGCGCAGGAGGGGTTCGGAAATTTTACGGGAAATTTTTCGCCATTGAAATCAGGTGTGAACCCGTTAAATTTCATATGATTATGGTGAATTGCAGCGCATGTAACAGATATCGAAGTAACCTAAAAAATTATCGTTTAAAACTGTAAAACAAATTTTTGAAAATTTCGCAAACTTACAAATCAGAATTTTTTTTCACTCAAATTTATATCAAAGTTTTTTTATTCAGCTATGCAAAATTCCCACCAATTTTCGCCTCTGCCGGTGTGAACCAAAAACTCAAAAAATCCGGACAGCTGAAAAGCTGAAATTCAATTATCCTTCCGTGAGAGATCCTCATCTTTGTAAACATTCTCAGAGCGTAAACGTCCCGTAATCGGATAACGTTTAACGTTCAATCATTCAAAAACCGGTGTAATTCTGGATATATTGCGGGATTGCGGGAACCAGACGCTCTTTGCGGGATTTTTTTATCTCAATATTGAGTCAGGATTTACAGAGGATGATAAAAGTTAATCGCATTTACTTTTATTCAGCAAATGTGTACCTCGGGATATCTGCAGTTGTATTTTTCTTGCCGTCTGAACTTTTTGAGAATTTTCTCACAGTTTTATTAGAAATAGTCGGATCTCAGTTTTTTACTTACTGATGTACGATACACAATGAATTTAGGTTATTATTATCTGACTGTATCTGCATTATGCCATATCGGAAAAATATTCTGTATGTTTGTCAAATTCATGTCTTTAGATCTTAAAAAAAATCACATAAATTATGATTATCGGTCATTATCATCCCAAAAAGTAACAAAAGTATAATAAAATCAACAAATTTCGCATAATAGATTCGGATCGCATGTGATTTTTCGATATTTTAATCGGGCGCAGGCAAATCCACCGCGCTGTGGGTCAGTAGTCAAACGGATGTCGTTTTAGTTTCGAATCTCTAGCGGACGAGAAGAGGAGGGAAAAGTGGAATTCCCCCCTCTTTGGCCGTTAAAAAATTAGTTTTTCCCATTAGGTCGTGTTGAATGACCTAATTTCTTCCGTTTCGCCCTCTATGGAAATGGATATTTGGTTCGTCCGCCAGAGTTTCGGATGTTTATTTATATTCGTTTATAAATACGGCATAATTTATCCAATTTATCCAATTATTATCTATGGCATAATTTATCCAATTAAATCAATTATTTATGAATATAACTAGAATACGATTTCTCCTACCCTTAATGTTACTTAATGCTAATGAAAAGTCTCACTGTGATGTGAAGTTTATTCTTTCCTATCAAAACTCGAATTACTGTAAGTGTTGTTTCATGCACTGCTAAATAATTATTGGCAAGCGAAGATAATAAACCGAAATTTCAGGAGGAAGACTTTTCATATGCGTGATTCAACATAAAGGTAAAGTAAAACATCTTGTTTTATGTAAAGTATTGTTTAAACCCCTTTCAATCAACTCGCAAATCTGTGGCGGTTGTTCAGATATTAATTTTTCGTACAACCAATTACAAAGCCTATTAAGTTAATTCAACATTTGTCATCTGTCATTACAACTTACTACAATTCATTATTACAATGATGAGTGCATGTTTCGGACATCCTGATTTTTTTATTCGACAAGATGGACATTAGCGTCCGAGTGCTCATTCATTCGCTTCTTTGTTCGTACATTCACACAGTCCGTCAAGTCAACCAGTCAGCCGGTCAGTCAGTCAGTCAATCATTCAGTCAGTCATTGATTCAGTCAGTCATTCATTCAGTCAGTCAGTCAGTCAGTCAATCAGTCAGTCAGTCATTGATTCAGTCAGTCATTCATTCATTCAGTCAGTCAGTCAGTCAGTCAATCAGTCAGTCAGTCATTGATTCAGTCAGTCATTCATTCAGTCAGTCAGTCAGTCAGTCAGTCAGTCAGTCAGTCAGTCAGTCAGTCAGTCAGTCAGTCAGTCAGTCAGTCAGTCAGTCGGTTATATGATGAAAACATGACAGTCAGTGATTGACTGGTTAAGATTT